>CALSEQ010000025.1:0-135399 GCA_943735955.1 Piscicola geometra | reverse complement strand
CATCTCGTGTTCATCTCGTGTTCATCTCGTGTTCATCTCGTGTTCATCTCGTGTTCATCTCGTGTTCATCTCGTGTTCATCTCGTGTTCATCTCGTGTTCATCTCGTGTTCATCTCGTGTTCATCTCGTGTTCATCTCGTGTTCATCTCGTGTTCATCTCGTGTTCATCTCGTGTTCATCTCGTGTTCATCTCGTGTTCATCTCGTGTTCATCTCGTGTTCATCTCGTGTTCATCTCGTGTTCATCTCGTGTTCATCTCGTGTTCATCTCGTGTTCATCTCGTGTTCATCTCGTGTTCATCTCGTGTTCATCTCGTGTTCATCTCGTGTTCATCTCGTGTTCATCTCGTGTTCATCTCGTGTTCATCTCGTGTTCTCTCGTGTTCATCTCGTGTTCATCTCGTGTTCATCTCGTTCATCTCGTGTTCATCTCGTGTTCATCTCGTGTTCATCTCGTGTTCATCTCGTGTTCATCTCGTGTTCATCTCGTGTTCATCTCGTGTTCATCTCGTGTTCATCTCGTGTTCATCTCGTGTTCATCTCGTGTTCATCTCGTGTTCATCTCGTGTTCATCTCGTGTTCATCTCGTGTTCATCTCGTGTTCATCTCGTGTTCATCTCGTGTTCATCTCGTGTTCATCTCGTGTTCATCTCGTGTTCATCTCGTGTTCATCTCGTGTTCATCTCGTGTTCATCTCGTGTTCATCTCGTGTTCATCTCGTGTTCATCTCGTGTTCATCTCGTGTTCATCTCGTGTTCATCTCGTGTTCATCTCGTGTTCATCTCGTGTTCATCTCGTGTTCATCTCGTGTTCATCTCGTGTTCATCTCGTGTTCATCTCGTGTTCATCTCGTGTTCATCTCGTGTTCATCTCGTGTTCATCTCGTGTTCATCTCGTGTTCATCTCATGTTCATCTCGTGTTCATCTCGTGTTCATCTCGTGTTCATCTCGTGTTCATCTCGTGTTCATCTCGTGTTCATCTCGTGTTCATCTCGTGTTCATCTCGTGTTCATCTCGTGTTCATCTCGTGTTCATCTCGTGTTCATCTCGTGTTCATCTCGTGTTCATCTCGTGTTCATCTCGTGTTCATCTCGTGTTCATCTCGTGTTCATCTCGTGTTCATCTCGTGTTCATCTCGTGTTCATCTCGTGTTCATCTCGTGTTCATCTCGTGTTCATCTCGTGTTCATCTCGTGTTCATCTCGTGTTCATCTCGTGTTCATCTCGTGTTCATCTCGTGTTCATCTCGTGTTCATCTCGTGTTCATCTCGTGTTCATCTCGTGTTCATCTCGTGTTCATCTCGTGTTCATCTCGTGTTCATCTCGTGTTCATCTCGTGTTCATCTCGTGTTCATCTCGTGTTCATCTCGTGTTCATCTCGTGTTCATCTCGTGTTCATCTCGTGTTCATCTCGTGTTCATCTCGTGTTCATCTCGTGTTCATCTCGTGTTCATCTCGTGTTCATCTCGTGTTCATCTCGTGTTCATCTCGTGTTCATCTCGTGTTCATCTCGTGTTCATCTCGTGTTCATCTCGTGTTCATCTCGTGTTCATCTCGTGTTCATCTCGTGTTCATCTCGTGTTCATCTCGTGTTCATCTCGTGTTCATCTCGTGTTCATCTCGTGTTCATCTCGTGTTCATCTCGTGTTCATCTCGTGTTCATCTCGTGTTCATCTCGTGTTCATCTCGTGTTCATCTCGTGTTCATCTCGTGTTCATCTCGTGTTCATCTCGTGTTCATCTCGTGTTCATCTCGTGTTCATCTCGTGTTCATCTCGTGTTCATCTCGTGTTCATCTCGTGTTCATCTCGTGTTCATCTCGTGTTCATCTCGTGTTCATCTCGTGTTCATCTCGTGTTCATCTCGTGTTCATCTCGTGTTCATCTCGTGTTCATCTCGTGTTCATCTCGTGTTCATCTCGTGTTCATCTCGTGTTCATCTCGTGTTCATCTCGTGTTCATCTCGTGTTCATCTCGTGTTCATCTCGTGTTCATCTCGTGTTCATCTCGTGTTCATCTCGTGTTCATCTCGTGTTCATCTCGTGTTCATCTCGTGTTCATCTCGTGTTCATCTCGTGTTCATCTCGTGTTCATCTCGTGTTCATCTCGTGTTCATCTCGTGTTCATCTCGTGTTCATCTCGTGTTCATCTCGTGTTCATCTCGTGTTCATCTCGTGTTCATCTCGTGTTCATCTCGTGTTCATCTCGTGTTCATCTCGTGTTCATCTCGTGTTCATCTCGTGTTCATCTCGTGTTCATCTCGTGTTCATCTCGTGTTCATCTCGTGTTCATCTCGTGTTCATCTCGTGTTCATCTCGTGTTCATCTCGTGTTCATCTCGTGTTCATCTCGTGTTCATCTCGTGTTCATCTCGTGTTCATCTCGTGTTCATCTCGTGTTCATCTCGTGTTCATCTCGTGTTCATCTCGTGTTCATCTCGTGTTCATCTCGTGTTCATCTCGTGTTCATCTCGTGTTCATCTCGTGTTCATCTCGTGTTCATCTCGTGTTCATCTCGTGTTCATCTCGTGTTCATCTCGTGTTCATCTCGTGTTCATCTCGTGTTCATCTCGTGTTCATCTCGTGTTCATCTCGTGTTCATCTCGTGTTCATCTCGTGTTCATCTCGTGTTCATCTCGTGTTCATCTCGTGTTCATCTCGTGTTCATCTCGTGTTCATCTCGTGTTCATCTCGTGTTCATCTCGTGTTCATCTCGTGTTCATCTCGTGTTCATCTCGTGTTCATCTCGTGTTCATCTCGTGTTCATCTCGTGTTCATCTCGTGTTCATCTCGTGTTCATCTCGTGTTCATCTCGTGTTCATCTCGTGTTCATCTCGTGTTCATCTCGTGTTCATCTCGTGTTCATCTCGTGTTCATCTCGTGTTCATCTCGTGTTCATCTCGTGTTCATCTCGTGTTCATCTCGTGTTCATCTCGTGTTCATCTCGTGTTCATCTCGTGTTCATCTCGTGTTCATCTCGTGTTCATCTCGTGTTCATCTCGTGTTCATCTCGTGTTCATCTCGTGTTCATCTCGTGTTCATCTCGTGTTCATCTCGTGTTCATCTCGTGTTCATCTCGTGTTCATCTCGTGTTCATCTCGTGTTCATCTCGTGTTCATCTCGTGTTCATCTCGTGTTCATCTCGTGTTCATCTCGTGTTCATCTCGTGTTCATCTCGTGTTCATCTCGTGTTCATCTCGTGTTCATCTCGTGTTCATCTCGTGTTCATCTCGTGTTCATCTCGTGTTCATCTCGTGTTCATCTCGTGTTCATCTCGTGTTCATCTCGTGTTCATCTCGTGTTCATCTCGTGTTCATCTCGTGTTCATCTCGTGTTCATCTCGTGTTCATCTCGTGTTCATCTCGTGTTCATCTCGTGTTCATCTCGTGTTCATCTCGTGTTCATCTCGTGTTCATCTCGTGTTCATCTCGTGTTCATCTCGTGTTCATCTCGTGTTCATCTCGTGTTCATCTCGTGTTCATCTCGTGTTCATCTCGTGTTCATCTCGTGTTCATCTCGTGTTCATCTCGTGTTCATCTCGTGTTCATCTCGTGTTCATCTCGTGTTCATCTCGTGTTCATCTCGTGTTCATCTCGTGTTCATCTCGTGTTCATCTCGTGTTCATCTCGTGTTCATCTCGTGTTCATCTCGTGTTCATCTCGTGTTCATCTCGTGTTCATCTCGTGTTCATCTCGTGTTCATCTCGTGTTCATCTCGTGTTCATCTCGTGTTCATCTCGTGTTCATCTCGTGTTCATCTCGTGTTCATCTCGTGTTCATCTCGTGTTCATCTCGTGTTCATCTCGTGTTCATCTCGTGTTCATCTCGTGTTCATCTCGTGTTCATCTCGTGTTCATCTCGTGTTCATCTCGTGTTCATCTCGTGTTCATCTCGTGTTCATCTCGTGTTCATCTCGTGTTCATCTCGTGTTCATCTCGTGTTCATCTCGTGTTCATCTCGTGTTCATCTCGTGTTCATCTCGTGTTCATCTCGTGTTCATCTCGTGTTCATCTCGTGTTCATCTCGTGTTCATCTCGTGTTCATCTCGTGTTCATCTCGTGTTCATCTCGTGTTCATCTCGTGTTCATCTCGTGTTCATCTCGTGTTCATCTCGTGTTCATCTCGTGTTCATCTCGTGTTCATCTCGTGTTCATCTCGTGTTCATCTCGTGTTCATCTCGTGTTCATCTCGTGTTCATCTCGTGTTCATCTCGTGTTCATCTCGTGTTCATCTCGTGTTCATCTCGTGTTCATCTCGTGTTCATCTCGTGTTCATCTCGTGTTCATCTCGTGTTCATCTCGTGTTCATCTCGTGTTCATCTCGTGTTCATCTCGTGTTCATCTCGTGTTCATCTCGTGTTCATCTCGTGTTCATCTCGTGTTCATCTCGTGTTCATCTCGTGTTCATCTCGTGTTCATCTCGTGTTCATCTCGTGTTCATCTCGTGTTCATCTCGTGTTCATCTCGTGTTCATCTCGTGTTCATCTCGTGTTCATCTCGTGTTCATCTCGTGTTCATCTCGTGTTCATCTCGTGTTCATCTCGTGTTCATCTCGTGTTCATCTCGTGTTCATCTCGTGTTCATCTCGTGTTCATCTCGTGTTCATCTCGTGTTCATCTCGTGTTCATCTCGTGTTCATCTCGTGTTCATCTCGTGTTCATCTCGTGTTCATCTCGTGTTCATCTCGTGTTCATCTCGTGTTCATCTCGTGTTCATCTCGTGTTCATCTCGTGTTCATCTCGTGTTCATCTCGTGTTCATCTCGTGTTCATCTCGTGTTCATCTCGTGTTCATCTCGTGTTCATCTCGTGTTCATCTCGTGTTCATCTCGTGTTCATCTCGTGTTCATCTCGTGTTCATCTCGTGTTCATCTCGTGTTCATCTCGTGTTCATCTCGTGTTCATCTCGTGTTCATCTCGTGTTCATCTCGTGTTCATCTCGTGTTCATCTCGTGTTCATCTCGTGTTCATCTCGTGTTCATCTCGTGTTCATCTCGTGTTCATCTCGTGTTCATCTCGTGTTCATCTCGTGTTCATCTCGTGTTCATCTCGTGTTCATCTCGTGTTCATCTCGTGTTCATCTCGTGTTCATCTCGTGTTCATCTCGTGTTCATCTCGTGTTCATCTCGTGTTCATCTCGTGTTCATCTCGTGTTCATCTCGTGTTCATCTCGTGTTCATCTCGTGTTCATCTCGTGTTCATCTCGTGTTCATCTCGTGTTCATCTCGTGTTCATCTCGTGTTCATCTCGTGTTCATCTCGTGTTCATCTCGTGTTCATCTCGTGTTCATCTCGTGTTCATCTCGTGTTCATCTCGTGTTCATCTCGTGTTCATCTCGTGTTCATCTCGTGTTCATCTCGTGTTCATCTCGTGTTCATCTCGTGTTCATCTCGTGTTCATCTCGTGTTCATCTCGTGTTCATCTCGTGTTCATCTCGTGTTCATCTCGTGTTCATCTCGTGTTCATCTCGTGTTCATCTCGTGTTCATCTCGTGTTCATCTCGTGTTCATCTCGTGTTCATCTCGTGTTCATCTCGTGTTCATCTCGTGTTCATCTCGTGTTCATCTCGTGTTCATCTCGTGTTCATCTCGTGTTCATCTCGTGTTCATCTCGTGTTCATCTCGTGTTCATCTCGTGTTCATCTCGTGTTCATCTCGTGTTCATCTCGTGTTCATCTCGTGTTCATCTCGTGTTCATCTCGTGTTCATCTCGTGTTCATCTCGTGTTCATCTCGTGTTCATCTCGTGTTCATCTCGTGTTCATCTCGTGTTCATCTCGTGTTCATCTCGTGTTCATCTCGTGTTCATCTCGTGTTCATCTCGTGTTCATCTCGTGTTCATCTCGTGTTCATCTCGTGTTCATCTCGTGTTCATCTCGTGTTCATCTCGTGTTCATCTCGTGTTCATCTCGTGTTCATCTCGTGTTCATCTCGTGTTCATCTCGTGTTCATCTCGTGTTCATCTCGTGTTCATCTCGTGTTCATCTCGTGTTCATCTCGTGTTCATCTCGTGTTCATCTCGTGTTCATCTCGTGTTCATCTCGTGTTCATCTCGTGTTCATCTCGTGTTCATCTCGTGTTCATCTCGTGTTCATCTCGTGTTCATCTCGTGTTCATCTCGTGTTCATCTCGTGTTCATCTCGTGTTCATCTCGTGTTCATCTCGTGTTCATCTCGTGTTCATCTCGTGTTCATCTCGTGTTCATCTCGTGTTCATCTCGTGTTCATCTCGTGTTCATCTCGTGTTCATCTCGTGTTCATCTCGTGTTCATCTCGTGTTCATCTCGTGTTCATCTCGTGTTCATCTCGTGTTCATCT
This sequence comes from Piscicola geometra, assembly GCA_943735955.1. Taxonomy (NCBI): domain Eukaryota; kingdom Metazoa; phylum Annelida; class Clitellata; order Hirudinida; family Piscicolidae; genus Piscicola; species Piscicola geometra. The sequence goes on along the minus strand of CALSEQ010000025.1, from coordinate 129,094 downwards.
CGTGTTCATCTCGTGTTCATCTCGTGTTCATCTCGTGTTCATCTCGTGTTCATCTCGTGTTCATCTCGTGTTCATCTCGTGTTCATCTCGTGTTCATCTCGTGTTCATCTCGTGTTCATCTCGTGTTCATCTCGTGTTCATCCTCGTGTTCATCTCGTGTTCATCTCGTGTTCATCTCGTGTTCATCTCGTGTTCATCTCGTGTTCATCTCGTGTTCATCTCGTGTTCATCTCGTGTTCATCTCGTGTTCATCTCGTGTTCATCTCGTGTTCATCTCGTGTTCATCTCGTGTTCATCTCGTGTTCATCTCGTGTTCATCTCGTGTTCATCTCGTGTTCATCTCGTGTTCATCTCGTGTTCATCTCGTGTTCATCTCGTGTTCATCTCGTGTTCATCTCGTGTTCATCTCGTGTTCATCTCGTGTTCATCTCGTGTTCATCTCGTGTTCATCTCGTGTTCATCTCGTGTTCATCTCGTGTTCATCTCGTGTTCATCTCGTGTTCATCTCGTGTTCATCTCGTGTTCATCTCGTGTTCATATCTCGTGTTCATCTCGTGTTCATCTCGTGTTCATCTCGTGTTCATCTCGTGTTCATCTCGTGTTCATCTCGTGTTCATCTCGTGTTCATCTCGTGTTCATCTCGTGTTCATCTCGTGTTCATCTCGTGTTCATCTCGTGTTCATCTCGTGTTCATCTCGTGTTCATCTCGTGTTCATCTCGTGTTCATCTCGTGTTCATCTCGTGTTCATCTCGTGTTCATCTCGTGTTCATCTCGTGTTCATCTCGTGTTCATCTCGTGTTCATCTCGTGTTCATCTCGTGTTCATCTCGTGTTCATCTCGTGTTCATCTCGTGTTCATCTCGTGTTCATCTCGTGTTCATCTCGTGTTCATCTCGTGTTCATCTCGTGTTCATCTCGTGTTCATCTCGTGTTCATCTCGTGTTCATCTCGTGTTCATCTCGTGTTCATCTCGTGTTCATCTCGTGTTCATCTCGTGTTCATCTCGTGTTCATCTCAGTGTTCATCTCGTGTTCATCTCAGTGTTCATCTCGTGTTCATCTCGTGTTCATCTCGTGTTCATCTCGTGTTCATCTCGTGTTCATCTCGTGTTCATCTCGTGTTCATCTCGTGTTCATCTCGTGTTCATCTCGTGTTCATCTCGTGTTCAACTCGTGTTCATCTCGTGTTCATCTCGTGTTCATCTCGTGTTCATCTCGTGTTCATCTCGTGTTCATCTCGTGTTCATCTCGTGTTCATCTCGTAGTTCATCTCGTGTTCATCTCGTGTTCATCTCGTGTTCATCTCGTGTTCATCTCGTGTTCATCTCGTGTTCACCTCGTGTTCATCTCGTGTTCATCTCGTGTTCATCTCGTGTTCATCTCGTGTTCATCTCGTGTTCATCTCGTGTTCATCTCGTGTTCATCTCGTGTTCATCTCGTGTTCATCTCGTGTTCATCTCGTGTTCATCTCGTGTTCATCTCGTGTTCATCTCGTGTTCATCTCGTGTTCATCTCGTGTTCATCTCGTGTTCATCTCGTGTTCATCTCGTGTTCATCTCGTGTTCATCTCGTGTTCATCTCGTGTTCATCTCGTGTTCATCTCGTGTTCATCTCGTGTTCATCTCGTGTTCATCTCGTGTTCATCTCGTGTTCATCTCGTGTTCATCTCGTGTTCATCTCGTGTTCATCTCGTGTTCATCTCGTGTTCATCTCGTGTTCATCTCGTGTTCATCTCGTGTTCATCTCGTGTTCATCTCGTGTTCATCTCGTGTTCATCTCGTGTTCATCTCGTGTTCATCTCGTGTTCATCTCGTGTTCATCTCGTGTTCATCTCGTGTTCATCTCGTGTTCATCTCGTGTTCATCTCGTGTTCATCTCGTGTTCATCTCGTGTTCATCTCGTGTTCATCTCGTGTTCATCTCGTGTTCATCTCGTGTTCATCTCGTGTTCATCTCGTGTTCATCTCGTGTTCATCTCGTGTTCATCTCGTGTTCATCTCGTGTTCATCTCGTGTTCATCTCGTGTTCATCTCGTGTTCATCTCGTGTTCATCTCGTGTTCATCCTCGTGTTCATCTCGTGTTCATCTCGTGTTCATCTCGTGTTCATCTCGTGTTCATCTCGTGTTCATCTCGTGTTCATCTCGTGTTCATCTCGTGTTCATCTCGTGTTCATCTCGTGTTCATCTCGTGTTCATCTCGTGTTCATCTCGTGTTCATCTCGTGTTCATCTCGTGTTCATCTCGTGTTCATCTCGTGTTCATCTCGTGTTCATCTCGTGTTCATCTCGTGTTCATCTCGTGTTCATCTCGTGTTCATCTCGTGTTCATCTCGTGTTCATCTCGTGTTCATCTCGTGTTCATCTCGTGTTCATCTCGTGTTCATCTCGTGTTCATCTCGTGTTCATCGTGTTCATCTCGTGTTCATCTCGTGTTCATCTCGTGTTCATCGTGTTCATCTCGTGTTCATCTCGTGTTCATCTCGTGTTCATCTCGTGTTCACCTCGTGTTCATCTCGTGATCATCTCGTGTTCATCTCGTGTTCATCTCGTGTTCATCTCGTGTTCATCTCGTGTTCATCTCGTGTTCATCTCGTGTTCATCTCATATTCATCTCGTGTTCATCTCGTGTTCATCTCGTGTTCATCTCGTGTTCATCTCGTGTTCATCTCGTGTTCATCTCGTGTTCATCTCGTGTTCATCTCGTGTTCATCTCGTGTTCATCTCGTGTTCATCTCGTGTTTATCTCGTGTTCATCTCGTGTTCATCTCGTGTTCATCTCGTGTTCATCTCGTGTTCATCTCGTGTTCATCTCGTGTTCTCTCGTGTTCATCTCGTGTTCATCTCGTGTTCATCTCGTGTTCATCTCGTGTTTATCTCGTGTTCATCTCGTGTTCATCTCGTGTTCATCTCGTGTTCATCTCGTGTTCATCTCGTGTTCATTTCGTGTTCATCTCGTGTTCATCTCGTGTTCATCTCGTGTTCATCTCGTGTTCATCTCGTGTTCATCTCGTGTTCATCTCGTGTTCATCTCGTGTTCATCTCGTGTTCATCTCGTGTTCATCTCGTGTTCATCTCGTGTTTATCTCGTGTTCATCTCGTGTTCATCTCGTGTTCATCTCGTGTTCATCTCGTGTTCATCTCGTGTTCATCTCGTGTTCATCTCGTGTTCATCTCGTGTTCATCTCGTGTTCATCTCGTGTTCATCTCGTGTTCATCTCGTGTTCATCTCGTGTTCATCTCGTGTTCATCTCGTGTTCATCTCGTGTTCATCTCGTGTTCATCTCGTGTTCATCTCGTGTTCATCTCGTGTTCATCTCGTGTTCATCTCGTGTTCATCTCGTGTTCATCTCGTGTTCATCTCGTGTCATCGTGTTCATCTCGTGTTCATCTCGTGTTCATCTCGTGTTCATCTCGTGTTCATCTCGTGTTCATCTCGTGTTCATCTCGTGTTCATCTCGTGTTCATCTCGTGTTCATCTCGTGTTCATCTCGTGTTCATCTCGTGTTCATATCGTGTTCATCTCGTGTTCATCTCGTGTTCATCTCGTGTTCATCTCGTGTTCATCTCGTGTTCATCTCGTGTTCATCTCGTGTTCATCTCGTGTTCATCTCGTGTTCATCTCGTGTTCATCTCGTGTTCATCTCGGTTGTTCATCTCGTGTTCACCTCGTGTTCATCTCGTGTTCATCTCGTGTTCATCTCGTGTGTTCATCTCGTGTTCATCTCGTGTTCATCTCGTGTTCATCTCGTGTTCATCTCGTGTTCATCTCGTGTTCATCTCGTGTTCATCTCGTGTTCATCTCGTGTTCATCTCGTGTTCATCTCGTGTTCATCTCGTGTTCATCTCGTGTTCATCTCGTGTTCATCTCGTGTTCATCTCGTGTTCATCTCGTGTTCATCTCGTGTTCATCTCGTGTTCATCTCGTGTTCATCTCGTGTTCATCTCGTGTTCATCTCGTGTTCATCTCGTGTTCATCTCGTGTTCATCTCGTGTTCATCTCGTGTTCATCTCGTGTTCATCTCGTGTTCATCTCGTGTTCATCTCGTGTTCGTGTCATCTCGTGTTCATCTCGTGTTCATCTCGTGTTCATCTCGTGTCATCTCGTGTCATCTCGTGTTCATCTCGTGTTCATCTCGTGTTCATCTCGTGTTCATCTCGTGTTCATCTCGTGTTCATCTCGTGTTAATCTCGTGTTCATCTCGTGTTCATCTCGTGTTCATCTCGTGTTCATCTCGTGTTCATCTCGTGTTCATCTCGTGTTCATCTCGTGTTCATCTCGTGTTCATCTCGTGTTCATCTCGTGTTCATCTCGTGTTCATCTCGTGTTCATCTCGTGTTCATCTCGTGTTCATCTCGTGTTCATCTCGTGTTCATCTCGTGTTCATCTCGTGTTCATCTCGTGTTCATCTCGTGTTCATCTCGTGTTCATCTCGTGTTCATCTCGTGTTCATCTCGTGTTCATCTCGTGTTCATCTCGTGTTCATCTCGTGTTCATCTCGTGTTCATCTCGTGTTCATCTCGTGTTCATCTCGTGTTCATCTCGTGTTCATCTCGTGTTCATCTCGTGTTCATCTCGTGTTCATCTCTGTTGATAGCCTAGACGGCTGCTTTCTCTGTTTCCCTCGCCGGAAATTTTCCATTATTGTTAATGTTTTTAACATTTTTTTCAAAGTTTTTACCATTCTTTTTAAAGTTTTTAACATTCTTTTTAATGTTTTTAACATTCTTTTTAAAGTTTTTAACATTCTTTTTAAAGTTTTTAACAGTCTTTTTAAAGTTTTTAACATTCTTTTTGAAGTTTTTAACATTCTCATGTTCATCTCGTGTTCATCTCGTGTTCATCTCGTGTTCATCTCGTGTTCATCTCGTGTTCATCTCGTGTTCATTTCGTGTTCATCTCGTGTTCATCTCGTATTCATCTCGTGTTCATCTCGTGTTCATCTCGTGTTCATCTCGTGTCATCTCGTGTTCATCTCGTGTTCATCTCGTGTTCATCTCGTGTTCATCTCGTGTTCATCTCGTGTTCATCTCGTGTTCATCTCGTGTTCATCTCGTGTTCATCTCGTGTTCATCTCGTGTTCATCTCGTGTTCATCTCGTGTTCATCTCGTGTTCATCTCGTGTTCATCTCGTGTTCATCTCGTGTTCATTTCGTGTTCATCTCGTGTTCATCTCGTGTTCATCTCGTGTTCATCTCGTGTTCATCTCGTGTTCATCTCGTGTTCATCTCGTGTTCATCTCGTGTTCATCTCGTGTTCATCTCGTGTTCATCTCGTGTTCATCTCGTGTTCATCTCGTGTTCATCTCGTGTTCATCTCGTGTTCATCTCGTGTTCATCTCGTGTTCATCTCGTGTTCATCTCGTGTTCATCTCGTGTTCATTTCGTGTTCATCTCGTGTTCATCTCGTGTTCATCTCGTGTTCATCTCGTGTTCATCTCGTGTTCATCTCGTGTTCATCTCGTGTTCATCTCGTGTTCATCTCGTGTTCATCTCGTGTTCATCTCGTGTTCATCTCGTGTTCATCTCGTGTTCATCTCGTGTTCATCTCGTGTTCATCTCGTGTTCATCTCGTGTTCATCTCGTGTTCATCTCGTGTTCATCTCGTGTTCATCTCGTGTTCATCTCGTGTTCATCTCGTGTTCATCTCGTGTTCATCTCGTGTTCATCTCGTGTTCATCTCGTGTTCATCTCTGTTGAAAGCCTAGACGGCTGCTTTCTCTGTTTCCCTCGCCGGAAATTTTCCATTATTGTTAATGTTTTTAACATTTTTTTCAAAGTTTTTACCATTCTTTTTAAAGTTTTTAACATTCTTTTTAATGTTTTTAACATTCTTTTTAAAGTTTTTAACATTCTTTTTAAAGTTTTTAACAGTCTTTTTAAAGTTTTTAACATTCTTTTTGAAGTTTTTAACATTCTTTTTAAAGTTTTTAACATTCTTTTTAAAGTTTTTAACATTCTTTTTAAAGTTTTTAACATTCTTTTCAAAGTTTTCAACATTTTTTTAAATGTTTTTAACATTCTTTTCAAAGTTTTTAACATTCTTTTTAAAGTTTTTAACATTCTTTTCAAAGTTTTTAACATTCTTTTTAAAGTTTTTAACATTCTTTTTGAAGTTTTTAACATTCTTTTCAAAGTTTTCAACATTCTTTTTAATGTTTTTAACATTCTTTTCAAAGTTTTAACATTCTTTCTAAAGTTTTCAACATTCTTTTTAATGTTTTTAACATTCTTTTCAAAGTTTTTAACATTCTTTTTAAAGTTTTTAACATTCTTTTCAAAGTTTTTAACATTCTTTTCAAAGTTTTTAACATTCTTTTTAAAGTTTTTAACATTCTTTTTAAAGTTTTTAACATTCTTTTTAAAGTTTTTAACATTCTTTTCAAAGTTTTTAACATTCTTTTTAATGTTTTTAACATTCTTATTAAAGTTTTTAACATTCTTTTCAAAGTTTTTAACATTCTCATGTTCATCTCGTGTTCATCTCGTGTTCATCTCGTGTTCATCTCGTGTTCATCTCGTGTTCATCTCGTGTTCATCTCGTGTTCATCTCGTGTTCATTTCGTGTTCATCTCGTGTTCATCTCGTGTTCATCTCGTGTTCATCTCGTGTTCATCTCGTGTTCATCTCGTGTCATCTCGTGTTCATCTCGTGTTCATCTCGTGTTCATCTCGTGTTCATCTCGTGTTCATCTCGTGTTCATCTCGTGTTCACCTCGTGTTCATCTCGTGTTCATCTCGTGTTCATCTCGTGTTCATTTCGTGTTCATCTCGTGTTCATTTCGTGTTCATCTCGTGTTCATCTCGTGTTCATCTCGTGTTCATCTCGTGTTCATCTCGTGTTCATCTCGTGTTCATCTCGTGTTCATCTCGTGTTCATCTCGTGTTCATCTCGTGTTCATCTCGTGTTCATCTCGTGTTCATCTCGTGTTCATCTCGTGTTCATCTCGTGTTCATCTCGTGTTCATTTCGTGTTCATCTCGTGTTCATTTCGTGTTCATCTCGTGTTCATCTCGTGTTCATCTCGTGTTCATCTCGTGTTCATCTCGTGTTCATCTCGTGTCATCTCGTGTCATCTCGTGTTCATCTCGTGTTCATCTCGTGTTCATCTCGTGTTCATCTCGTGTTCATCTCGTGTTCATCTCGTGTTCATCTCGTGTTCATCTCGTGTTCATCTCGTGTTCATCTCGTGTTCATCTCGTGTTCATCTCGTGTTCATCTCGTGTTCATCTCGTGTTCATCTCGTGTTCATCTCGTGTTCATCTCGTGTTCATCTCGTGTTCATCTCGTGTTCATCTCGTGTTCATCTCGTGTTCATCTCGTGTTCATCTCGTGTTCATCTCGTGTTCATCTCGTGTCATCTCGTGTTCATCTCGTGTTCATCTCGTGTTCATCTCGTGTTCATCTCGTGTTCATCTCGTGTTCATTTCGTGTTCATCTCGTGTTCATCTCGTGTCATCTCGTGTTCATCTCGTGTTCATCTCGTGTTCATCTCGTGTTCATCTCGTGTTCATCTCGTGTTCATCTCGTGTTCATCTCGTGTTCATCTCGTGTTCATCATCTCGTGTTCATCTCGTGTTCATCTCGTGTTCATCTCGTGTTCATCTCGTGTTCATCTCGTGTTCATCTCGTGTTCATCTCGTGTTCATCTCGTGTTCATCTCGTGTTCATCTCGTGTTCATCTCGTGTTCATCTCGTGTTCATCTCGTGTTCATCTCGTGTTCATCTCGTGTTCATCTCGTGTTCATCTCGTGTTCATCTCGTGTTCATCTCGTGTTCATCTCGTGTTCATCTCGTGTTCATCTCGTGTTCATCTCGTGTTCATCTCGTGTTCATCTCGTGTTCATCTCGTGTTCATCTCGTGTTCATCTCGTGTTCATCTCGTGTTCATCTCGTGTTCATCTCGTGTTCATCTCGTGTTCATCTCGTGTTCATCTCGTGTTCATCTCGTGTTCATCTCGTGTTCATCTCGTGTTCATCTCGTGTTCATCTCGTGTTCATCTCGTGTTCATCTCGTGTTCATCTCGTGTTCATCTCGTGTTCATCTCGTGTTCATCTCGTGTTCATCTCGTGTTCATCTCGTGTTCATCTCGTGTTCATCTCGTGTTCATCTCGTGTTCATCTCGTGTTCATCTCGTGTTCATCTCGTGTTCATCTCGTGTTCATCTCGTGTTCATCTCGTGTTCATCTCGTGTTCATCTCGTGTTCATCTCGTGTTCATCTCGTGTTCATCTCGTGTTCATCTCGTGTTCATCTCGTGTTCATCTCGTGTTCATCTCGTGTTCATCTCGTGTTCATCTCGTGTTCATCTCGTGTTCATCTCGTGTTCATCTCGTGTTCATCTCGTGTTCATCTCGTGTTCATCTCGTGTTCATCTCGTGTTCATCTCGTGTTCATCTCGTGTTCATCTCGTGTTCATCTCGTGTTCATCTCGTGTTCATCTCGTGTTCATCTCGTGTTCATCTCGTGTTCATCTCGTGTTCATCTCGTGTTCATCTCGTGTTCATCTCGTGTTCATCTCGTGTTCATCTCGTGTTCATCTCGTGTTCATCTCGTGTTCATCTCGTGTTCATCTCGTGTTCATCTCGTGTTCATCTCGTGTTCATCTCGTGTTCATCTCGTGTTCATCTCGTGTTCATCTCGTGTTCATCTCGTGTTCATCTCGTGTTCATCTCGTGTTCATCTCGTGTTCATCTCGTGTTCATCTCGTGTTCATCTCGTGTTCATCTCGTGTTCATCTCGTGTTCATCTCGTGTTCATCTCGTGTTCATCTCGTGTTCATCTCGTGTTCATCTCGTGTTCATCTCGTGTTCATCTCGTGTTCATCTCGTGTTCATCTCGTGTTCATCTCGTGTTCATCTCGTGTTCATCTCGTGTTCATCTCGTGTTCATCTCGTGTTCATCTCGTGTTCATCTCGTGTTCATCTCGTGTTCATCTCGTGTTCATCTCGTGTTCATCTCGTGTTCATCTCGTGTTCATCTCGTGTTCATCTCGTGTTCATCTCGTGTTCATCTCGTGTTCATCTCGTGTTCATCTCGTGTTCATCTCGTGTTCATCTCGTGTTCATCTCGTGTTCATCTCGTGTTCATCTCGTGTTCATCTCGTGTTCATCTCGTGTTCATCTCGTGTTCATCTCGTGTTCATCTCGTGTTCATCTCGTGTTCATCTCGTGTTCATCTCGTGTTCATCTCGTGTTCATCTCGTGTTCATCTCGTGTTCATCTCGTGTTCATCTCGTGTTCATCTCGTGTTCATCTCGTGTTCATCTCGTGTTCATCTCGTGTTCATCTCGTGTTCATCTCGTGTTCATCTCGTGTTCATCTCGTGTTCATCTCGTGTTCATCTCGTGTTCATCTCGTGTTCATCTCGTGTTCATCTCGTGTTCATCTCGTGTTCATCTCGTGTTCATCTCGTGTTCATCTCGTGTTCATCTCGTGTTCATCTCGTGTTCATCTCGTGTTCATCTCGTGTTCATCTCGTGTTCATCTCGTGTTCATCTCGTGTTCATCTCGTGTTCATCTCGTGTTCATCTCGTGTTCATCTCGTGTTCATCTCGTGTTCATCTCGTGTTCATCTCGTGTTCATCTCGTGTTCATCTCGTGTTCATCTCGTGTTCATCTCGTGTTCATCTCGTGTTCATCTCGTGTTCATCTCGTGTTCATCTCGTGTTCATCTCGTGTTCATCTCGTGTTCATCTCGTGTTCATCTCGTGTTCATCTCGTGTTCATCTCGTGTTCATCTCGTGTTCATCTCGTGTTCATCTCGTGTTCATCTCGTGTTCATCTCGTGTTCATCTCGTGTTCATCTCGTGTTCATCTCGTGTTCATCTCGTGTTCATCTCGTGTTCATCTCGTGTTCATCTCGTGTTCATCTCGTGTTCATCTCGTGTTCATCTCGTGTTCATCTCGTGTTCATCTCGTGTTCATCTCGTGTTCATCTCGTGTTCATCTCGTGTTCATCTCGTGTTCATCTCGTGTTCATCTCGTGTTCATCTCGTGTTCATCTCGTGTTCATCTCGTGTTCATCTCGTGTTCATCTCGTGTTCATCTCGTGTTCATCTCGTGTTCATCTCGTGTTCATCTCGTGTTCATCTCGTGTTCATCTCGTGTTCATCTCGTGTTCATCTCGTGTTCATCTCGTGTTCATCTCGTGTTCATCTCGTGTTCATCTCGTGTTCATCTCGTGTTCATCTCGTGTTCATCTCGTGTTCATCTCGTGTTCATCTCGTGTTCATCTCGTGTTCATCTCGTGTTCATCTCGTGTTCATCTCGTGTTCATCTCGTGTTCATCTCGTGTTCATCTCGTGTTCATCTCGTGTTCATCTCGTGTTCATCTCGTGTTCATCTCGTGTTCATCTCGTGTTCATCTCGTGTTCATCTCGTGTTCATCTCGTGTTCATCTCGTGTTCATCTCGTGTTCATCTCGTGTTCATCTCGTGTTCATCTCGTGTTCATCTCGTGTTCATCTCGTGTTCATCTCGTGTTCATCTCGTGTTCATCTCGTGTTCATCTCGTGTTCATCTCGTGTTCATCTCGTGTTCATCTCGTGTTCATCTCGTGTTCATCTCGTGTTCATCTCGTGTTCATCTCGTGTTCATCTCGTGTTCATCTCGTGTTCATCTCGTGTTCATCTCGTGTTCATCTCGTGTTCATCTCGTGTTCATCTCGTGTTCATCTCGTGTTCATCTCGTGTTCATCTCGTGTTCATCTCGTGTTCATCTCGTGTTCATCTCGTGTTCATCTCGTGTTCATCTCGTGTTCATCTCGTGTTCATCTCGTGTTCATCTCGTGTTCATCTCGTGTTCATCTCGTGTTCATCTCGTGTTCATCTCGTGTTCATCTCGTGTTCATCTCGTGTTCATCTCGTGTTCATCTCGTGTTCATCTCGTGTTCATCTCGTGTTCATCTCGTGTTCATCTCGTGTTCATCTCGTGTTCATCTCGTGTTCATCTCGTGTTCATCTCGTGTTCATCTCGTGTTCATCTCGTGTTCATCTCGTGTTCATCTCGTGTTCATCTCGTGTTCATCTCGTGTTCATCTCGTGTTCATCTCGTGTTCATCTCGTGTTCATCTCGTGTTCATCTCGTGTTCATCTCGTGTTCATCTCGTGTTCATCTCGTGTTCATCTCGTGTTCATCTCGTGTTCATCTCGTGTTCATCTCGTGTTCATCTCGTGTTCATCTCGTGTTCATCTCGTGTTCATCTCGTGTTCATCTCGTGTTCATCTCGTGTTCATCTCGTGTTCATCTCGTGTTCATCTCGTGTTCATCTCGTGTTCATCTCGTGTTCATCTCGTGTTCATCTCGTGTTCATCTCGTGTTCATCTCGTGTTCATCTCGTGTTCATCTCGTGTTCATCTCGTGTTCATCTCGTGTTCATCTCGTGTTCATCTCGTGTTCATCTCGTGTTCATCTCGTGTTCATCTCGTGTTCATCTCGTGTTCATCTCGTGTTCATCTCGTGTTCATCTCGTGTTCATCTCGTGTTCATCTCGTGTTCATCTCGTGTTCATCTCGTGTTCATCTCGTGTTCATCTCGTGTTCATCTCGTGTTCATCTCGTGTTCATCTCGTGTTCATCTCGTGTTCATCTCGTGTTCATCTCGTGTTCATCTCGTGTTCATCTCGTGTTCATCTCGTGTTCATCTCGTGTTCATCTCGTGTTCATCTCGTGTTCATCTCGTGTTCATCTCGTGTTCATCTCGTGTTCATCTCGTGTTCATCTCGTGTTCATCTCGTGTTCATCTCGTGTTCATCTCGTGTTCATCTCGGTCTCGTGTTCATCTCGTGTTCATCTCGTGTTCATCTCGTGTTCATCTCGTGTTCATCTCGTGTTCATCTCGTGTTCATCTCGTGTTCATCTCGTGTTCATCTCGTGTTCATCTCGTGTTCATCTCGTGTTCATCTCGTGTTCATCTCGTGTTCATCTCGTGTTCATCTCGTGTTCATCTCGTGTTCATCTCGTGTTCATCTCGTGTTCATCTCGTGTTCATCTCGTGTTCATCTCGTGTTCATCTCGTGTTCATCTCGTGTTCATCTCGTGTTCATCTCGTGTTCATCTCGTGTTCATCTCGTGTTCATCTCGTGTTCATCTCGTGTTCATCTCGTGTTCATCTCGTGTTCATCTCGTGTTCATCTCGTGTTCATCTCGTGTTCATCTCGTGTTCATCTCGTGTTCATCTCGTGTTCATCTCGTGTTCATCTCGTGTTCATCTCGTGTTCATCTCGTGTTCATCTCGTGTTCATCTCGTGTTCATCTCGTGTTCATCTCGTGTTCATCTCGTGTTCATCTCGTGTTCATCTCGTGTTCATCTCGTGTTCATCTCGTGTTCATCTCGTGTTCATCTCGTGTTCATCTCGTGTTCATCTCGTGTTCATCTCGTGTTCATCTCGTGTTCATCTCGTGTTCATCTCGTGTTCATCTCGTGTTCATCTCGTGTTCATCTCGTGTTCATCTCGTGTTCATCTCGTGTTCATCTCGTGTTCATCTCGTGTTCATCTCGTGTTCATCTCGTGTTCATCTCGTGTTCATCTCGTGTTCATCTCGTGTTCATCTCGTGTTCATCTCGTGTTCATCTCGTGTTCATCTCGTGTTCATCTCGTGTTCATCTCGTGTTCATCTCGTGTTCATCTCGTGTTCATCTCGTGTTCATCTCGTGTTCATCTCGTGTTCATCTCGTGTTCATCTCGTGTTCATCTCGTGTTCATCTCGTGTTCATCTCGTGTTCATCTCGTGTTCATCTCGTGTTCATCTCGTGTTCATCTCGTGTTCATCTCGTGTTCATCTCGTGTTCATCTCGTGTTCATCTCGTGTTCATCTCGTGTTCATCTCGTGTTCATCTCGTGTTCATCTCGTGTTCATCTCGTGTTCATCTCGTGTTCATCTCGTGTTCATCTCGTGTTCATCTCGTGTTCATCTCGTGTTCATCTCGTGTTCATCTCGTGTTCATCTCGTGTTCATCTCGTGTTCATCTCGTGTTCATCTCGTGTTCATCTCGTGTTCATCTCGTGTTCATCTCGTGTTCATCTCGTGTTCATCTCGTGTTCATCTCGTGTTCATCTCGTGTTCATCTCGTGTTCATCTCGTGTTCATCTCGTGTTCATCTCGTGTTCATCTCGTGTTCATCTCGTGTTCATCTCGTGTTCATCTCGTGTTCATCTCGTGTTCATCTCGTGTTCATCTCGTGTTCATCTCGTGTTCATCTCGTGTTCATCTCGTGTTCATCTCGTGTTCATCTCGTGTTCATCTCGTGTTCATCTCGTGTTCATCTCGTGTTCATCTCGTGTTCATCTCGTGTTCATCTCGTGTTCATCTCGTGTTCATCTCGTGTTCATCTCGTGTTCATCTCGTGTTCATCTCGTGTTCATCTCGTGTTCATCTCGTGTTCATCTCGTGTTCATCTCGTGTTCATCTCGTGTTCATCTCGTGTTCATCTCGTGTTCATCTCGTGTTCATCTCGTGTTCATCTCGTGTTCATCTCGTGTTCATCTCGTGTTCATCTCGTGTTCATCTCGTGTTCATCTCGTGTTCATCTCGTGTTCATCTCGTGTTCATCTCGTGTTCATCTCGTGTTCATCTCGTGTTCATCTCGTGTTCATCTCGTGTTCATCTCGTGTTCATCTCGTGTTCATCTCGTGTTCATCTCGTGTTCATCTCGTGTTCATCTCGTGTTCATCTCGTGTTCATCTCGTGTTCATCTCGTGTTCATCTCGTGTTCATCTCGTGTTCATCTCGTGTTCATCTCGTGTTCATCTCGTGTTCATCTCGTGTTCATCTCGTGTTCATCTCGTGTTCATCTCGTGTTCATCTCGTGTTCATCTCGTGTTCATCTCGTGTTCATCTCGTGTTCATCTCGTGTTCATCTCGTGTTCATCTCGTGTTCATCTCGTGTTCATCTCGTGTTCATCTCGTGTTCATCTCGTGTTCATCTCGTGTTCATCTCGTGTTCATCTCGTGTTCATCTCGTGTTCATCTCGTGTTCATCTCGTGTTCATCTCGTGTTCATCTCGTGTTCATCTCGTGTTCATCTCGTGTTCATCTCGTGTTCATCTCGTGTTCATCTCGTGTTCATCTCGTGTTCATCTCGTGTTCATCTCGTGTTCATCTCGTGTTCATCTCGTGTTCATCTCGTGTTCATCTCGTGTTCATCTCGTGTTCATCTCGTGTTCATCTCGTGTTCATCTCGTGTTCATCTCGTGTTCATCTCGTGTTCATCTCGTGTTCATCTCGTGTTCATCTCGTGTTCATCTCGTGTTCATCTCGTGTTCATCTCGTGTTCATCTCGTGTTCATCTCGTGTTCATCTCGTGTTCATCTCGTGTTCATCTCGTGTTCATCTCGTGTTCATCTCGTGTTCATCTCGTGTTCATCTCGTGTTCATCTCGTGTTCATCTCGTGTTCATCTCGTGTTCATCTCGTGTTCATCTCGTGTTCATCTCGTGTTCATCTCGTGTTCATCTCGTGTTTCATCTCGTGTTCATCTCGTGTTCATCTCGTGTTCATCTCGTGTTCATCTCGTGTTCATCTCGTGTTCATCTCGTGTTCATCTCGTGTTCATCTCGTGTTCATCTCGTGTTCATCTCGTGTTCATCTCGTGTTCATCTCGTGTTCATCTCGTGTTCATCTCGTGTTCATCTCGTGTTCATCTCGTGTTCATCTCGTGTTCATCTCGTGTTCATCTCGTGTTCATCTCGTGTTCATCTCGTGTTCATCTCGTGTTCATCTCGTGTTCATCTCGTGTTCATCTCGTGTTCATCTCGTGTTCATCTCGTGTTCATCTCGTGTTCATCTCGTGTTCATCTCGTGTTCATCTCGTGTTCATCTCGTGTTCATCTCGTGTTCATCTCGTGTTCATCTCGTGTTCATCTCGTGTTCATCTCGTGTTCATCTCGTGTTCATCTCGTGTTCATCTCGTGTTCATCTCGTGTTCATCTCGTGTTCATCTCGTGTTCATCTCGTGTTCATCTCGTGTTCATCTCGTGTTCATCTCGTGTTCATCTCGTGTTCATCTCGTGTTCATCTCGTGTTCATCTCGTGTTCATCTCGTGTTCATCTCGTGTTCATCTCGTGTTCATCTCGTGTTCATCTCGTGTTCATCTCGTGTTCATCTCGTGTTCATCTCGTGTTCATCTCGTGTTCATCTCGTGTTCATCTCGTGTTCATCTCGTGTTCATCTCGTGTTCATCTCGTGTTCATCTCGTGTTCATCTCGTGTTCATCTCGTGTTCATCTCGTGTTCATCTCGTGTTCATCTCGTGTTCATCTCGTGTTCATCTCGTGTTCATCTCGTGTTCATCTCGTGTTCATCTCGTGTTCATCTCGTGTTCATCTCGTGTTCATCTCGTGTTCATCTCGTGTTCATCTCGTGTTCATCTCGTGTTCATCTCGTGTTCATCTCGTGTTCATCTCGTGTTCATCTCGTGTTCATCTCGTGTTCATCTCGTGTTCATCTCGTGTTCATCTCGTGTTCATCTCGTGTTCATCTCGTGTTCATCTCGTGTTCATCTCGTGTTCATCTCGTGTTCATCTCGTGTTCATCTCGTGTTCATCTCGTGTTCATCTCGTGTTCATCTCGTGTTCATCTCGTGTTCATCTCGTGTTCATCTCGTGTTCATCTCGTGTTCATCTCGTGTTCATCTCGTGTTCATCTCGTGTTCATCTCGTGTTCATCTCGTGTTCATCTCGTGTTCATCTCGTGTTCATCTCGTGTTCATCTCGTGTTCATCTCGTGTTCATCTCGTGTTCATCTCGTGTTCATCTCGTGTTCATCTCGTGTTCATCTCGTGTTCATCTCGTGTTCATCTCGTGTTCATCTCGTGTTCATCTCGTGTTCATCTCGTGTTCATCTCGTGTTCATCTCGTGTTCATCTCGTGTTCATCTCGTGTTCATCTCGTGTTCATCTCGTGTTCATCTCGTGTTCATCTCGTGTTCATCTCGTGTTCATCTCGTGTTCATCTCGTGTTCATCTCGTGTTCATCTCGTGTTCATCTCGTGTTCATCTCGTGTTCATCTCGTGTTCATCTCGTGTTCATCTCGTGTTCATCTCGTGTTCATCTCGTGTTCATCTCGTGTTCATCTCGTGTTCATCTCGTGTTCATCTCGTGTTCATCTCGTGTTCATCTCGTGTTCATCTCGTGTTCATCTCGTGTTCATCTCGTGTTCATCTCGTGTTCATCTCGTGTTCATCTCGTGTTCATCTCGTGTTCATCTCGTGTTCATCTCGTGTTCATCTCGTGTTCATCTCGTGTTCATCTCGTGTTCATCTCGTGTTCATCTCGTGTTCATCTCGTGTTCATCTCGTGTTCATCTCGTGTTCATCTCGTGTTCATCTCGTGTTCATCTCGTGTTCATCTCGTGTTCATCTCGTGTTCATCTCGTGTTCATCTCGTGTTCATCTCGTGTTCATCTCGTGTTCATCTCGTGTTCATCTCGTGTTCATCTCGTGTTCATCTCGTGTTCATCTCGTGTTCATCTCGTGTTCATCTCGTGTTCATCTCGTGTTCATCTCGTGTTCATCTCGTGTTCATCTCGTGTTCATCTCGTGTTCATCTCGTGTTCATCTCGTGTTCATCTCGTGTTCATCTCGTGTTCATCTCGTGTTCATCTCGTGTTCATCTCGTGTTCATCTCGTGTTCATCTCGTGTTCATCTCGTGTTCATCTCGTGTTCATCTCGTGTTCATCTCGTGTTCATCTCGTGTTCATCTCGTGTTCATCTCGTGTTCATCTCGTGTTCATCTCGTGTTCATCTCGTGTTCATCTCGTGTTCATCTCGTGTTCATCTCGTGTTCATCTCGTGTTCATCTCGTGTTCATCTCGTGTTCATCTCGTGTTCATCTCGTGTTCATCTCGTGTTCATCTCGTGTTCATCTCGTGTTCATCTCGTGTTCATCTCGTGTTCATCTCGTGTTCATCTCGTGTTCATCTCGTGTTCATCTCGTGTTCATCTCGTGTTCATCTCGTGTTCATCTCGTGTTCATCTCGTGTTCATCTCGTGTTCATCTCGTGTTCATCTCGTGTTCATCTCGTGTTCATCTCGTGTTCATCTCGTGTTCATCTCGTGTTCATCTCGTGTTCATCTCGTGTTCATCTCGTGTTCATCTCGTGTTCATCTCGTGTTCATCTCGTGTTCATCTCGTGTTCATCTCGTGTTCATCTCGTGTTCATCTCGTGTTCATCTCGTGTTCATCTCGTGTTCATCTCGTGTTCATCTCGTGTTCATCTCGTGTTCATCTCGTGTTCATCTCGTGTTCATCTCGTGTTCATCTCGTGTTCATCTCGTGTTCATCTCGTGTTCATCTCGTGTTCATCTCGTGTTCATCTCGTGTTCATCTCGTGTTCATCTCGTGTTCATCTCGTGTTCATCTCGTGTTGTTCATCTCGTGTTCATCTCGTGTTCATCTCGTGTTCATCTCGTGTTCATCTCGTGTTCATCTCGTGTTCATCTCGTGTTCATCTCGTGTTCATCTCGTGTTCATCTCGTGTTCATCTCGTGTTCATCTCGTGTTCATCTCGTGTTCATCTCGTGTTCATCTCGTGTTCATCTCGTGTTCATCTCGTGTTCATCTCGTGTTCATCTCGTGTTCATCTCGTGTTCATCTCGTGTTCATCTCGTGTTCATCTCGTGTTCATCTCGTGTTCATCTCGTGTTCATCTCGTGTTCATCTCGTGTTCATCTCGTGTTCATCTCGTGTTCATCTCGTGTTCATCTCGTGTTCATCTCGTGTTCATCTCGTGTTCATCTCGTGTTCATCTCGTGTTCATCTCGTGTTCATCTCGTGTTCATCTCGTGTTCATCTCGTGTTCATCTCGTGTTCATCTCGTGTTCATCTCGTGTTCATCTCGTGTTCATCTCGTGTTCATCTCGTGTTCATCTCGTGTTCATCTCGTGTTCATCTCGTGTTCATCTCGTGTTCATCTCGTGTTCATCTCGTGTTCATCTCGTGTTCATCTCGTGTTCATCTCGTGTTCATCTCGTGTTCATCTCGTGTTCATCTCGTGTTCATCTCGTGTTCATCTCGTGTTCATCTCGTGTTCATCTCGTGTTCATCTCGTGTTCATCTCGTGTTCATCTCGTGTTCATCTCGTGTTCATCTCGTGTTCATCTCGTGTTCATCTCGTGTTCATCTCGTGTTCATCTCGTGTTCATCTCGTGTTCATCTCGTGTTCATCTCGTGTTCATCTCGTGTTCATCTCGTGTTCATCTCGTGTTCATCTCGTGTTCATCTCGTGTTCATCTCGTGTTCATCTCGTGTTCATCTCGTGTTCATCTCGTGTTCATCTCGTGTTCATCTCGTGTTCATCTCGTGTTCATCTCGTGTTCATCTCGTGTTCATCTCGTGTTCATCTCGTGTTCATCTCGTGTTCATCTCGTGTTCATCTCGTGTTCATCTCGTGTTCATCTCGTGTTCATCTCGTGTTCATCTCGTGTTCATCTCGTGTTCATCTCGTGTTCATCTCGTGTTCATCTCGTGTTCATCTCGTGTTCATCTCGTGTTCATCTCGTGTTCATCTCGTGTTCATCTCGTGTTCATCTCGTGTTCATCTCGTGTTCATCTCGTGTTCATCTCGTGTTCATCTCGTGTTCATCTCGTGTTCATCTCGTGTTCATCTCGTGTTCATCTCGTGTTCATCTCGTGTTCATCTCGTGTTCATCTCGTGTTCATCTCGTGTTCATCTCGTGTTCATCTCGTGTTCATCTCGTGTTCATCTCGTGTTCATCTCGTGTTCATCTCGTGTTCATCTCGTGTTCATCTCGTGTTCATCTCGTGTTCATCTCGTGTTCATCTCGTGTTCATCTCGTGTTCATCTCGTGTTCATCTCGTGTTCATCTCGTGTTCATCTCGTGTTCATCTCGTGTTCATCTCGTGTTCATCTCGTGTTCATCTCGTGTTCATCTCGTGTTCATCTCGTGTTCATCTCGTGTTCATCTCGTGTTCATCTCGTGTTCATCTCGTGTTCATCTCGTGTTCATCTCGTGTTCATCTCGTGTTCATCTCGTGTTCATCTCGTGTTCATCTCGTGTTCATCTCGTGTTCATCTCGTGTTCATCTCGTGTTCATCTCGTGTTCATCTCGTGTTCATCTCGTGTTCATCTCGTGTTCATCTCGTGTTCATCTCGTGTTCATCTCGTGTTCATCTCGTGTTCATCTCGTGTTCATCTCGTGTTCATCTCGTGTTCATCTCGTGTTCATCTCGTGTTCATCTCGTGTTCATCTCGTGTTCATCTCGTGTTCATCTCGTGTTCATCTCGTGTTCATCTCGTGTTCATCTCGTGTTCATCTCGTGTTCATCTCGTGTTCATCTCGTCGTTCATCTCGTGTTCATCTCGTGTTCATCTCTCGTGTTCATCTCGTGTTCATCTCGTGTTCATCTCGTGTTCATCTCGTGTTCATCTCGTGTTCATCTCGTGTTCATCTCGTGTTCATCTCGTGTTCATCTCGTGTTCATCTCGTGTTCATCTCGTGTTCATCTCGTGTTCATCTCGTGTTCATCTCGTGTTCATCTCGTGTTCATCTCGTGTTCATCTCGTGTTCATCTCGTGTTCATCTCGTGTTCATCTCGTGTTCATCTCGTGTTCATCTCGTGTTCATCTCGTGTTCATCTCGTGTTCATCTCGTGTTCATCTCGTGTTCATCTCGTGTTCATCTCGTGTTCATCTCGTGTTCATCTCGTGTTCATCTCGTGTTCATCTCGTGTTCATCTCGTGTTCATCTCGTGTTCATCTCGTGTTCATCTCGTGTTCATCTCGTGTTCATCTCGTGTTCATCTCGTGTTCATCTCGTGTTCATCTCGTGTTC
The DNA here is from genome assembly GCA_943735955.1 of Piscicola geometra. Classification (NCBI taxonomy): domain Eukaryota; kingdom Metazoa; phylum Annelida; class Clitellata; order Hirudinida; family Piscicolidae; genus Piscicola; species Piscicola geometra. Next base: position 109,308 of record CALSEQ010000025.1, on the reverse strand, counting down.
ATCTCGTGTTCATCTCGTGTTCATCTCGTGTTCATCTCGTGTTCATCTCGTGTTCATCTCGTGTTCATCTCGTGTTCATCTCGTGTTCATCTCGTGTTCATCTCGTGTTCATCTCGTGTTCATCTCGTGTTCATCTCGTGTTCATCTCGTGTTCATCTCGTGTTCATCTCGTGTTCATCTCGTGTTCATCTCGTGTTCATCTCGTGTTCATCTCGTGTTCATCTCGTGTTCATCTCGTGTTCATCTCGTGTTCATCTCGTGTTCATCTCGTGTTCATCTCGTGTTCATCTCGTGTTCATCTCGTGTTCATCTCGTGTTCATCTCGTGTTCATCTCGTGTTCATCTCGTGTTCATCTCGTGTTCATCTCGTGTTCATCTCGTGTTCATCTCGTGTTCATCTCGTGTTCATCTCGTGTTCATCTCGTGTTCATCTCGTGTTCATCTCGTGTTCATCTCGTGTTCATCTCGTGTTCATCTCGTGTTCATCTCGTGTTCATCTCGTGTTCATCTCGTGTTCATCTCGTGTTCATCTCGTGTTCATCTCGTGTTCATCTCGTGTTCATCTCGTGTTCATCTCGTGTTCATCTCGTGTTCATCTCGTGTTCATCTCGTGTTCATCTCGTGTTCATCTCGTGTTCATCTCGTGTTCATCTCGTGTTCATCTCGTGTTCATCTCGTGTTCATCTCGTGTTCATCTCGTGTTCATCTCGTGTTCATCTCGTGTTCATCTCGTGTTCATCTCGTGTTCATCTCGTGTTCATCTCGTGTTCATCTCGTGTTCATCTCGTGTTCATCTCGTGTTCATCTCGTGTTCATCTCGTGTTCATCTCGTGTTCATCTCGTGTTCATCTCGTGTACATCTCGTGTTCATCTCGTGTTCATCTCGTGTTCATCTCGTGTTCATCTCGTGTTCATCTCGTGTTCATCTCGTGTTCATCTCGTGTTCATCTCGTGTTCATCTCGTGTTCATCTCGTGTTCATCTCGTGTTCATCTCGTGTTCATCTCGTGTTCATCTCGTGTTCATCTCGTGTTCATCTCGTGTTCATCTCGTGTTCATCTCGTGTTCATCTCGTGTTCATCTCGTGTTCATCTCGTGTTCATCTCGTGTTCATCTCGTGTTCATCTCGTGTTCATCTCGTGTTCATCTCGTGTTCATCTCGTGTTCATCTCGTGTTCATCTCGTGTTCATCTCGTGTTCATCTCGTGTTCATCTCGTGTTCATCTCGTGTTCATCTCGTGTTCATCTCGTGTTCATCTCGTGTTCATCTCGTGTTCATCTCGTGTTCATCTCGTGTTCATCTCGTGTTCATCTCGTGTTCATCTCGTGTTCATCTCGTGTTCATCTCGTGTTCATCTCGTGTTCATCTCGTGTTCATCTCGTGTTCATCTCGTGTTCATCTCGTGTTCATCTCGTGTTCATCTCGTGTTCATCTCGTGTTCATCTCGTGTTCATCTCGTGTTCATCTCGTGTTCATCTCGTGTTCATCTCGTGTTCATCTCGTGTTCATCTCGTGTTCATCTCGTGTTCATCTCGTGTTCATCTCGTGTTCATCTCGTGTTCATCTCGTGTTCATCTCGTGTTCATCTCGTGTTCATCTCGTGTTCATCTCGTGTTCATCTCGTGTTCATCTCGTGTTCATCTCGTGTTCATCTCGTGTTCATCTCGTGTTCATCTCGTGTTCATCTCGTGTTCATCTCGTGTTCATCTCGTGTTCATCTCGTGTTCATCTCGTGTTCATCTCGTGTTCATCTCGTGTTCATCTCGTGTTCATCTCGTGTTCATCTCGTGTTCATCTCGTGTTCATCTCGTGTTCATCTCGTGTTCATCTCGTGTTCATCTCGTGTTCATCTCGTGTTCATCTCGTGTTCATCTCGTGTTCATCTCGTGTTCATCTCGTGTTCATCTCGTGTTCATCTCGTGTTCATCTCGTGTTCATCTCGTGTTCATCTCGTGTTCATCTCGTGTTCATCTCGTGTTCATCTCGTGTTCATCTCGTGTTCATCTCGTGTTCATCTCGTGTTCATCTCGTGTTCATCTCGTGTTCATCTCGTGTTCATCTCGTGTTCATCTCGTGTTCATCTCGTGTTCATCTCGTGTTCATCTCGTGTTCATCTCGTGTTCATCTCGTGTTCATCTCGTGTTCATCTCGTGTTCATCTCGTGTTCATCTCGTGTTCATCTCGTGTTCATCTCGTGTTCATCTCGTGTTCATCTCGTGTTCATCTCGTGTTCATCTCGTGTTCATCTCGTGTTCATCTCGTGTTCATCTCGTGTTCATCTCGTGTTCATCTCGTGTTCATCTCGTGTTCATCTCGTGTTCATCTCGTGTTCATCTCGTGTTCATCTCGTGTTCATCTCGTGTTCATCTCGTGTTCATCTCGTGTTCATCTCGTGTTCATCTCGTGTTCATCTCGTGTTCATCTCGTGTTCATCTCGTGTTCATCTCGTGTTCATCTCGTGTTCATCTCGTGTTCATCTCGTGTTCATCTCGTGTTCATCTCGTGTTCATCTCGTGTTCATCTCGTGTTCATCTCGTGTTCATCTCGTGTTCATCTCGTGTTCATCTCGTGTTCATCTCGTGTTCATCTCGTGTTCATCTCGTGTTCATCTCGTGTTCATCTCGTGTTCATCTCGTGTTCATCTCGTGTTCATCTCGTGTTCATCTCGTGTTCATCTCGTGTTCATCTCGTGTTCATCTCGTGTTCATCTCGTGTTCATCTCGTGTTCATCTCGTGTTCATCTCGTGTTCATCTCGTGTTCATCTCGTGTTCATCTCGTGTTCATCTCGTGTTCATCTCGTGTTCATCTCGTGTTCATCTCGTGTTCATCTCGTGTTCATCTCGTGTTCATCTCGTGTTCATCTCGTGTTCATCTCGTGTTCATCTCGTGTTCATCTCGTGTTCATCTCGTGTTCATCTCGTGTTCATCTCGTGTTCATCTCGTGTTCATCTCGTGTTCATCTCGTGTTCATCTCCGTGTTCATCTCGTGTTCATCTCGTGTTCATCTCGTGTTCATCTCGTGTTCATCTCGTGTTCATCTCGTGTTCATCTCGTGTTCATCTCGTGTTCATCTCGTGTTCATCTCGTGTTCATCTCGTGTTCATCTCGTGTTCATCTCGTGTTCATCTCGTGTTCATCTCGTGTTCATCTCGTGTTCATCTCGTGTTCATCTCGTGTTCATCTCGTGTTCATCTCGTGTTCATCTCGTGTTCATCTCGTGTTCATCTCGTGTTCATCTCGTGTTCATCTCGTGTTCATCTCGTGTTCATCTCGTGTTCATCTCGTGTTCATCTCGTGTTCATCTCGTGTTCATCTCGTGTTCATCTCGTGTTCATCTCGTGTTCATCTCGTGTTCATCTCGTGTTCATCTCGTGTTCATCTCGTGTTCATCTCGTGTTCATCTCGTGTTCATCTCGTGTTCATCTCGTGTTCATCTCGTGTTCATCTCGTGTTCATCTCGTGTTCATCTCGTGTTCATCTCGTGTTCATCTCGTGTTCATCTCGTGTTCATCTCGTGTTCATCTCGTGTTCATCTCGTGTTCATCTCGTGTTCATCTCGTGTTCATCTCGTGTTCATCTCGTGTTCATCTCGTGTTCATCTCGTGTTCATCTCGTGTTCATCTCGTGTTCATCTCGTGTTCATCTCGTGTTCATCTCGTGTTCATCTCGTGTTCATCTCGTGTTCATCTCGTGTTCATCTCGTGTTCATCTCGTGTTCATCTCGTGTTCATCTCGTGTTCATCTCGTGTTCATCTCGTGTTCATCTCGTGTTCATCTCGTGTTCATCTCGTGTTCATCTCGTGTTCATCTCGTGTTCATCTCGTGTTCATCTCGTGTTCATCTCGTGTTCATCTCGTGTTCATCTCGTGTTCATCTCGTGTTCATCTCGTGTTCATCTCGTGTTCATCTCGTGTTCATCTCGTGTTCATCTCGTGTTCATCTCGTGTTCATCTCGTGTTCATCTCGTGTTCATCTCGTGTTCATCTCGTGTTCATCTCGTGTTCATCTCGTGTTCATCTCGTGTTCATCTCGTGTTCATCTCGTGTTCATCTCGTGTTCATCTCGTGTTCATCTCGTGTTCATCTCGTGTTCATCTCGTGTTCATCTCGTGTTCATCTCGTGTTCATCTCGTGTTCATCTCGTGTTCATCTCGTGTTCATCTCGTGTTCATCTCGTGTTCATCTCGTGTTCATCTCGTGTTCATCTCGTGTTCATCTCGTGTTCATCTCGTGTTCATCTCGTGTTCATCTCGTGTTCATCTCGTGTTCATCTCGTGTTCATCTCGTGTTCATCTCGTGTTCATCTCGTGTTCATCTCGTGTTCATCTCGTGTTCATCTCGTGTTCATCTCGTGTTCATCTCGTGTTCATCTCGTGTTCATCTCGTGTTCATCTCGTGTTCATCTCGTGTTCATCTCGTGTTCATCTCGTGTTCATCTCGTGTTCATCTCGTGTTCATCTCGTGTTCATCTCGTGTTCATCTCGTGTTCATCTCGTGTTCATCTCGTGTTCATCTCGTGTTCATCTCGTGTTCATCTCGTGTTCATCTCGTGTTCATCTCGTGTTCATCTCGTGTTCATCTCGTGTTCATCTCGTGTTCATCTCGTGTTCATCTCGTGTTCATCTCGTGTTCATCTCGTGTTCATCTCGTGTTCATCTCGTGTTCATCTCGTGTTCATCTCGTGTTCATCTCGTGTTCATCTCGTGTTCATCTCGTGTTCATCTCGTGTTCATCTCGTGTTCATCTCGTGTTCATCTCGTGTTCATCTCGTGTTCATCTCGTGTTCATCTCGTGTTCATCTCGTGTTCATCTCGTGTTCATCTCGTGTTCATCTCGTGTTCATCTCGTGTTCATCTCGTGTTCATCTCGTGTTCATCTCGTGTTCATCTCGTGTTCATCTCGTGTTCATCTCGTGTTCATCTCGTGTTCATCTCGTGTTCATCTCGTGTTCATCTCGTGTTCATCTCGTGTTCATCTCGTGTTCATCTCGTGTTCATCTCGTGTTCATCTCGTGTTCATCTCGTGTTCATCTCGTGTTCATCTCGTGTTCATCTCGTGTTCATCTCGTGTTCATCTCGTGTTCATCTCGTGTTCATCTCGTGTTCATCTCGTGTTCATCTCGTGTTCATCTCGTGTTCATCTCGTGTTCATCTCGTGTTCATCTCGTGTTCATCTCGTGTTCATCTCGTGTTCATCTCGTGTTCATCTCGTGTTCATCTCGTGTTCATCTCGTGTTCATCTCGTGTTCATCTCGTGTTCATCTCGTGTTCATCTCGTGTTCATCTCGTGTTCATCTCGTGTTCATCTCGTGTTCATCTCGTGTTCATCTCGTGTTCATCTCGTGTTCATCTCGTGTTCATCTCGTGTTCATCTCGTGTTCATCTCGTGTTCATCTCGTGTTCATCTCGTGTTCATCTCGTGTTCATCTCGTGTTCATCTCGTGTTCATCTCGTGTTCATCTCGTGTTCATCTCGTGTTCATCTCGTGTTCATCTCGTGTTCATCTCGTGTTCATCTCGTGTTCATCTCGTGTTCATCTCGTGTTCATCTCGTGTTCATCTCGTGTTCATCTCGTGTTCATCTCGTGTTCATCTCGTGTTCATCTCGTGTTCATCTCGTGTTCATCTCGTGTTCATCTCGTGTTCATCTCGTGTTCATCTCGTGTTCATCTCGTGTTCATCTCGTGTTCATCTCGTGTTCATCTCGTGTTCATCTCGTGTTCATCTCGTGTTCATCTCGTGTTCATCTCGTGTTCATCTCGTGTTCATCTCGTGTTCATCTCGTGTTCATCTCGTGTTCATCTCGTGTTCATCTCGTGTTCATCTCGTGTTCATCTCGTGTTCATCTCGTGTTCATCTCGTGTTCATCTCGTGTTCATCTCGTGTTCATCTCGTGTTCATCTCGTGTTCATCTCGTGTTCATCTCGTGTTCATCTCGTGTTCATCTCGTGTTCATCTCGTGTTCATCTCGTGTTCATCTCGTGTTCATCTCGTGTTCATCTCGTGTTCATCTCGTGTTCATCTCGTGTTCATCTCGTGTTCATCTCGTGTTCATCTCGTGTTCATCTCGTGTTCATCTCGTGTTCATCTCGTGTTCATCTCGTGTTCATCTCGTGTTCATCTCGTGTTCATCTCGTGTTCATCTCGTGTTCATCTCGTGTTCATCTCGTGTTCATCTCGTGTTCATCTCGTGTTCATCTCGTGTTCATCTCGTGTTCATCTCGTGTTCATCTCGTGTTCATCTCGTGTTCATCTCGTGTTCATCTCGTGTTCATCTCGTGTTCATCTCGTGTTCATCTCGTGTTCATCTCGTGTTCATCTCGTGTTCATCTCGTGTTCATCTCGTGTTCATCTCGTGTTCATCTCGTGTTCATCTCGTGTTCATCTCGTGTTCATCTCGTGTTCATCTCGTGTTCATCTCGTGTTCATCTCGTGTTCATCTCGTGTTCATCTCGTGTTCATCTCGTGTTCATCTCGTGTTCATCTCGTGTTCATCTCGTGTTCATCTCGTGTTCATCTCGTGTTCATCTCGTGTTCATCTCGTGTTCATCTCGTGTTCATCTCGTGTTCATCTCGTGTTCATCTCGTGTTCATCTCGTGTTCATCTCGTGTTCATCTCGTGTTCATCTCGTGTTCATCTCGTGTTCATCTCGTGTTCATCTCGTGTTCATCTCGTGTTCATCTCGTGTTCATCTCGTGTTCATCTCGTGTTCATCTCGTGTTCATCTCGTGTTCATCTCGTGTTCATCTCGTGTTCATCTCGTGTTCATCTCGTGTTCATCTCGTGTTCATCTCGTGTTCATCTCGTGTTCATCTCGTGTTCATCTCGTGTTCATCTCGTGTTCATCTCGTGTTCATCTCGTGTTCATCTCGTGTTCATCTCGTGTTCATCTCGTGTTCATCTCGTGTTCATCTCGTGTTCATCTCGTGTTCATCTCGTGTTCATCTCGTGTTCATCTCGTGTTCATCTCGTGTTCATCTCGTGTTCATCTCGTGTTCATCTCGTGTTCATCTCGTGTTCATCTCGTGTTCATCTCGTGTTCATCTCGTGTTCATCTCGTGTTCATCTCGTGTTCATCTCGTGTTCATCTCGTGTTCATCTCGTGTTCATCTCGTGTTCATCTCGTGTTCATCTCGTGTTCATCTCGTGTTCATCTCGTGTTCATCTCGTGTTCATCTCGTGTTCATCTCGTGTTCATCTCGTGTTCATCTCGTGTTCATCTCGTGTTCATCTCGTGTTCATCTCGTGTTCATCTCGTGTTCATCTCGTGTTCATCTCGTGTTCATCTCGTGTTCATCTCGTGTTCATCTCGTGTTCATCTCGTGTTCATCTCGTGTTCATCTCGTGTTCATCTCGTGTTCATCTCGTGTTCATCTCGTGTTCATCTCGTGTTCATCTCGTGTTCATCTCGTGTTCATCTCGTGTTCATCTCGTGTTCATCTCGTGTTCATCTCGTGTTCATCTCGTGTTCATCTCGTGTTCATCTCGTGTTCATCTCGTGTTCATCTCGTGTTCATCTCGTGTTCATCTCGTGTTCATCTCGTGTTCATCTCGTGTTCATCTCGTGTTCATCTCGTGTTCATCTCGTGTTCATCTCGTGTTCATCTCGTGTTCATCTCGTGTTCATCTCGTGTTCATCTCGTGTTCATCTCGTGTTCATCTCGTGTTCATCTCGTGTTCATCTCGTGTTCATCTCGTGTTCATCTCGTGTTCATCTCGTGTTCATCTCGTGTTCATCTCGTGTTCATCTCGTGTTCATCTCGTGTTCATCTCGTGTTCATCTCGTGTTCATCTCGTGTTCATCTCGTGTTCATCTCGTGTTCATCTCGTGTTCATCTCGTGTTCATCTCGTGTTCATCTCGTGTTCATCTCGTGTTCATCTCGTGTTCATCTCGTGTTCATCTCGTGTTCATCTCGTGTTCATCTCGTGTTCATCTCGTGTTCATCTCGTGTTCATCTCGTGTTCATCTCGTGTTCATCTCGTGTTCATCTCGTGTTCATCTCGTGTTCATCTCGTGTTCATCTCGTGTTCATCTCGTGTTCATCTCGTGTTCATCTCGTGTTCATCTCGTGTTCATCTCGTGTTCATCTCGTGTTCATCTCGTGTTCATCTCGTGTTCATCTCGTGTTCATCTCGTGTTCATCTCGTGTTCATCTCGTGTTCATCTCGTGTTCATCTCGTGTTCATCTCGTGTTCATCTCGTGTTCATCTCGTGTTCATCTCGTGTTCATCTCGTGTTCATCTCGTGTTCATCTCGTGTTCATCTCGTGTTCATCTCGTGTTCATCTCGTGTTCATCTCGTGTTCATCTCGTGTTCATCTCGTGTTCATCTCGTGTTCATCTCGTGTTCATCTCGTGTTCATCTCGTGTTCATCTCGTGTTCATCTCGTGTTCATCTCGTGTTCATCTCGTGTTCATCTCGTGTTCATCTCGTGTTCATCTCGTGTTCATCTCGTGTTCATCTCGTGTTCATCTCGTGTTCATCTCGTGTTCATCTCGTGTTCATCTCGTGTTCATCTCGTGTTCATCTCGTGTTCATCTCGTGTTCATCTCGTGTTCATCTCGTGTTCATCTCGTGTTCATCTCGTGTTCATCTCGTGTTCATCTCGTGTTCATCTCGTGTTCATCTCGTGTTCATCTCGTGTTCATCTCGTGTTCATCTCGTGTTCATCTCGTGTTCATCTCGTGTTCATCTCGTGTTCATCTCGTGTTCATCTCGTGTTCATCTCGTGTTCATCTCGTGTTCATCTCGTGTTCATCTCGTGTTCATCTCGTGTTCATCTCGTGTTCATCTCGTGTTCATCTCGTGTTCATCTCGTGTTCATCTCGTGTTCATCTCGTGTTCATCTCGTGTTCATCTCGTGTTCATCTCGTGTTCATCTCGTGTTCATCTCGTGTTCATCTCGTGTTCATCTCGTGTTCATCTCGTGTTCATCTCGTGTTCATCTCGTGTTCATCTCGTGTTCATCTCGTGTTCATCTCGTGTTCATCTCGTGTTCATCTCGTGTTCATCTCGTGTTCATCTCGTGTTCATCTCGTGTTCATCTCGTGTTCATCTCGTGTTCATCTCGTGTTCATCTCGTGTTCATCTCGTGTTCATCTCGTGTTCATCTCGTGTTCATCTCGTGTTCATCTCGTGTTCATCTCGTGTTCATCTCGTGTTCATCTCGTGTTCATCTCGTGTTCATCTCGTGTTCATCTCGTGTTCATCTCGTGTTCATCTCGTGTTCATCTCGTGTTCATCTCGTGTTCATCTCGTGTTCATCTCGTGTTCATCTCGTGTTCATCTCGTGTTCATCTCGTGTTCATCTCGTGTTCATCTCGTGTTCATCTCGTGTTCATCTCGTGTTCATCTCGTGTTCATCTCGTGTTCATCTCGTGTTCATCTCGTGTTCATCTCGTGTTCATCTCGTGTTCATCTCGTGTTCATCTCGTGTTCATCTCGTGTTCATCTCGTGTTCATCTCGTGTTCATCTCGTGTTCATCTCGTGTTCATCTCGTGTTCATCTCGTGTTCATCTCGTGTTCATCTCGTGTTCATCTCGTGTTCATCTCGTGTTCATCTCGTGTTCATCTCGTGTTCATCTCGTGTTCATCTCGTGTTCATCTCGTGTTCATCTCGTGTTCATCTCGTGTTCATCTCGTGTTCATCTCGTGTTCATCTCGTGTTCATCTCGTGTTCATCTCGTGTTCATCTCGTGTTCATCTCGTGTTCATCTCGTGTTCATCTCGTGTTCATCTCGTGTTCATCTCGTGTTCATCTCGTGTTCATCTCGTGTTCATCTCGTGTTCATCTCGTGTTCATCTCGTGTTCATCTCGTGTTCATCTCGTGTTCATCTCGTGTTCATCTCGTGTTCATCTCGTGTTCATCTCGTGTTCATCTCGTGTTCATCTCGTGTTCATCTCGTGTTCATCTCGTGTTCATCTCGTGTTCATCTCGTGTTCATCTCGTGTTCATCTCGTGTTCATCTCGTGTTCATCTCGTGTTCATCTCGTGTTCATCTCGTGTTCATCTCGTGTTCATCTCGTGTTCATCTCGTGTTCATCTCGTGTTCATCTCGTGTTCATCTCGTGTTCATCTCGTGTTCATCTCGTGTTCATCTCGTGTTCATCTCGTGTTCATCTCGTGTTCATCTCGTGTTCATCTCGTGTTCATCTCGTGTTCATCTCGTGTTCATCTCGTGTTCATCTCGTGTTCATCTCGTGTTCATCTCGTGTTCATCTCGTGTTCATCTCGTGTTCATCTCGTGTTCATCTCGTGTTCATCTCGTGTTCATCTCGTGTTCATCTCGTGTTCATCTCGTGTTCATCTCGTGTTCATCTCGTGTTCATCTCGTGTTCATCTCGTGTTCATCTCGTGTTCATCTCGTGTTCATCTCGTGTTCATCTCGTGTTCATCTCGTGTTCATCTCGTGTTCATCTCGTGTTCATCTCGTGTTCATCTCGTGTTCATCTCGTGTTCATCTCGTGTTCATCTCGTGTTCATCTCGTGTTCATCTCGTGTTCATCTCGTGTTCATCTCGTGTTCATCTCGTGTTCATCTCGTGTTCATCTCGTGTTCATCTCGTGTTCATCTCGTGTTCATCTCGTGTTCATCTCGTGTTCATCTCGTGTTCATCTCGTGTTCATCTCGTGTTCATCTCGTGTTCATCTCGTGTTCATCTCGTGTTCATCTCGTGTTCATCTCGTGTTCATCTCGTGTTCATCTCGTGTTCATCTCGTGTTCATCTCGTGTTCATCTCGTGTTCATCTCGTGTTCATCTCGTGTTCATCTCGTGTTCATCTCGTGTTCATCTCGTGTTCATCTCGTGTTCATCTCGTGTTCATCTCGTGTTCATCTCGTGTTCATCTCGTGTTCATCTCGTGTTCATCTCGTGTTCATCTCGTGTTCATCTCGTGTTCATCTCGTGTTCATCTCGTGTTCATCTCGTGTTCATCTCGTGTTCATCTCGTGTTCATCTCGTGTTCATCTCGTGTTCATCTCGTGTTCATCTCGTGTTCATCTCGTGTTCATCTCGTGTTCATCTCGTGTTCATCTCGTGTTCATCTCGTGTTCATCTCGTGTTCATCTCGTGTTCATCTCGTGTTCATCTCGTGTTCATCTCGTGTTCATCTCGTGTTCATCTCGTGTTCATCTCGTGTTCATCTCGTGTTCATCTCGTGTTCATCTCGTGTTCATCTCGTGTTCATCTCGTGTTCATCTCGTGTTCATCTCGTGTTCATCTCGTGTTCATCTCGTGTTCATCTCGTGTTCATCTCGTGTTCATCTCGTGTTCATCTCGTGTTCATCTCGTGTTCATCTCGTGTTCATCTCGTGTTCATCTCGTGTTCATCTCGTGTTCATCTCGTGTTCATCTCGTGTTCATCTCGTGTTCATCTCGTGTTCATCTCGTGTTCATCTCGTGTTCATCTCGTGTTCATCTCGTGTTCATCTCGTGTTCATCTCGTGTTCATCTCGTGTTCATCTCGTGTTCATCTCGTGTTCATCTCGTGTTCATCTCGTGTTCATCTCGTGTTCATCTCGTGTTCATCTCGTGTTCATCTCGTGTTCATCTCGTGTTCATCTCGTGTTCATCTCGTGTTCATCTCGTGTTCATCTCGTGTTCATCTCGTGTTCATCTCGTGTTCATCTCGTGTTCATCTCGTGTTCATCTCGTGTTCATCTCGTGTTCATCTCGTGTTCATCTCGTGTTCATCTCGTGTTCATCTCGTGTTCATCTCGTGTTCATCTCGTGTTCATCTCGTGTTCATCTCGTGTTCATCTCGTGTTCATCTCGTGTTCATCTCGTGTTCATCTCGTGTTCATCTCGTGTTCATCTCGTGTTCATCTCGTGTTCATCTCGTGTTCATCTCGTGTTCATCTCGTGTTCATCTCGTGTTCATCTCGTGTTCATCTCGTGTTCATCTCGTGTTCATCTCGTGTTCATCTCGTGTTCATCTCGTGTTCATCTCGTGTTCATCTCGTGTTCATCTCGTGTTCATCTCGTGTTCATCTCGTGTTCATCTCGTGTTCATCTCGTGTTCATCTCGTGTTCATCTCGTGTTCATCTCGTGTTCATCTCGTGTTCATCTCGTGTTCATCTCGTGTTCATCTCGTGTTCATCTCGTGTTCATCTCGTGTTCATCTCGTGTTCATCTCGTGTTCATCTCGTGTTCATCTCGTGTTCATCTCGTGTTCATCTCGTGTTCATCTCGTGTTCATCTCGTGTTCATCTCGTGTTCATCTCGTGTTCATCTCGTGTTCATCTCGTGTTCATCTCGTGTTCATCTCGTGTTCATCTCGTGTTCATCTCGTGTTCATCTCGTGTTCATCTCGTGTTCATCTCGTGTTCATCTCGTGTTCATCTCGTGTTCATCTCGTGTTCATCTCGTGTTCATCTCGTGTTCATCTCGTGTTCATCTCGTGTTCATCTCGTGTTCATCTCGTGTTCATCTCGTGTTCATCTCGTGTTCATCTCGTGTTCATCTCGTGTTCATCTCGTGTTCATCTCGTGTTCATCTCGTGTTCATCTCGTGTTCATCTCGTGTTCATCTCGTGTTCATCTCGTGTTCATCTCGTGTTCATCTCGTGTTCATCTCGTGTTCATCTCGTGTTCATCTCGTGTTCATCTCGTGTTCATCTCGTGTTCATCTCGTGTTCATCTCGTGTTCATCTCGTGTTCATCTCGTGTTCATCTCGTGTTCATCTCGTGTTCATCTCGTGTTCATCTCGTGTTCATCTCGTGTTCATCTCGTGTTCATCTCGTGTTCATCTCGTGTTCATCTCGTGTTCATCTCGTGTTCATCTCGTGTTCATCTCGTGTTCATCTCGTGTTCATCTCGTGTTCATCTCGTGTTCATCTCGTGTTCATCTCGTGTTCATCTCGTGTTCATCTCGTGTTCATCTCGTGTTCATCTCGTGTTCATCTCGTGTTCATCTCGTGTTCATCTCGTGTTCATCTCGTGTTCATCTCGTGTTCATCTCGTGTTCATCTCGTGTTCATCTCGTGTTCATCTCGTGTTCATCTCGTGTTCATCTCGTGTTCATCTCGTGTTCATCTCGTGTTCATCTCGTGTTCATCTCGTGTTCATCTCGTGTTCATCTCGTGTTCATCTCGTGTTCATCTCGTGTTCATCTCGTGTTCATCTCGTGTTCATCTCGTGTTCATCTCGTGTTCATCTCGTGTTCATCTCGTGTTCATCTCGTGTTCATCTCGTGTTCATCTCGTGTTCATCTCGTGTTCATCTCGTGTTCATCTCGTGTTCATCTCGTGTTCATCTCGTGTTCATCTCGTGTTCATCTCGTGTTCATCTCGTGTTCATCTCGTGTTCATCTCGTGTTCATCTCGTGTTCATCTCGTGTTCATCTCGTGTTCATCTCGTGTTCATCTCGTGTTCATCTCGTGTTCATCTCGTGTTCATCTCGTGTTCATCTCGTGTTCATCTCGTGTTCATCTCGTGTTCATCTCGTGTTCATCTCGTGTTCATCTCGTGTTCATCTCGTGTTCATCTCGTGTTCATCTCGTGTTCATCTCGTGTTCATCTCGTGTTCATCTCGTGTTCATCTCGTGTTCATCTCGTGTTCATCTCGTGTTCATCTCGTGTTCATCTCGTGTTCATCTCGTGTTCATCTCGTGTTCATCTCGTGTTCATCTCGTGTTCATCTCGTGTTCATCTCGTGTTCATCTCGTGTTCATCTCGTGTTCATCTCGTGTTCATCTCGTGTTCATCTCGTGTTCATCTCGTGTTCATCTCGTGTTCATCTCGTGTTCATCTCGTGTTCATCTCGTGTTCATCTCGTGTTCATCTCGTGTTCATCTCGTGTTCATCTCGTGTTCATCTCGTGTTCATCTCGTGTTCATCTCGTGTTCATCTCGTGTTCATCTCGTGTTCATCTCGTGTTCATCTCGTGTTCATCTCGTGTTCATCTCGTGTTCATCTCGTGTTCATCTCGTGTTCATCTCGTGTTCATCTCGTGTTCATCTCGTGTTCATCTCGTGTTCATCTCGTGTTCATCTCGTGTTCATCTCGTGTTCATCTCGTGTTCATCTCGTGTTCATCTCGTGTTCATCTCGTGTTCATCTCGTGTTCATCTCGTGTTCATCTCGTGTTCATCTCGTGTTCATCTCGTGTTCATCTCGTGTTCATCTCGTGTTCATCTCGTGTTCATCTCGTGTTCATCTCGTGTTCATCTCGTGTTCATCTCGTGTTCATCTCGTGTTCATCTCGTGTTCATCTCGTGTTCATCTCGTGTTCATCTCGTGTTCATCTCGTGTTCATCTCGTGTTCATCTCGTGTTCATCTCGTGTTCATCTCGTGTTCATCTCGTGTTCATCTCGTGTTCATCTCGTGTTCATCTCGTGTTCATCTCGTGTTCATCTCGTGTTCATCTCGTGTTCATCTCGTGTTCATCTCGTGTTCATCTCGTGTTCATCTCGTGTTCATCTCGTGTTCATCTCGTGTTCATCTCGTGTTCATCTCGTGTTCATCTCGTGTTCATCTCGTGTTCATCTCGTGTTCATCTCGTGTTCATCTCGTGTTCATCTCGTGTTCATCTCGTGTTCATCTCGTGTTCATCTCGTGTTCATCTCGTGTTCATCTCGTGTTCATCTCGTGTTCATCTCGTGTTCATCTCGTGTTCATCTCGTGTTCATCTCGTGTTCATCTCGTGTTCATCTCGTGTTCATCTCGTGTTCATCTCGTGTTCATCTCGTGTTCATCTCGTGTTCATCTCGTGTTCATCTCGTGTTCATCTCGTGTTCATCTCGTGTTCATCTCGTGTTCATCTCGTGTTCATCTCGTGTTCATCTCGTGTTCATCTCGTGTTCATCTCGTGTTCATCTCGTGTTCATCTCGTGTTCATCTCGTGTTCATCTCGTGTTCATCTCGTGTTCATCTCGTGTTCATCTCGTGTTCATCTCGTGTTCATCTCGTGTTCATCTCGTGTTCATCTCGTGTTCATCTCGTGTTCATCTCGTGTTCATCTCGTGTTCATCTCGTGTTCATCTCGTGTTCATCTCGTGTTCATCTCGTGTTCATCTCGTGTTCATCTCGTGTTCATCTCGTGTTCATCTCGTGTTCATCTCGTGTTCATCTCGTGTTCATCTCGTGTTCATCTCGTGTTCATCTCGTGTTCATCTCGTGTTCATCTCGTGTTCATCTCGTGTTCATCTCGTGTTCATCTCGTGTTCATCTCGTGTTCATCTCGTGTTCATCTCGTGTTCATCTCGTGTTCATCTCGTGTTCATCTCGTGTTCATCTCGTGTTCATCTCGTGTTCATCTCGTGTTCATCTCGTGTTCATCTCGTGTTCATCTCGTGTTCATCTCGTGTTCATCTCGTGTTCATCTCGTGTTCATCTCGTGTTCATCTCGTGTTCATCTCGTGTTCATCTCGTGTTCATCTCGTGTTCATCTCGTGTTCATCTCGTGTTCATCTCGTGTTCATCTCGTGTTCATCTCGTGTTCATCTCGTGTTCATCTCGTGTTCATCTCGTGTTCATCTCGTGTTCATCTCGTGTTCATCTCGTGTTCATCTCGTGTTCATCTCGTGTTCATCTCGTGTTCATCTCGTGTTCATCTCGTGTTCATCTCGTGTTCATCTCGTGTTCATCTCGTGTTCATCTCGTGTTCATCTCGTGTTCATCTCGTGTTCATCTCGTGTTCATCTCGTGTTCATCTCGTGTTCATCTCGTGTTCATCTCGTGTTCATCTCGTGTTCATCTCGTGTTCATCTCGTGTTCATCTCGTGTTCATCTCGTGTTCATCTCGTGTTCATCTCGTGTTCATCTCGTGTTCATCTCGTGTTCATCTCGTGTTCATCTCGTGTTCATCTCGTGTTCATCTCGTGTTCATGTGCTCATTATAATAAGCGCGGTAGTATTAACATAAACATAAACATTGTACTATTATTATGTCTATGGGTAGTTTTTTAATATTTTAAAGTTAAAAATCGATTATCTTTTTGTTAAAAAAATATAACATTTATAAAAAAAGATTAAGTTTTTTCTTGTAATTGGGGTATGTCCGTCAGTCTCCCATAATCTTTAATCATGGATATTTATTTACTGTTAAGATATATTTTAACCACGTTTTTACTGTTGTTTTGACAAACAAAGTTAACGCAAGGCCCACTGATGCAAATTTGGAAACATCTGTAAAGACCTTAAATTTTTGAAACATTTAGTTGTCACTCAATTTATGTTTATGAGGACCCAACTTAAACTGGATGTATGAATTTAAACTCTTGGAACAGTGCGCATCAGGGGGCGAGCTCTGATAAGTAAAAGGCCGTTAGGACACCACCGTAGAACTCGAAACTGATTCTTCCATTCTTTTCGCTTTTCTGACAGTCTCAGAGAGCAGTTGAGCTCTAACCCTGTCCACTGCATTGTCTTCCCATCTTTCCTCTGCCTGCCTCTTCTTCATCCTCTGAACAGTGCCTTGAAGAACTCTTTTGGCCTGGAGAACGGGAGACATGACCACACCATCTCAGAATGACCACACCATCTCAGAATGACCACACCACCTCAGAATGACCCCACCATCTCAGAATGACCACACCATCTCAGAATGACCACACCACCTCAGAATGACCCCACCATCTCAGAATGACCACACCACCTCAGAATGACCACACCATCTCAGAATGACCACACCATCTCAGAATGACCACACCACCTCAGAATGACCACACCACCTCAGAATGACCACACCATCTCAGAATGACCACACCATCTCAGAATGACCACACCACCTCAGAATGACCACACCATCTCAGAATGACCACACCATCTCAGAATGACCACACCATCTCAGAATGACCACACCACCTCAGAATGACCACACCACCTCAGAATGACCACACCATCTCAGCTTCCTTCTTTTCAGTGTGGTCAGTAGGCCTTCATGGGGCCCAATAGCATTCGTAACTCTCTTTCGGACTTCATCGATGGTGAATATATCTTTGTGCTTAATTCTAAGTTCCAAATAAGCAGTGCTCGAATGACCCGGTTCCTACATGGCTGTTGAAGGAGATATCTGGAATAATTGCTCCTTTTTTAGTGAGCTTATTCAACAGGTCTTTTTCGGCAGGCAGGGTTCCGAAGTCTTTCAAGTCGGCTTACATCACGCCACTGCTTAAGAAGCCAAGTCTTAAACTCACTGAAACTTCGTCGTACAGGCCTATTTCAAACTTGAGGGTGTTGTCCAAACTCATGGAAAGATTAGTTCTCCACTAGAGGTCGGACATGGACGATTTTTCATTCCCGGTCCCGTCCCGTTCCCGGAATCTGTTTTCCCGTCCCGTCCCGTTCCCGATAGGACATCAGAATTTTGATTCCCGTCCCGTCCCGTTCCCGAAATTTTTTTTCCCGTCCCGACCCGTTCCCGAAAGCTTTTTGTTTTTTTATTCATTCTCGCTGCCGTTTTCACTAGTCCCAAACTTACTAGTTTTAACATTTCTTAAAATTTATTATTTGAAAGTCAGAGAATATTTCTTTCAATAAAATTTAAAAAACACGATTTAAATTTCAAATATTTATTGAAATGAAAGTATTGAAGTTAGTCCTTGTTTTTGAGTAATACAATCAAGTCTTTATTGCTTTTCACACGGGTTAAACCGTTAAGAGTTTCAGCTCTCAAATGAGATGGTTTTGGGTTTGAAGTTAAACGACCACATAATGAAAAATTCCGTTCACAGGGAATATAACTTGCAGATATACTAAACAAAATTTTGGCTACTTCTTGTAGTATTTTAAAATTGCTCATTTTACTTCAATGAAATAAAACATCTTTATAATCTTCTATTTTTTGGGACGTAATTGTGATTATTTGTACAATTCATCCTCTTCTGAATTTTCTTCTTCGTTCATTATTATTAATTCTTCAATAATGTTAGAAATATGTTTTTTGACAACATTCTTATTCTCCACAACTGCAAATATAAAATCATTCGTATAATTTGATAGTATAATAATTTTATTATAATTTTTACGTTATAAAAATAAACCTAATAGGTCTAAATAACCATCATTTGTTTTTTTTCTCAACGGCACTGCAGCTTGGTCTGGCTGTACAAAATAGAATTAAATTTTCTCTAATGAAAGTCTTGGTATTTATTTCTTTTCTATCCCAAACTTTTTTCCTATTATTCTTTCATACTGGGGATGCAACAGACATGCTGTCATATGAATAAGATCAATGGCATCTTTTCTTTTGTCGAAATGATAAACTGAGCAATAATTTGGAAATTAATCATTCAAATTCAAAGTATTAATTTATAAAATAATAATAATATAACTAACCATTTTGATTTCATCTGAAAAGTTTTCATCATCACCCATTTGTTCTAATCTCCCTAATCTTTGGACTCATCATAACAACTTCAAATGTAGTGTTGGAGATTTTGACATTGACAATGGTGGCTTCGTTATACATTTCTATTGCATCAAAAAAAAATTATTAAATAAAATCTGAACTATTAAATAAAAAATAAACTATTAAATAAAATCTAAACTATTAGATAAAAAATAAATTATTAAAGAAAATCTAAATTATTAAAGAAAATCTAAACTATTAAAGGAAATCTAAATTATTAAAATCTAAATTATTAAAATCTAAATTATTAAAATCTAAATTATTAAAATCTAAATTATTAAAATCTAAATTATTAAAATCTAAATTATTAAAATAGAAATTATTAAAATAGAAATTATTAAAATAGAAATTATTAAAATAGAAATTATTAAAATAGAAATTATTAAAATATAAATTATTAAAATATAAATTATTAAAATATAAATTATTAAAATATAAATTTTTAAAATAGAAATTATTAAAATAGAAATTATTAAAATAGAAATTATTAAAATAGAAATTATTAAAATAGAACTTATTAAAATATAAATTATTAAAATAGAAATTACTAAAATAGAAATTATTAAAATAGAAATTATTAAAATAGAAATTATTAAAATAGAAATTATTAAAATAGAAATTATTAAAATAGAAATTATTAAAATAGAAATTATTAAAATATAAATTTTAAAAATATAAATTTTAAAAATAGAAATTGTAAAAATATAAATTATTAAAATAAAAATTATTAAAATAGAAATTATTAAAATATAAATTTTTAAAATAGAAATTATTAAAATAAAAATTATTATAAATAATAGAAATTATTAAAATAGAAATTATTAAAATAGAAATTATTAAAATATAAATGATTAAAATATAAAATTATTAAAATATAAATTATTAAAATATAAATTTTTAAAATAGAAATTATTAAAATAGAAATTATTAAAATAGAAATTATTAAAATAGAAATTATTAAAATAGAAATTATTAAAATAGAAATTATTAAAATATAAATTATTAAAATAGAAATTACTAAAATAGAAATTATTAAAATAGAAATTATTAAAATAGAAATTATTAAAATAGAAATTATTAAAATAGAAATTATTAAAATAGAAATTATTAAAATATAAATTATTAAAATATAAATTTTAAAAATATAAATTTTAAAAATAGAAATTTTAAAAATATAAATTATTAAAATAAAAATTATTAAAATAGAAATTATTAAAATATAAATTTTTAAAATAGAAATTATTAAAATAAAAATTATTATAATAGAAATTATTAAAATAGAAATTATTAAAATAGAAATTATTAAAATATAAATGATTAAAATAGAAATGATTAAAATGTTTCATCTCGTGTTCATCTCATGTTCATCTCGTGTTCATCTCGTGTTCATCTCGTGTTCATCTCGTGTTCATCTCGTGTTCATCTCGTGTTCATCTCGTGTTCATCTCGTGTTCATCTCGTGTTCATCTCGTGTTCATCTCGTGTTCATCTCGTGTTCATCTCGTGTTCATCTCGTGTTCATCTCGTGTTCATCTCGTTCATCTCGTGTTCATCTCGTGTTCATCTCGTGTTCATCTCGTGTTCATCTCGTGTTCATCTCGTGTTCATCTCGTGTTCATCTCGTGTCATCTCGTGTTCATCTCGTGTTCATCTCGTGTTCATCTCGTGTTCATCTCGTGTTCATCTCGTGTTCATCTCGTGTTCATCTCGTGTTCATCTCGTGTTCATCTCGTGTTCATCTCGTGTTCATCTCGTGTTCATCTCGTGTTCATCTCGTGTTCATCTCGTGTTCATCTCGTGTTCATCTCGTTTCATCTCGTGTTCATCTCGTGTTCATCTCGTGTTCATCTCGTGTTCATCTCGTGTTCATCTCGTGTTCATCTCGTGTTCATCTCGTGTTCATCTCGTGTTCATCTCGTGTTCATCTCGTGTTCATCTCGTGTCATCTCGTGTTCATCTCGTGTTCATCTCGTGTTCATCTCGTGTTCATCTCGTGTTCATCTCGTGTTCATCTCGTGTTCATCTCGTGTTCATCTCGTGTTCATCTCGTGTTCATCTCGTGTTCATCTCGTGTTCATCTCGTGTTCATCTCGTGTTCATCTCGTGTTCATCTCGTGTTCATCTCGTGTTCATCTCGTGTTCATCTCGTGTTCATCTCGTGTTCATCTCGTGTTCATCTCGTGTTCATCTCGTGTTCATCTCGTGTTCATCTCGTGTTCATCTCGTGTTCATCTCGTGTTCATCTCGTGTTCATCTCGTGTTCATCTCGTGTTCATCTCGTGTTCATCTCGTGTTCATCTCGTGTTCATCTCGTGTTCATCTCGTGTTCATCTCGTGTTCATTTCGTGTTCATCTCGTGTTCATCTCGTGTTCATCTCGTGTTCATCTCGTGTTCATCTCGTGTCATCTCGTGTTCATCTCGTGTTCATCTCGTGTTCATCTCGTGTTCATCTCGTGTTCATCTCGTGTTCATCTCGTGTTCATCTCGTGTTCATCTCGTGTTCATCTCGTGTTCATCTCGTGTTCATCTCGTGTTCATCTCGTGTTCATCTCGTGTTCATCTCGTGTTCATTCGTGTTCATCTCGTGTTCATCTCGTGTTCATCTCGTGTTCATCTCGTGTTCATCTCGTGTTCATCTCGTGTTCATCTCGTGTTCATCTCGTGTTTCATCTCGTGTTCATCTCGTGTTTCATCTCGTGTTCATCTCGTGTTCATCTCGTGTTCATCTCGTGTTCATCTCGTGTTCATCTCGTGTTCATCTCGTGTTCATCTCGTGTTCATCCTCGTGTTCATCTCGTGTTCATCTCGTGTTCATCTCGTGTTCATCTCGTGTTCATTCGTGTTCATCTCGTGTTCATCTCGGTGTTCATCTCGTGTTCATCTCGTGTTCATCTCGTGTTCATCTCGTGTTCATCTCGTGTTCATCTCGTGTTCATCTCGTGTTCATCTCGTGTTCATCTCGTGTTCATCTCGTGTTCATCTCGTGTTCATCTCGTGTTCATCTCGTGTTCATCTCGTGTTCATCTCGTGTTCATCTCGTGTTCATCTCGTGTTCATCTCGTGTTCATCTCGTGTTCATCTCGTGTTCATCTCGTGTTCATCTCGTGTTCATCTCGTGTTCATCTCGTGTTCATCTCGTGTTCATCTCGTGTTCATCTCGTGTTCATCTCGTGTTCATCTCGTGTTTCATCTCGTGTTCATCTCGTGTTCATCTCGTGTTCATCTCGTGTTCATCTCGTGTTCATCTCGTGTTCTCTCGTGTTCATCTCGTGTTCATCTCGTGTTCATCTCGTGTTCATCTCGTGTTCATCTCGTGTTCATCTCGTGTTCATCTCGTGTTCATCTCGTGTTCATCTCGTGTTCATCTCGTGTTCATCTCGTGTTCATCTCGTGTTCATCTCGTGTTCATCTCGTGTTCATCTCGTGTTCATCTCGTGTTCATCTCGTGTTCATCTCGTGTTCATCTCGTGTTCATCTCGTGTTCATCTCGTGTTCATCTCGTGTTCATCTCGTGTTCATCTCGTGTTCATCTCGTGTTCATCTCGTGTTCATCTCGTGTTCATCTCGTGTTCATCTCGTGTTCATCTCGTGTTCATCTCGTGTCATCTCGTGTTCATCTCGTGTCATCTCGTGTTCATCTCGTGTTCATTCGTGTTCATCTCGTGTTCATCTCGTGTTCATCTCGTGTTCATATCTCGTGTTCATCTCGTGTTCATCTCGGTCATCTGTGTTCATCTCGTGTTCATCTCGTGTTCATCTCGTGTTCATCTCGTGTTCATCTCGTGTTCATTTCGTGTTCATCTCGTGTTCATCTCGTGTTCATCTCGTGTTCATCTCGTGTTCATCTCGTGTTCATCTCGTGTCATCTCGTGTTCATCTCGTGTTCATCTCGTGTTCATCTCGTGTTCATCTCGTGTTCATCTCGTGTTCATCTCGTGTTCATCTCGTGTTCATCTCGTGTTCATCTCGTGTTCATCTCGTGTTCATCTCGTGTTCATCTCGTGTTCATCTCGTGTTCATCTCGTGTTCATTGCGTGTTCATCTCGTGTTCATCTCGTGTTCATCTCGTGTTCATCTCGTGTTCATCTCGTGTTCATCTCGTGTTCATCTCGTGTTCATCTCGTGTTCATCTCGTGTTCATCTCGTGTTCATCTCGTGTTCATCTCGTGTTCATCTCGTGTTCATCTCGTGTTCATCTCGTGTTCATCTCGTGTTCATCTCGTGTTCATCTCGTGTTTCATCTCGTGTTCATCTCGTGTTCATCTCGTGTTCATCTCGTGTTCATCTCGTGTTCATCTCGTGTTCATTTCGTGTTCATCTCGTGTTCATCTCGTGTTCATCTCGTGTTCATCTCGTGTTCATCTCGTGTTCATCTCGTGTTCATCTCGTGTCATCTCGTGTTCATCTCGTGTTCATCTCGTGTTCATCTCGTGTTCATCTCGTGTTCATCTCGTGTTCATCTCGTGTTCATCTCGTGTTCATCTCGTGTTCATCTCGTGTTCATCTCGTGTTCATCTCGTGTTCATCTCGTGTTCATCTCGTGTTCATCTCGTGTTAATCTCGTGTTCATCTCGTGTTCATCTCGTGTTCATCTCGTGTTCATCTCGTGTTCATCTCGTGTTCATCTCGTGTTCATCTCGTGTTCATCTCGTGTTCATCTCGTGTTCATCTCGTGTTCATCTCGTGTTCATCTCGTGTTCATCTCGTGTTCATCTCGTGTTCATCTCGTGTTCATCTCGTGTTCATCTCGTGTCATCTCGTGTTCATCTCGTGTTCATCTCGTGTTCATCTCGTGTTCATCTCGTGTTCATCTCGTGTTCATCTCGTGTTCATCTCGTGTTCATTTCGTGTTCATCTCGTGTTCATCTCGTGTTCATCTCGTGTTCATCTCGTGTTCATCTCGTGTTCATCTCGTGTTCATCTCGTGTTCATCTCGTGTTCATCTCGTGTTCATCTCGTGTTCATCTCGTGTTCATCTCGTGTTCATCTCGTGTTCATCTCGTGTTCATCTCGTGTTCATCTTGTGTTCATCTCGTGTTCATCTCGTGTTCATCTCGTGTTCATCTCGTGTTCATCTCGTGTTCATCTCGTGTTCATCTCGTGTTCATCTCGTGTTCATCTCGTGTTCATCTCGTGCTCATCTCGTGTTCATCTCGTGTTCATCTCGTGTTCATCTCGTGTTCATCTCGTGTTCATCTCGTGTTCATCTCGTGTTCATCTCGTGTTCATCTCGTGTTCATGTGCTCATTATAATAAGCGCGGTAGTATTAACATAAACATAAACATTGTACTATTATTATGTCTATGGGTAGTTTTTTAATATTTTAAAGTTAAAAATCGATTATCTTTTTGTTAAAAAAATATAACATTTATAAAAAAAGATTAAGTTTTTTCTTGTAATTGGGGTATGTCCGTCAGTCTCCCATAATCTTTAATCATGGATATTTATTTACTGTTAAGATATATTTTAACCACGTTTTTACTGTTGTTTTGACAAACAAAGTTAACGCAAGGCCCACTGATGCAAATTTGGAAACATCTGTAAAGACCTTAAATTTTTGAAACATTTAGTTGTCACTCAATTTATGTTTATAAGGACCCAACTTAAACTGGATGTATGAATTTAAACTCTTGGAACAGTGCGCATCAGGGGGCGAGCTCTGATAAGTAAAAGGCCGTTAGGACACCACCGTAGAACTTGAAACTGATTCTTCCATTCTTTTCGCTTTTCTGACAGTCTCAGAGAGCAGTTGAGCTCTAACCCTGTCCACTGCATTGTCTTCCCATCTTTCCTCTGCCTGCCTCTTCTTCATCCTCTGAACAGTGCCTTGAAGAACTCTTTTGGCCTGGAGAACGGGAGACATGACCACACCATCTCAGAATGACCACACCATCTCAGAATGACCACACCACCTCAGAATGACCCCACCATCTCAGAATGACCACACCATCTCAGAATGACCACACCACCTCAGAATGACCCCACCATCTCAGAATGACCACACCACCTCAGAATGACCACACCATCTCAGAATGACCACACCATCTCAGAATGACCACACCACCTCAGAATGACCACACCACCTCAGAATGACCACACCATCTCAGAATGACCACACCATCTCAGAATGACCACACCACCTCAGAATGACCACACCATCTCAGAATGACCACACCATCTCAGAATGACCACACCATCTCAGAATGACCACACCACCTCAGAATGACCACACCACCTCAGAATGACCACACCATCTCAGCTTCCTTCTTTTCAGTGTGGTCAGTAGGCCTTCATGGGGCCCAATAGCATTCGTAACTCTCTTTCGGACTTCATCGATGGTGAATATATCTTTGTGCTTAATTCTAAGTTCCAAATAAGCAGTGCTCGAATGACCCGGTTCCTACATGGCTGTTGAAGGAGATATCTGGAATAATTGCTCCTTTTTTAGTGAGCTTATTCAACAGGTCTTTTTCGGCAGGCAGGGTTCCGAAGTCTTTTAAGTCGGCTTACATCACGCCACTGCTTAAGAAGCCAAGTCTTAAACTCACTGAAACTTCGTCGTACAGGCCTATTTCAAACTTGAGGGTGTTGTCCAAACTCATGGAAAGATTAGTTCTCCACTAGAGGTCGGACATGGACGATTTTTCATTCCCGGTCCCGTCCCGTTCCCGGAATCTGTTTTCCCGTCCCGTCCCGTTCCCGATAGGACATCAGAATTTTGATTCCCGTCCCGTCCCGTTCCCGAAATTTTTTTTCCCGTCCCGACCCGTTCCCGAAAGCTTTTTGTTTTTTTATTCATTCTCGCTGCCGTTTTCACTAGTCCCAAACTTACTAGTTCTAACATTTCTTAAAATTTATTATTTGAAAGTCAGAGAATATTTCTTTCAATAAAATTTAAAAAACACGATTTAAATTTCAAATATTTATTGAAATGAAAGTATTGAAGTTAGTCCTTGTTTTTGAGTAATACAATCAAGTCTTTATTGCTTTTCACACGGGTTAAACCGTTAAGAGTTTCAGCTCTCAAATGAGATGGTTTTGGGTTTGAAGTTAAACGACCACATAATGAAAAATTCCGTTCACAGGGAATATAACTTGCAGATATACTAAACAAAATTTTGGCTACTTCTTGTAGTATTTTAAAATTGCTCATTTTACTTCAATGAAATAAAACATCTTTATAATCTTCTATTTTTTGGGACGTAATTGTGATTATTTGTACAATTCATCCTCTTCTGAATTTTCTTCTTCGTTCATTATTATTAATTCTTCAATAATGTTAGATATATGTTTTTTGACAACATTCTTATTCTCCACAACTGCAAATATAAAATCATTCATATAATTTGATAGTATAATAATTTTATTATAATTTTTACGTTATAAAAATAAACATAATAGGTCTAAATAACCATCATTTGTTTTTTTTCTCAACGGCACTGCAGCTTGGTCTGGCTGTACAAAATAGAATTAAATTTTCTCTAATGAAAGTCTTGGTATTTATTTCTTTTCTATCCCAAACTTTTTTCCTATTATTCTTTCATACTGGGGATGCAACAGACATGCTGTCATATGAATAAGATCAATGGCATCTTTTCTTTTGTCGAAATGATAAACTGAGCAATAATTTGGAAATTAATCATTCAAATTCAAAGTATTAATTTATAAAATAATAATAATATAACTAACCATTTTGATTTCATCTGAAAAGTTTTCATCATCACCCATTTGTTCTAATCTCCCTAATCTTTGGACTCATCATAACAACTTCAAATGTAGTGTTGGAGATTTTGACATTGACAATGGTGGCTTCGTTATACATTTCTATTGCATCAAAAAAAAATTATTAAATAAAATCTGAACTATTAAATAAAAAATAAACTATTAAATAAAATCTAAACTATTAGATAAAAAATAAATTATTAAAGAAAATCTAAATTATTAAAGAAAATCTAAACTATTAAAGGAAATCTAAATTATTAAAATCTAAATTATTAAAATCTAAATTATTAAAATCTAAATTATTAAAATCTAAATTATTAAAATCTAAATTATTAAAATCTAAATTATTAAAATAGAAATTATTAAAATAGAAATTATTAAAATAGAAATTATTAAAATAGAAATTATTAAAATAGAAATTATTAAAATATAAATTATTAAAATATAAATTATTAAAATATAAATTATTAAAATATAAATTTTTAAAATAGAAATTATTAAAATAGAAATTATTAAAATAGAAATTATTAAAATAGAAATTATTAAAATAGAACTTATTAAAATATAAATTATTAAAATAGAAATTACTAAAATAGAAATTATTAAAATAGAAATTATTAAAATAGAAATTATTAAAATAGAAATTATTAAAATAGAAATTATTAAAATAGAAATTATTAAAATAGAAATTATTAAAATATAAATTTTAAAAATATAAATTTTAAAAATATAAATTGTAAAAATATAAATTATTAAAATAAAAATTATTAAAATAGAAATTATTAAAATATAAATTTTTAAAATAGAAATTATTAAAATAAAAATTATTATAATAGAAATTATTAAAATAGAAATTATTAAAATAGAAATTATTAAAATATAAATTATTAAAATATAAATTATTAAAATATAAATTATTAAAATATAAATTTTTAAAATAGAAATTATTAAAATAGAAATTATTAAAATAGAAATTATTAAAATAGAAATTATTAAAATAGAAATTATTAAAATAGAAATTATTAAAATATAAATTATTAAAATAGAAATTACTAAAATAGAAATTATTAAAATAGAAATTATTAAAATAGAAATTATTAAAATAGAAATTATTAAAATAGAAATTATTAAAATAGAAATTATTAAAATATAAATTATTAAAATATAAATTTTAAAAATATAAATTTTAAAAATAGAAATTTTAAAAATATAAATTATTAAAATAAAAATTATTAAAATAGAAATTATTAAAATATAAATTTTTAAAATAGAAATTATTAAAATAAAAATTATTATAATAGAAATTATTAAAATAGAAATTATTAAAATAGAAATTATTAAAATATAAATGATTAAAATAGAAATGATTAAAATGTTCATCTCGTGTTCATCTCATGTTCATCTCGTGTTCATCTCGTGTTCATCTCGTGTTCATCTCGTGTTCATCTCGTGTTCATCTCGTGTTCATCTCGTGTTCATCTCGTGTTCATCTCGTGTTCATCTCGTGTTCATCTCGTGTTCATCTCGTGTTCATCTCGTGTTCATCTCGTGTTCATCTCGTGTTCATCTCGTGTTCATCTCGTGTTCATCTCGTGTTCATCTCGTGTTCATCTCGTGTTCATCTCGTGTTCATCTCGTGTTCATCTCGTGTTCATCTCGTGTTCATCTCGTGTTCATCTCGTGTTCATCTCGTGTTCATCTCGTGTTCATCTCGTGTTCATCTCGTGTTCATCTCGTGTTCATCTCGTGTTCATCTCGTGTTCATCTCGTGTTCATCTCGTGTTCATCTCGTGTTCATCTCGTGTTCATCTCGTGTTCATCTCGTGTTCATCTCGTGTTCATCTCGTGTTCATCTCGTGTTCATCTCGTGTTCATCTCGTGTTCATCTCGTGTTCATCTCGTGTTCATCTCGTGTTCATCTCGTGTTCATCTCGTGTTCATCTCGTGTTCATCTCGTGTTCATCTCGTGTTCATCTCGTGTTCATCTCGTGTTCATCTCGTGTTCATCTCGTGTTCATCTCGTGTTCATCTCGTGTTCATCTCGTGTTCATCTCGTGTTCATCTCGTGTTCATCTCGTGTTCATCTCGTGTTCATCTCGTGTTCATCTCGTGTTCATCTCGTGTTCATCTCGTGTTCATCTCGTGTTCATCTCGTGTTCATCTCGTGTTCATCTCGTGTTCATCTCGTGTTCATCTCGTGTTCATCTCGTGTTCATCTCGTGTTCATCTCGTGTTCATCTCGTGTTCATCTCGTGTTCATCTCGTGTTCATCTCGTGTTCATCTCGTGTTCATCTCGTGTTCATCTCGTGTTCATCTCGTGTTCATCTCGTGTTCATCTCGTGTTCATCTCGTGTTCATCTCGTGTTCATCTCGTGTTCATTTCGTGTTCATCTCGTGTTCATCTCGTGTTCATCTCGTGTTCATCTCGTGTTCATCTCGTGTTCATCTCGTGTCATCTCGTGTTCATCTCGTGTTCATCTCGTGTTCATCTCGTGTTCATCTCGTGTTCATCTCGTGTTCATCTCGTGTTCATCTCGTGTTCATCTCGTGTTCATCTCGTGTTCATCTCGTGTTCATCTCGTGTTCATCTCGTGTTCATCTCGTGTTCATCTCGTGTTCATTGCGTGTTCATCTCGTGTTCATCTCGTGTTCATCTCGTGTTCATCTCGTGTTCATCTCGTGTTCATCTCGTGTTCATCTCGTGTTCATCTCGTGTTCATCTCGTGTTCATCTCGTGTTCATTTCGTGTTCATCTCGTGTTCATCTCGTGTTCATCTCGTGTTCATCTCGTGTTCATCTCGTGTTCATCTCGTGTTCATCTCGTGTTCATCTCGTGTTCATCTCGTGTTCATCTCGTGTTCATCTCGTGTTCATCTCGTGTTCATTTCGTGTTCATCTCGTGTTCATCTCGTGTTCATCTCGTGTTCATCTCGTGTTCATCTCGTGTTCATCTCGTGTCATCTCGTGTTCATCTCGTGTTCATCTCGTGTTCATCTCGTGTTCATCTCGTGTTCATCTCGTGTTCATCTCGTGTTCATCTCGTGTTCATCTCGTGTTCATCTCGTGTTCATCTCGTGTTCATCTCGTGTTCATCTCGTGTTCATCTCGTGTTCATCTCGTGTTAATCTCGTGTTCATCTCGTGTTCATCTCGTGTTCATCTCGTGTTCATCTCGTGTTCATCTCGTGTTCATCTCGTGTTCATCTCGTGTTCATCTCGTGTTCATCTCGTGTTCATCTCGTGTTCATCTCGTGTTCATCTCGTGTTCATCTCGTGTTCATCTCGTGTTCATCTCGTGTTCATCTCGTGTTCATCTCGTGTTCATCTCGTGTTCATCTCGTGTTCATCTCGTGTTCATCTCGTGTTCATCTCGTGTTCATCTCGTGTTCATCTCGTGTTCATCTCGTGTTCATTTCGTGTTCATCTCGTGTTCATCTCGTGTTCATCTCGTGTTCATCTCGTGTTCATCTCGTGTTCATCTCGTGTTCATCTCGTGTTCATCTCGTGTTCATCTCGTGTTCATCTCGTGTTCATCTCGTGTTCATCTCGTGTTCATCTCGTGTTCATCTTGTGTTCATCTCGTGTTCATCTCGTGTTCATCTCGTGTTCATCTCGTGTTCATCTCGTGTTCATCTCGTGTTCATCTCGTGTTCATCTCGTGTTCATCTCGTGTTCATCTCGTGCTCATCTCGTGTTCATCTCGTGTTCATCTCGTGTTCATCTCGTGTTCATCTCGTGTTCATCTCGTGTTCATCTCGTGTTCATCTCGTGTTCATCTCGTGTTCATGTGCTCATTATAATAAGCGCGGTAGTATTAACATAAACATAAACATTGTACTATTATTATGTCTATGGGTAGTTTTTTAATATTTTAAAGTTAAAAATCGATTATCTTTTTGTTAAAAAAATATAACATTTATAAAAAAAGATTAAGTTTTTTCTTGTAATTGGGGTATGTCCGTCAGTCTCCCATAATCTTTAATCATGGATATTTATTTACTGTTAAGATATATTTTAACCACGTTTTTACTGTTGTTTTGACAAACAAAGTTAACGCAAGGCCCACTGATGCAAATTTGGAAACATCTGTAAAGACCTTAAATTTTTGAAACATTTAGTTGTCACTCAATTTATGTTTATAAGGACCCAACTTAAACTGGATGTATGAATTTAAACTCTTGGAACAGTGCGCATCAGGGGGCGAGCTCTGATAAGTAAAAGGCCGTTAGGACACCACCGTAGAACTCGAAACTGATTCTTCCATTCTTTTCGCTTTTCTGACAGTCTCAGAGAGCAGTTGAGCTCTAACCCTGTCCACTGCATTGTCTTCCCATCTTTCCTCTGCCTGCCTCTTCTTCATCCTCTGAACAGTGCCTTGAAGAACTCTTTTGGCCTGGAGAACGGGAGACATGACCACACCATCTCAGAATGACCACACCATCTCAGAATGACCACACCACCTCAGAATGACCCCACCATCTCAGAATGACCACACCATCTCAGAATGACCACACCACCTCAGAATGACCCCACCATCTCAGAATGACCACACCACCTCAGAATGACCACACCATCTCAGAATGACCACACCATCTCAGAATGACCACACCACCTCAGAATGACCACACCACCTCAGAATGACCACACCATCTCAGAATGACCACACCATCTCAGAATGACCACACCACCTCAGAATGACACACCATCTCAGAATGACCACACCATCTCAGAATGACCACACCATCTCAGAATGACCACACCACCTCAGAATGACCACACCACCTCAGAATGACCACACCATCTCAGCTTCCTTCTTTTCAGTGTGGTCAGTAGGCCTTCATGGGGCCCAATAGCATTCGTAACTCTCTTTCGGACTTCATCGATGGTGAATATATCTTTGTGCTTAATTCTAAGTTCCAAATAAGCAG
Source organism: Piscicola geometra (assembly GCA_943735955.1). Lineage (NCBI taxonomy): Eukaryota > Metazoa > Annelida > Clitellata > Hirudinida > Piscicolidae > Piscicola > Piscicola geometra. The sequence goes on along the minus strand of CALSEQ010000025.1, from coordinate 78,301 downwards.
TGCTCGAATGACCCGGTTCCTACATGGCTGTTGAAGGAGATATCTGGAATAATTGCTCCTTTTTTAGTGAGCTTATTCAACAGGTCTTTTTCGGCAGGCAGGGTTCCGAAGTCTTTCAAGTCGGCTTACATCACGCCACTGCTTAAGAAGCCAAGTCTTAAACTCACTGAAACTTCGTCGTACAGGCCTATTTCAAACTTGAGGGTGTTGTCCAAACTCATGGAAAGATTAGTTCTCCACTAGAGGTCGGACATGGACGATTTTTCATTCCCGGTCCCGTCCCGTTCCCGGAATCTGTTTTCCCGTCCCGTCCCGTTCCCGATAGGACATCAGAATTTTGATTCCCGTCCCGTCCCGTTCCCGAAATTTTTTTCCCGTCCCGACCCGTTCCCGAAAGCTTTTTGTTTTTTTATTCATTCTCGCTGCCGTTTTCACTAGTCCCAAACTTACTAGTTTTAACATTTCTTAAAATTTATTATTTGAAAGTCAGAGAATATTTCTTTCAATAAAATTTAAAAAACACGATTTAAATTTCAAATATTTATTGAAATGAAAGTATTGAAGTTAGTCCTTGTTTTTGAGTAATACAATCAAGTCTTTATTGCTTTTCACACGGGTTAAACCGTTAAGAGTTTCAGCTCTCAAATGAGATGGTTTTGGGTTTGAAGTTAAACGACCACATAATGAAAAATTCCGTTCACAGGGAATATAACTTGCAGATATACTAAACAAAATTTTGGCTACTTCTTGTAGTATTTTAAAATTGCTCATTTTACTTCAATGAAATAAAACATCTTTATAATCTTCTATTTTTTGGGACGTAATTGTGATTATTTGTACAATTCATCCTCTTCTGAATTTTCTTCTTCGTTCATTATTATTAATTCTTCAATAATGTTAGAAATATGTTTTTTGACAACATTCTTATTCTCCACAACTGCAAATATAAAATCATTCGTATAATTTGATAGTATAATAATTTTATTATAATTTTTACGTTATAAAAATAAACATAATAGGTCTAAATAACCATCATTTGTTTTTTTTCTCAACGGCACTGCAGCTTGGTCTGGCTGTACAAAATAGAATTAAATTTTCTCTAATGAAAGTCTTGGTATTTATTTCTTTTCTATCCCAAACTTTTTTCCTATTATTCTTTCATACTGGGGATGCAACAGACATGCTGTCATATGAATAAGATCAATGGCATCTTTTCTTTTGTCGAAATGATAAACTGAGCAATAATTTGGAAATTAATCATTCAAATTCAAAGTATTAATTTATAAAATAATAATAATATAACTAACCATTTTGATTTCATCTGAAAAGTTTTCATCATCACCCATTTGTTCTAATCTCCCTAATCTTTGGACTCATCATAACAACTTCAAATGTAGTGTTGGAGATTTTGACATTGACAATGGTGGCTTCGTTATACATTTCTATTGCATCAAAAAAAAATTATTAAATAAAATCTGAACTATTAAATAAAAAATAAACTATTAAATAAAATCTAAACTATTAGATAAAAAATAAATTATTAAAGAAAATCTAAATTATTAAAGAAAATCTAAACTATTAAAGAAAATCTAAATTATTAAAATCTAAATTATTAAAATCTAAATTATTAAAATCTAAATTATTAAAATCTAAATTATTAAAATCTAAATTATTAAAATCTAAATTATTAAAATCTAAATTATTAAAATAGAAATTATTAAAATAGAAATTATTAAAATAGAAATTATTAAAATAGAAATTATTAAAATAGAAATTATTAAAATATAAATTATTAAAATATAAATTATTAAAATATAAATTATTAAAATATAAATTATTAAAATAGAAATTATTAAAATAGAAATTATTAAAATAGAAATTATTAAAATAGAAATTATTAAAATAGAAATTATTAAAATAGAAATTACTAAAATAGAAATTATTAAAATAGAAATTATTAAAATAGAAATTATTAAAATAGAAATTGTTAAAATATAAATTATTAAAATAGAAATTATTAAAATATAAATTTTAAAAATATAAATTTTAAAAATATAAATTTTAAAAATATAAATTTTAAAAATAGAAATTATTAAAATAAAAATTATTAAAATAGAAATTATTAAAATATAAATTTTTAAAATAGAAATTATTAAAATAAAAATTATTATAATAGAAATTATTAAAATAGAAATTATTAAAATAGAAATTATTAAAATATAAATGATTAAAATAGAAATGATTAAAATGTTCATCTCGTGTTCATCTCGTGTTCATCTCGTGTTCATCTCGTGTTCATCTCATGTTCATCTCGTGTTCATCTCGTGTTCATCTCGTGTTCATCTCGTGTTCATCTCGTGTTCATCTCGTGTTCATCTCGTGTTCATCTCGTGTTCATCTCGTGTTCATCTCGTGTTCATCTCGTGTTCATCTCGTGTTCATCTCGTGTTCATCTCGTGTTCATCTCGTGTTCATCTCGTGTTCATATCGTGTTCATCTCGTGTTCATCTCGTGTTCATCTCGTGTTCATCTCGTGTTCATCTCGTGTTCATCTCGTGTTCATTGCGTGTTCATCTCGTGTTCATCTCGTGTTCATCTCGTGTTCATCTCGTGTTCATCTCGTGTTCATCTCATGTTCATCTCGTGTTCATCTCGTGTTCATCTCGTGTTCATCTCGTGTTCATCTCGTGTTCATCTCGTGTTCATCTCGTGTTCATCTCGTGTTCATCTCGTGTTCATCTCGTGTTCATCTCGTGTTCATCTCGTGTTCATCTCGTGTTCATGTGCTCATTATAATAAGCGCGGTAGTATTAACATAAACATAAACATTGTACTATTATTATGTCTATGGGTAGTTTTTTAATATTTTAAAGTTAAAAATCGATTATCTTTTTGTTAAAAAAATATAACATTTATAAAAAAAGATTAAGTTTTTTCTTGTAATTGGGGTATGTCCGTCAGTCTCCCATAATCTTTAATCATGGATATTTATTTACTGTTAAGATATATTTTAACCACGTTTTTACTGTTGTTTTGACAAACAAAGTTAACGCAAGGCCCACTGATGCAAATTTGGAAACATCTGTAAAGACCTTAAATTTTTGAAACATTTAGTTGTCACTCAATTTATGTTTATAAGGACCCAACTTAAACTGGATGTATGAATTTAAACTCTTGGAACAGTGCGCATCAGGGGGCGAGCTCTGATAAGTAAAAGGCCGTTAGGACACCACCGTAGAACTCGAAACTGATTCTTCCATTCTTTTCGCTTTTCTGACAGTCTCAGAGAGCAGTTGAGCTCTAACCCTGTCCACTGCATTGTCTTCCCATCTTTCCTCTGCCTGCCTCTTCTTCATCCTCTGAACAGTGCCTTGAAGAACTCTTTTGGCCTGGAGAACGGGAGACATGACCACACCATCTCAGAATGACCACACCATCTCAGAATGACCACACCACCTCAGAATGACCCCACCATCTCAGAATGACCACACCATCTCAGAATGACCACACCACCTCAGAATGACCCCACCATCTCAGAATGACCACACCACCTCAGAATGACCACACCATCTCAGAATGACCACACCATCTCAGAATGACCACACCACCTCAGAATGACCACACCACCTCAGAATGACCACACCATCTCAGAATGACCACACCATCTCAGAATGACCACACCACCTCAGAATGACCACACCATCTCAGAATGACCACACCATCTCAGAATGACCACACCATCTCAGAATGACCACACCACCTCAGAATGACCACACCACCTCAGAATGACCACACCATCTCAGCTTCCTTCTTTTCAGTGTGGTCAGTAGGCCTTCATGGGGCCCAATAGCATTCGTAACTCTCTTTCGGACTTCATCGATGGTGAATATATCTTTGTGCTTAATTCTAAGTTCCAAATAAGCAGTGCTCGAATGACCCGGTTCCTACATGGCTGTTGAAGGAGATATCTGGAATAATTGCTCCTTTTTTAGTGAGCTTATTCAACAGGTCTTTTTCGGCAGGCAGGGTTCCGAAGTCTTTTAAGTCGGCTTACATCACGCCACTGCTTAAGAAGCCAAGTCTTAAACTCACTGAAACTTCGTCGTACAGGCCTATTTCAAACTTGAGGGTGTTGTCCAAACTCATGGAAAGATTAGTTCTCCACTAGAGGTCGGACATGGACGATTTTTCATTCCCGGTCCCGTCCCGTTCCCGGAATCTGTTTTCCCGTCCCGTCCCGTTCCCGATAGGACATCAGAATTTTGATTCCCGTCCCGTCCCGTTCCCGAAATTTTTTTTCCCGTCCCGACCCGTTCCCGAAAGCTTTTTGTTTTTTTATTCATTCTCGCTGCCGTTTTCACTAGTCCCAAACTTACTAGTTCTAACATTTCTTAAAATTTATTATTTGAAAGTCAGAGAATATTTCTTTCAATAAAATTTAAAAAACACGATTTAAATTTCAAATATTTATTGAAATGAAAGTATTGAAGTTAGTCCTTGTTTTTGAGTAATACAATCAAGTCTTTATTGCTTTTCACACGGGTTAAACCGTTAAGAGTTTCAGCTCTCAAATGAGATGGTTTTGGGTTTGAAGTTAAACGACCACATAATGAAAAATTCCGTTCACAGGGAATATAACTTGCAGATATACTAAACAAAATTTTGGCTACTTCTTGTAGTATTTTAAAATTGCTCATTTTACTTCAATGAAATAAAACATCTTTATAATCTTCTATTTTTTGGGACGTAATTGTGATTATTTGTACAATTCATCCTCTTCTGAATTTTCTTCTTCGTTCATTATTATTAATTCTTCAATAATGTTAGATATATGTTTTTTGACAACATTCTTATTCTCCACAACTGCAAATATAAAATCATTCATATAATTTGATAGTATAATAATTTTATTATAATTTTTACGTTATAAAAATAAACATAATAGGTCTAAATAACCATCATTTGTTTTTTTTCTCAACGGCACTGCAGCTTGGTCTGGCTGTACAAAATAGAATTAAATTTTCTCTAATGAAAGTCTTGGTATTTATTTCTTTTCTATCCCAAACTTTTTTCCTATTATTCTTTCATACTGGGGATGCAACAGACATGCTGTCATATGAATAAGATCAATGGCATCTTTTCTTTTGTCGAAATGATAAACTGAGCAATCATTTGGAAATTAATCATTCAAATTCAAAGTATTAATTTATAAAATAATAATAATATAACTAACCATTTTGATTTCATCTGAAAAGTTTTCATCATCACCCATTTGTTCTAATCTCCCTAATCTTTGGACTCATCATAACAACTTCAAATGTAGTGTTGGAGATTTTGACATTGACAATGGTGGCTTCGTTATACATTTCTATTGCATCAAAAAAAAATTATTAAATAAAATCTGAACTATTAAATAAAAAATAAACTATTAAATAAAATCTAAACTATTAGATAAAAAATAAATTATTAAAGAAAATCTAAATTATTAAAGAAAATCTAAACTATTAAAGAAAATCTAAATTATTAAAATCTAAATTATTAAAATCTAAATTATTAAAATCTAAATTATTAAAATCTAAATTATTAAAATCTATATTATTAAAATAGAAATTATTAAAATAGAAATTATTAAAATAGAAATTATTAAAATAGAAATTATTAAAATAGAAATTATTAAAATATAAATTATTAAAATATAAATTATTAAAATATAAATTTTTAAAATAGAAATTTTTAAAATAGAAATTATTAAAATAGAAATTATTAAAATAGAAATTATTAAAATAGAAATTATTAAAATAGAACTTATTAAAATATAAATTATTAAAATAGAAATTACTAAAATAGAAATTATTAAAATAGAAATTATTAAAATAGAAATTATTAAAATAGAAATTATTAAAATAGAAATTATTAAAATAGAAATTATTAAAATAGAAATTATTAAAATAGAAATTATTAAAATATAAATTTTAAAAATATAAATTTTAAAAATAGAAATTTTAAAAATATAAATTATTAAAATAAAAATTATTAAAATAGAAATTATTAAAATATAAATTTTTAAAATAGAAATTATTAAAATAAAAATTATTATAATAGAAATTATTAAAATAGAAATTATTAAAATAGAAATTATTAAAATATAAATGATTAAAATAGAAATGATTAAAATGTTCATCTCGTGTTCATTTCGTTTTCATCTCGTGTTCATCTCATGTTCATCTCGTGTTCATCTCGTGTTCATCTCGTGTTCATCTCGTGTTCATCTCGTGTTCATCTCGTGTTCATCTCGTGTTCATCTCGTGTTCATCTCGTGTTCATCTCGTGTTCATCTCGTGTTCATCTCGTGTTCATCTCGTGTTCATCTCGTGTTCATCTCGTGTTCATCTCGTGTTCATCTCGTGTTCATCTCGTGTTCATCTCGTGTTCATCTCGTGTTCATCTCGTGTTCATCTCGTGTTCATCTCGTGTTCATCTCGTGTTCATCTCGTGTTCATCTCGTGTTCATCTCGTGTTCATCTCGTGTTCATCTCGTGTTCATCTCGTGTTCATCTCGTGTTCATCTCGTGTTCATCTCGTGTTCATCTCGTGTTCATCTCGTGTTCATCTCGTGTTCATCTCGTGTTCATCTCGTGTTCATCTCGTGTTCATCTCGTGTTCATCTCGTGTTCATCTCGTGTTCATCTCGTGTTCATCTCGTGTTCATCTCGTGTTCATGTGCTCATTATAATAAGCGCGGTAGTATTAACATAAACATAAACATTGTACTATTATTATGTCTATGGGTAGTTTTTTAATATTTTAAAGTTAAAAATCGATTATCTTTTTGTTAAAAAAATATAACATTTATAAAAAAAGATTAAGTTTTTTCTTGTAATTGGGGTATGTCCGTCAGTCTCCCATAATCTTTAATCATGGATATTTATTTACTGTTAAGATATATTTTAACCACGTTTTTACTGTTGTTTTGACAAACAAAGTTAACGCAAGGCCCACTGATGCAAATTTGGAAACATCTGTAAAGACCTTAAATTTTTGAAACATTTAGTTGTCACTCAATTTATGTTTATAAGGACCCAACTTAAACTGGATGTATGAATTTAAACTCTTGGAACAGTGCGCATCAGGGGGCGAGCTCTGATAAGTAAAAGGCCGTTAGGACACCACCGTAGAACTCGAAACTGATTCTTCCATTCTTTTCGCTTTTCTGACAGTCTCAGAGAGCAGTTGAGCTCTAACCCTGTCCACTGCATTGTCTTCCCATCTTTCCTCTGCCTGCCTCTTCTTCATCCTCTGAACAGTGCCTTGAAGAACTCTTTTGGCCTGGAGAACGGGAGACATGACCACACCATCTCAGAATGACCACACCATCTCAGAATGACCACACCACCTCAGAATGACCCCACCATCTCAGAATGACCACACCATCTCAGAATGACCACACCACCTCAGAATGACCCCACCATCTCAGAATGACCACACCACCTCAGAATGACCACACCATCTCAGAATGACCACACCATCTCAGAATGACCACACCACCTCAGAATGACCACACCACCTCAGAATGACCACACCATCTCAGAATGACCACACCATCTCAGAATGACCACACCACCTCAGAATGACCACACCATCTCAGAATGACCACACCATCTCAGAATGACCACACCATCTCAGAATGACCACACCACCTCAGAATGACCACACCACCTCAGAATGACCACACCATCTCAGCTTCCTTCTTTTCAGTGTGGTCAGTAGGCCTTCATGGGGCCCAATAGCATTCGTAACTCTCTTTCGGACTTCATCGATGGTGAATATATCTTTGTGCTTAATTCTAAGTTCCAAATAAGCAGTGCTCGAATGACCCGGTTCCTACATGGCTGTTGAAGGAGATATCTGGAATAATTGCTCCTTTTTTAGTGAGCTTATTCAACAGGTCTTTTTCGGCAGGCAGGGTTCCGAAGTCTTTCAAGTCGGCTTACATCACGCCACTGCTTAAGAAGCCAAGTCTTAAACTCACTGAAACTTCGTCGTACAGGCCTATTTCAAACTTGAGGGTGTTGTCCAAACTCATGGAAAGATTAGTTCTCCACTAGAGGTCGGACATGGACGATTTTTCATTCCCGGTCCCGTCCCGTTCCCGGAATCTGTTTTCCCGTCCCGTCCCGTTCCCGATAGGACATCAGAATTTTGATTCCCGTCCCGTCCCGTTCCCGAAATTTTTTTTCCCGTCCCGACCCGTTCCCGAAAGCTTTTTGTTTTTTTATTCATTCTCGCTGCCGTTTTCACTAGTCCCAAACTTACTAGTTCTAACATTTCTTAAAATTTATTATTTGAAAGTCAGAGAATATTTCTTTCAATAAAATTTAAAAAACACGATTTAAATTTCAAATATTTATTGAAATGAAAGTATTGAAGTTAGTCCTTGTTTTTGAGTAATACAATCAAGTCTTTATTGCTTTTCACACGGGTTAAACCGTTAAGAGTTTCAGCTCTCAAATGAGATGGTTTTGGGTTTGAAGTTAAACGACCACATAATGAAAAATTCCGTTCACAGGGAATATAACTTGCAGATATACTAAACAAAATTTTGGCTACTTCTTGTAGTATTTTAAAATTGCTCATTTTACTTCAATGAAATAAAACATCTTTATAATCTTCTATTTTTTGGGACGTAATTGTGATTATTTGTACAATTCATCCTCTTCTGAATTTTCTTCTTCGTTCATTATTATTAATTCTTCAATAATGTTAGAAATATGTTTTTTGACAACATTCTTATTCTCCACAACTGCAAATATAAAATCATTCGTATAATTTGATAGTATAATAATTTTATTATAATTTTTACGTTATAAAAATAAACATAATAGGTCTAAATAACCATCATTTGTTTTTTTTCTCAACGGCACTGCAGCTTGGTCTGGCTGTACAAAATAGAATTAAATTTTCTCTAATGAAAGTCTTGGTATTTATTTCTTTTCTATCCCAAACTTTTTTCCTATTATTCTTTCATACTGGGGATGCAACAGACATGCTGTCATATGAATAAGATCAATGGCATCTTTTCTTTTGTCGAAATGATAAACTGAGCAATCATTTGGAAATTAATCATTCAAATTCAAAGTATTAATTTATAAAATAATAATAATATAACTAACCATTTTGATTTCATCTGAAAAGTTTTCATCATCACCCATTTGTTCTAATCTCCCTAATCTTTGGACTCATCATAACAACTTCAAATGTAGTGTTGGAGATTTTGACATTGACAATGGTGGCTTCGTTATACATTTCTATTGCATCAAAAAAAAATTATTAAATAAAATCTGAACTATTAAATAAAAAATAAACTATTAAATAAAATCTAAACTATTAGATAAAAAATAAATTATTAAAGAAAATCTAAATTATTAAAGAAAATCTAAACTATTAAAGAAAATCTAAATTATTAAAATCTAAATTATTAAAATCTAAATTATTAAAATCTAAATTATTAAAATCTAAATTATTAAAATCTAAATTATTAAAATAGAAATTATTAAAATAGAAATTATTAAAATAGAAATTATTAAAATAGAAATTATTAAAATAGAAATTATTAAAATAGAAATTATTAAAATATAAATTATTAAAATATAAATTATTAAAATATAAATTATTAAAATATAAATTTTTAAAATAGAAATTATTAAAATAGAAATTATTAAAATAGAAATTATTAAAATAGAAATTATTAAAATAGAACTTATTAAAATATAAATTATTAAAATAGAAATTACTAAAATAGAAATTATTAAAATAGAAATTATTAAAATAGAAATTATTAAAATAGAAATTATTAAAATAGAAATTATTAAAATAGAAATTATTAAAATAGAAATTATTAAAATAGAAATTATTAAAATATAAATTTTAAAAATATAAATTTTAAAAATAGAAATTTTAAAAATATAAATTATTAAAATAAAAATTATTAAAATAGAAATTATTAAAATATAAATTTTTAAAATAGAAATTATTAAAATAAAAATTATTATAATAGAAATTATTAAAATAGAAATTATTAAAATAGAAATTATTAAAATATAAATGATTAAAATAGAAATGATTAAAATGTTCATCTCGTGTTCATTTCGTTTTCATCTCGTGTTCATCTCATGTTCATCTCGTGTTCATCTCGTGTTCATCTCGTGTTCATCTCGTGTTCATCTCGTGTTCATCTCGTGTTCATCTCGTGTTCATCTCGTGTTCATCTCGTGTTCATCTCGTGTTCATCTCGTGTTCATCTCGTGTTCATCTCGTGTTCATCTCGTGTTCATCTCGTGTTCATCTCGTGTTCATCTCGTGTTCATCTCGTGTTCATCTCGTGTTCATCTCGTGTTCATCTCGTGTTCATCTCGTGTTCATCTCGTGTTCATCTCGTGTTCATCTCGTGTTCATCTCGTGTTCATCTCGTGTTCATCTCGTGTTCATCTCGTGTTCATCTCGTGTTCATCTCGTGTTCATCTCGTGTTCATCTCGTGTTCATCTCGTGTTCATCTCGTGTTCATCTCGTGTTCATCTCGTGTTCATCTCGTGTTCATCTCGTGTTCATCTCGTGTTCATCTCGTGTTCATCTCGTGTTCATCTCGTGTTCATCTCGTGTTCATCTCGTGTTCATCTCGTGTTCATGTGCTCATTATAATAAGCGCGGTAGTATTAACATAAACATAAACATTGTACTATTATTATGTCTATGGGTAGTTTTTTAATATTTTAAAGTTAAAAATCGATTATCTTTTTGTTAAAAAAATATAACATTTATAAAAAAAGATTAAGTTTTTTCTTGTAATTGGGGTATGTCCGTCAGTCTCCCATAATCTTTAATCATGGATATTTATTTACTGTTAAGATATATTTTAACCACGTTTTTACTGTTGTTTTGACAAACAAAGTTAACGCAAGGCCCACTGATGCAAATTTGGAAACATCTGTAAAGACCTTAAATTTTTGAAACATTTAGTTGTCACTCAATTTATGTTTATAAGGACCCAACTTAAACTGGATGTATGAATTTAAACTCTTGGAACAGTGCGCATCAGGGGGCGAGCTCTGATAAGTAAAAGGCCGTTAGGACACCACCGTAGAACTCGAAACTGATTCTTCCATTCTTTTCGCTTTTCTGACAGTCTCAGAGAGCAGTTGAGCTCTAATCCTGTCCACTGCATTGTCTTCCCATCTTTCCTCTGCCTGCCTCTTCTTCATCCTCTGAACAGTGCCTTGAAGAACTCTTTTGGCCTGGAGAACGGGAGACATGACCACACCATCTCAGAATGACCACACCATCTCAGAATGACCACACCACCTCAGAATGACCCCACCATCTCAGAATGACCACACCATCTCAGAATGACCACACCACCTCAGAATGACCCCACCATCTCAGAATGACCACACCACCTCAGAATGACCACACCATCTCAGAATGACCACACCATCTCAGAATGACCACACCACCTCAGAATGACCACACCACCTCAGAATGACCACACCATCTCAGAATGACCACACCATCTCAGAATGACCACACCACCTCAGAATGACCACACCATCTCAGAATGACCACACCATCTCAGAATGACCACACCATCTCAGAATGACCACACCACCTCAGAATGACCACACCACCTCAGAATGACCACACCATCTCAGCTTCCTTCTTTTCAGTGTGGTCAGTAGGCCTTCATGGGGCCCAATAGCATTCGTAACTCTCTTTCGGACTTCATCGATGGTGAATATATCTTTGTGCTTAATTCTAAGTTCCAAATAAGCAGTGCTCGAATGACCCGGTTCCTACATGGCTGTTGAAGGAGATATCTGGAATAATTGCTCCTTTTTTAGTGAGCTTATTCAACAGGTCTTTTTCGGCAGGCAGGGTTCCGAAGTCTTTCAAGTCGGCTTACATCACGCCACTGCTTAAGAAGCCAAGTCTTAAACTCACTGAAACTTCGTCGTACAGGCCTATTTCAAACTTGAGGGTGTTGTCCAAACTCATGGAAAGATTAGTTCTCCACTAGAGGTCGGACATGGACGATTTTTCATTCCCGGTCCCGTCCCGTTCCCGGAATCTGTTTTCCCGTCCCGTCCCGTTCCCGATAGGACATCAGAATTTTGATTCCCGTCCCGTCCCGTTCCCGAAATTTTTTTTCCCGTCCCGACCCGTTCCCGAAAGCTTTTTGTTTTTTTATTCATTCTCGCTGCCGTTTTCACTAGTCCCAAACTTACTAGTTCTAACATTTCTTAAAATTTATTATTTGAAAGTCAGAGAATATTTCTTTCAATAAAATTTAAAAAACACGATTTAAATTTCAAATATTTATTGAAATGAAAGTATTGAAGTTAGTCCTTGTTTTTGAGTAATACAATCAAGTCTTTATTGCTTTTCACACGGGTTAAACCGTTAAGAGTTTCAGCTCTCAAATGAGATGGTTTTGGGTTTGAAGTTAAACGACCACATAATGAAAAATTCCGTTCACAGGGAATATAACTTGCAGATATACTAAACAAAATTTTGGCTACTTCTTGTAGTATTTTAAAATTGCTCATTTTACTTCAATGAAATAAAACATCTTTATAATCTTCTATTTTTTGGGACGTAATTGTGATTATTTGTACAATTCATCCTCTTCTGAATTTTCTTCTTCGTTCATTATTATTAATTCTTCAATAATGTTAGAAATATGTTTTTTGACAACATTCTTATTCTCCACAACTGCAAATATAAAATCATTCGTATAATTTGATAGTATAATAATTTTATTATAATTTTTACGTTATAAAAATAAACATAATAGGTCTAAATAACCATCATTTGTTTTTTTTCTCAACGGCACTGCAGCTTGGTCTGGCTGTACAAAATAGAATTAAATTTTCTCTAATGAAAGTCTTGGTATTTATTTCTTTTCTATCCCAAACTTTTTTCCTATTATTCTTTCATACTGGGGATGCAACAGACATGCTGTCATATGAATAAGATCAATGGCATCTTTTCTTTTGTCGAAATGATAAACTGAGCAATCATTTGGAAATTAATCATTCAAATTCAAAGTATTAATTTATAAAATAATAATAATATAACTAACCATTTTGATTTCATCTGAAAAGTTTTCATCATCACCCATTTGTTCTAATCTCCCTAATCTTTGGACTCATCATAACAACTTCAAATGTAGTGTTGGAGATTTTGACATTGACAATGGTGGCTTCGTTATACATTTCTATTGCATCAAAAAAAAATTATTAAATAAAATCTGAACTATTAAATAAAAAATAAACTATTAAATAAAATCTAAACTATTAGATAAAAAATAAATTATTAAAGAAAATCTAAATTATTAAAGAAAATCTAAACTATTAAAGAAAATCTAAATTATTAAAATCTAAATTATTAAAATCTAAATTATTAAAATCTAAATTATTAAAATCTAAATTATTAAAATCTAAATTATTAAAATAGAAATTATTAAAATAGAAATTATTAAAATAGAAATTATTAAAATAGAAATTATTAAAATAGAAATTATTAAAATAGAAATTATTAAAATATAAATTATTAAAATATAAATTATTAAAATATAAATTTTTAAAATATAAATTTTTAAAATAGAAATTATTAAAATAGAAATTATTAAAATAGAAATTATTAAAATAGAAATTATTAAAATAGAAATTATTAAAATAGAAATTATTAAAATAGAAATTACTAAAATAGAAATTATTAAAATAGAAATTATTAAAATAGAAATTATTAAAATATAAATTATTAAAATATAAATTTTAAAAATATAAATTTTAAAAATATAAATTTTAAAAATATAAATTTTAAAAATAGAAATTATTAAAATAAAAATTATTAAAATAGAAATTATTAAAATATAAATTTTTAAAATAGAAATTATTAAAATAAAAATTATTATAATAGAAATTATTAAAATAGAAATTATTAAAATAGAAATTATTAAAATATAAATGATTAAAATAGAAATGATTAAAATGTTCATCTCGTGTTCATCTCGTGTTCATCTCGTGTTCATCTCGTGTTCATCTCGTGTTCATCTCGTGTTCATCTCATGTTCATCTCGTGTTCATCTCGTGTTCATCTCGTGTTCATCTCGTGTTCATCTCGTGTTCATCTCGTGTTCATCTCGTGTTCATCTCGTGTTCATCTCGTGTTCATCTCGTGTTCATCTCGTGTTCATCTCGTGTTCATCTCGTGTTCATCTCGTGTTCATCTCGTGTTCATCTCGTGTTCATCTCGTGTTCATCTCGTGTTCATCTCGTGTTCATCTCGTGTTCATCTCGTGTTCATCTCGTGTTCATCTCGTGTTCATCTCGTGTTCATCTCGTGTTCATCTCGTGTTCATCTCGTGTTCATCTCGTGTTCATCTCGTGTTCATCTCGTGTTCATCTCGTGTTCATCTCGTGTTCATCTCGTGTTCATCTCGTGTTCATCTCGTGTTCATCTCGTGTTCATCTCGTGTTCATCTCGTGTTCATCTCATGTTCATCTCGTGTTCATCTCGTGTTCATCTCGTGTTCATCTCGTGTTCATCTCGTGTTCATCTCGTGTTCATCTCGTGTTCATCTCGTGTTCATCTCGTGTTCATCTCGTGTTCATCTCGTGTTCATCTCGTGTTCATCTCGTGTTCATCTCGTGTTCATCTCGTGTTCATCTCGTGTTCATCTCGTGTTCATCTCGTGTTCATCTCGTGTTCATCTCGTGTTCATCTCGTGTTCATCTCGTGTTCATCTCGTGTTCATCTCGTGTTCATCTCGTGTTCATCTCGTGTTCATCTCGTGTTCATCTCGTGTTCATCTCGTGTTCATCTCGTGTTCATCTCGTGTTCATCTCGTGTTCATCTCGTGTTCATTGCGTGTTCATCTCGTGTTCATCTCGTGTTCATCTCGTGTTCATCTCGTGTTCATCTCGTGTTCATCTCGTGTTCATCTCGTGTTCATCTCGTGTTCATCTCGTGTTCATCTCGTGTTCATCTCGTGTTCATCTCGTGTTCATCTCGTGTTCATCTCGTGTTCATCTCGTGTTCATCTCGTGTTCATCTCGTGTTCATCTCGTGTTCATCTCGTGTTCATCTCGTGTTCATCTCGTGTTCATCTCGTGTTCATCTCGTGTTCATCTCGTGTTCATCTCGTGTTCATCTCGTGTTCATCTCGTGTTCATCTCGTGTTCATCTCGTGTTCATCTCGTGTTCATCTCGTGTTCATCTCGTGTTCATCTCGTGTTCATCTCGTGTTCATCTCGTGTTCATCTCGTGTTCATCTCGTGTTCATCTCGTGTTCATCTCGTGTTCATCTCGTGTTCATCTCGTGTTCATCTCGTGTTCATCTCGTGTTCATCTCGTGTTCATCTCGTGTTCATCTCGTGTTCATCTCGTGTTCATCTCGTGTTCATCTCGTGTTCATCTCGTGTTCATCTCGTGTTCATGTGCTCATTATAATAAGCGCGGTAGTATTAACATAAACATAAACATTGTACTATTATTATGTCTATGGGTAGTTTTTTAATATTTTAAAGTTAAAAATCGATTATCTTTTTGTTAAAAAAATATAACATTTATAAAAAAAGATTAAGTTTTTTCTTGTAATTGGGGTATGTCCGTCAGTCTCCCATAATCTTTAATCATGGATATTTATTTACTGTTAAGATATATTTTAACCACGTTTTTACTGTTGTTTTGACAAACAAAGTTAACGCAAGGCCCACTGATGCAAATTTGGAAACATCTGTAAAGACCTTAAATTTTTGAAACATTTAGTTGTCACTCAATTTATGTTTATAAGGACCCAACTTAAACTGGATGTATGAATTTAAACTCTTGGAACAGTGCGCATCAGGGGGCGAGCTCTGATAAGTAAAAGGCCGTTAGGACACCACCGTAGAACTCGAAACTGATTCTTCCATTCTTTTCGCTTTTCTGACAGTCTCAGAGAGCAGTTGAGCTCTAACCCTGTCCACTGCATTGTCTTCCCATCTTTCCTCTGCCTGCCTCTTCTTCATCCTCTGAACAGTGCCTTGAAGAACTCTTTTGGCCTGGAGAACGGGAGACATGACCACACCATCTCAGAATGACCACACCATCTCAGAATGACCACACCACCTCAGAATGACCCCACCATCTCAGAATGACCACACCATCTCAGAATGACCACACCACCTCAGAATGACCCCACCATCTCAGAATGACCACACCACCTCAGAATGACCACACCATCTCAGAATGACCACACCATCTCAGAATGACCACACCACCTCAGAATGACCACACCACCTCAGAATGACCACACCATCTCAGAATGACCACACCATCTCAGAATGACCACACCACCTCAGAATGACCACACCATCTCAGAATGACCACACCATCTCAAAATGACCACACCATCTCAGAATGACCACACCACCTCAGAATGACCACACCACCTCAGAATGACCACACCATCTCAGCTTCCTTCTTTTCAGTGTGGTCAGTAGGCCTTCATGGGGCCCAATAGCATTCGTAACTCTCTTTCGGACTTCATCGATGGTGAATATATCTTTGTGCTTAATTCTAAGTTCCAAATAAGCAGTGCTCGAATGACCCGGTTCCTACATGGCTGTTGAAGGAGATATCTGGAATAATTGCTCCTTTTTTAGTGAGCTTATTCAACAGGTCTTTTTCGGCAGGCAGGGTTCCGAAGTCTTTCAAGTCGGCTTACATCACGCCACTGCTTAAGAAGCCAAGTCTTAAACTCACTGAAACTTCGTCGTACAGGCCTATTTCAAACTTGAGGGTGTTGTCCAAACTCATGGAAAGATTAGTTCTCCACTAGAGGTCGGACATGGACGATTTTTCATTCCCGGTCCCGTCCCGTTCCCGGAATCTGTTTTCCCGTCCCGTCCCGTTCCCGATAGGACATCAGAATTTTGATTCCCGTCCCGTCCCGTTCCCGAAATTTTTTTTCCCGTCCCGACCCGTTCCCGAAAGCTTTTTGTTTTTTTATTCATTCTCGCTGCCGTTTTCACTAGTCCCAAACTTACTAGTTCTAACATTTCTTAAAATTTATTATTTGAAAGTCAGAGAATATTTCTTTCAATAAAATTTAAAAAACACGATTTAAATTTCAAATATTTATTGAAATGAAAGTATTGAAGTTAGTCCTTGTTTTTGAGTAATACAATCAAGTCTTTATTGCTTTTCACACGGGTTAAACCGTTAAGAGTTTCAGCTCTCAAATGAGATGGTTTTGGGTTTGAAGTTAAACGACCACATAATGAAAAATTCCGTTCACAGGGAATATAACTTGCAGATATACTAAACAAAATTTTGGCTACTTCTTGTAGTATTTTAAAATTGCTCATTTTACTTCAATGAAATAAAACATCTTTATAATCTTCTATTTTTTGGGACGTAATTGTGATTATTTGTACAATTCATCCTCTTCTGAATTTTCTTCTTCGTTCATTATTATTAATTCTTCAATAATGTTAGAAATATGTTTTTTGACAACATTCTTATTCTCCACAACTGCAAATATAAAATCATTCGTATAATTTGATAGTATAATAATTTTATTATAATTTTTACGTTATAAAAATAAACATAATAGGTCTAAATAACCATCATTTGTTTTTTTTCTCAACGGCACTGCAGCTTGGTCTGGCTGTACAAAATAGAATTAAATTTTCTCTAATGAAAGTCTTGGTATTTATTTCTTTTCTATCCCAAACTTTTTTCCTATTATTCTTTCATACTGGGGATGCAACAGACATGCTGTCATATGAATAAGATCAATGGCATCTTTTCTTTTGTCGAAATGATAAACTGAGCAATCATTTGGAAATTAATCATTCAAATTCAAAGTATTTATTTATAAAATAATAATAATATAACTAACCATTTTGATTTCATCTGAAAAGTTTTCATCATCACCCATTTGTTCTAATCTCCCTAATCTTTGGACTCATCATAACAACTTCAAATGTAGTGTTGGAGATTTTGACATTGACAATGGTGGCTTCGTTATACATTTCTATTGCATCAAAAAAAAATTATTAAATAAAATCTGAACTATTAAATAAAAAATAAACTATTAAATAAAATCTAAACTATTAGATAAAAAATAAATTATTAAAGAAAATCTAAATTATTAAAGAAAATCTAAACTATTAAAGAAAATCTAAATTATTAAAATCTAAATTATTAAAATCTAAATTATTAAAATCTAAATTATTAAAATCTAAATTATTAAAATCTAAATTATTAAAATCTAAATTATTAAAATAGAAATTATTAAAATAGAAATTATTAAAATAGAAATTATTAAAATAGAAATTATTAAAATAGAAATTATTAAAATATAAATTATTAAAATATAAATTATTAAAATATAAATTTTTAAAATATAAATTTTTAAAATAGAAATTATTAAAATAGAAATTATTAAAATAGAAATTATTAAAATAGAAATTATTAAAATAGAAATTATTAAAATAGAAATTATTAAAATAGAAATTACTAAAATAGAAATTATTAAAATAGAAATTATTAAAATAGAAATTATTAAAATATAAATTATTAAAATATAAATTTTAAAAATATAAATTTTAAAAATATAAATTTTAAAAATATAAATTTTAAAAATAGAAATTATTAAAATAAAAATTATTAAAATAGAAATTATTAAAATAAAAATTATTAAAATAGAAATTATTAAAATAAAAATTATTATAATAGAAATTATTAAAATAGAAATTATTAAAATAGAAATTATTAAAATATAAATGATTAAAATAGAAATGATTAAAATGTTCATCTCGTGTTCATCTCGTGTTCATCTCGTGTTCATCTCGTGTTCATCTCGTGTTCATCTCGTGTTCATCTCATGTTCATCTCGTGTTCATCTCGTGTTCATCTCGTGTTCATCTCGTGTTCATCTCGTGTTCATCTCGTGTTCATCTCGTGTTCATCTCGTGTTCATCTCGTGTTCATCTCGTGTTCATCTCGTGTTCATCTCGTGTTCATCTCGTGTTCATCTCGTGTTCATCTCGTGTTCATCTCGTGTTCATCTCGTGTTCATCTCGTGTTCATCTCGTGTTCATCTCGTGTTCATCTCGTGTTCATCTCGTGTTCATCTCGTGTTCATCTCGTGTTCATCTCGTGTTCATCTCGTGTTCATCTCGTGTTCATCTCGTGTTCATCTCGTGTTCATCTCGTGTTCATCTCGTGTTCATCTCGTGTTCATCTCGTGTTCATCTCGTGTTCATCTCGTGTTCATCTCGTGTTCATCTCGTGTTCATCTCGTGTTCATCTCGTGTTCATCTCGTGTTCATCTCGTGTTCATCTCGTGTTCATCTCGTGTTCATCTCGTGTTCATCTCGTGTTCATCTCGTGTTCATCTCGTGTTCATCTCGTGTTCATCTCGTGTTCATCTCGTGTTCATCTCGTGTTCATCTCGTGTTCATCTCGTGTTCATCTCGTGTTCATCTCGTGTTCATCTCGTGTTCATCTCGTGTTCATCTCGTGTTCATCTCGTGTTCATCTCGTGTTCATCTCGTGTTCATCTCGTGTTCATCTCGTGTTCATCTCGTGTTCATCTCGTGTTCATCTCGTGTTCATCTCGTGTTCATCTCGTGTTCATCTCGTGTTCATCTCGTGTTCATCTCGTGTTCATCTCGTGTTCATCTCGTGTTCATCTCGTGTTCATCTCGTGTTCATCTCGTGTTCATCTCGTGTTCATCTCGTGTTCATCTCGTGTTCATCTCGTGTTCATCTCGTGTTCATCTCGTGTTCATCTCGTGTTCATCTCGTGTTCATCTCGTGTTCATCTCGTGTTCATCTCGTGTTCATCTCGTGTTCATCTCGTGTTCATCTCGTGTTCATCTCGTGTTCATCTCGTGTTCATCTCGTGTTCATCTCGTGTTCATCTCGTGTTCATCTCGTGTTCATCTCGTGTTCATCTCGTGTTCATCTCGTGTTCATCTCGTGTTCATCTCGTGTTCATCTCGTGTTCATCTCGTGTTCATCTCGTGTTCATCTCGTGTTCATCTCGTGTTCATCTCGTGTTCATCTCGTGTTCATCTCGTGTTCATCTCGTGTTCATCTCGTGTTCATCTCGTGTTCATCTCGTGTTCATCTCGTGTTCATCTCGTGTTCATCTCGTGTTCATCTCGTGTTCATCTCGTGTTCATCTCGTGTTCATCTCGTGTTCATCTCGTGTTCATCTCGTGTTCATCTCGTGTTCATCTCGTGTTCATCTCGTGTTCATCTCGTGTTCATCTCGTGTTCATCTCGTGTTCATCTCGTGTTCATCTCGTGTTCATCTCGTGTTCATCTCGTGTTCATCTCGTGTTCATCTCGTGTTCATCTCGTGTTCATCTCGTGTTCATCTCGTGTTCATCTCGTGTTCATCTCGTGTTCATCTCGTGTTCATCTCGTGTTCATCTCGTGTTCATCTCGTGTTCATCTCGTGTTCATCTCGTGTTCATCTCGTGTTCATCTCGTGTTCATCTCGTGTTCATCTCGTGTTCATCTCGTGTTCATCTCGTGTTCATCTCGTGTTCATCTCGTGTTCATCTCGTGTTCATCTCGTGTTCATCTCGTGTTCATCTCGTGTTCATCTCGTGTTCATCTCGTGTTCATCTCGTGTTCATCTCGTGTTCATCTCGTGTTCATCTCGTGTTCATCTCGTGTTCATCTCGTGTTCATCTCGTGTTCATCTCGTGTTCATCTCGTGTTCATCTCGTGTTCATCTCGTGTTCATCTCGTGTTCATCTCGTGTTCATCTCGTGTTCATCTCGTGTTCATCTCGTGTTCATCTCGTGTTCATCTCGTGTTCATCTCGTGTTCATCTCGTGTTCATCTCGTGTTCATCTCGTGTTCATCTCGTGTTCATCTCGTGTTCATCTCGTGTTCATCTCGTGTTCATCTCGTGTTCATCTCGTGTTCATCTCGTGTTCATCTCGTGTTCATCTCGTGTTCATCTCGTGTTCATCTCGTGTTCATCTCGTGTTCATCTCGTGTTCATCTCGTGTTCATCTCGTGTTCATCTCGTGTTCATCTCGTGTTCATCTCGTGTTCATCTCGTGTTCATCTCGTGTTCATCTCGTGTTCATCTCGTGTTCATCTCGTGTTCATCTCGTGTTCATCTCGTGTTCATCTCGTGTTCATCTCGTGTTCATCTCGTGTTCATCTCGTGTTCATCTCGTGTTCATCTCGTGTTCATCTCGTGTTCATCTCGTGTTCATCTCGTGTTCATCTCGTGTTCATCTCGTGTTCATCTCGTGTTCATCTCGTGTTCATCTCGTGTTCATCTCGTGTTCATCTCGTGTTCATCTCGTGTTCATCTCGTGTTCATCTCGTGTTCATCTCGTGTTCATCTCGTGTTCATCTCGTGTTCATCTCGTGTTCATCTCGTGTTCATCTCGTGTTCATCTCGTGTTCATCTCGTGTTCATCTCGTGTTCATCTCGTGTTCATCTCGTGTTCATCTCGTGTTCATCTCGTGTTCATCTCGTGTTCATCTCGTGTTCATCTCGTGTTCATCTCGTGTTCATCTCGTGTTCATCTCGTGTTCATCTCGTGTTCATCTCGTGTTCATCTCGTGTTCATCTCGTGTTCATCTCGTGTTCATCTCGTGTTCATCTCGTGTTCATCTCGTGTTCATCTCGTGTTCATCTCGTGTTCATCTCGTGTTCATCTCGTGTTCATCTCGTGTTCATCTCGTGTTCATCTCGTGTTCATCTCGTGTTCATCTCGTGTTCATCTCGTGTTCATCTCGTGTTCATCTCGTGTTCATCTCGTGTTCATCTCGTGTTCATCTCGTGTTCATCTCGTGTTCATCTCGTGTTCATCTCGTGTTCATCTCGTGTTCATCTCGTGTTCATCTCGTGTTCATCTCGTGTTCATCTCGTGTTCATCTCGTGTTCATCTCGTGTTCATCTCGTGTTCATCTCGTGTTCATCTCGTGTTCATCTCGTGTTCATCTCGTGTTCATCTCGTGTTCATCTCGTGTTCATCTCGTGTTCATCTCGTGTTCATCTCGTGTTCATCTCGTGTTCATCTCGTGTTCATCTCGTGTTCATCTCGTGTTCATCTCGTGTTCATCTCGTGTTCATCTCGTGTTCATCTCGTGTTCATCTCGTGTTCATCTCGTGTTCATCTCGTGTTCATCTCGTGTTCATCTCGTGTTCATCTCGTGTTCATCTCGTGTTCATCTCGTGTTCATCTCGTGTTCATCTCGTGTTCATCTCGTGTTCATCTCGTGTTCATCTCGTGTTCATCTCGTGTTCATCTCGTGTTCATCTCGTGTTCATCTCGTGTTCATCTCGTGTTCATCTCGTGTTCATCTCGTGTTCATCTCGTGTTCATCTCGTGTTCATCTCGTGTTCATCTCGTGTTCATCTCGTGTTCATCTCGTGTTCATCTCGTGTTCATCTCGTGTTCATCTCGTGTTCATCTCGTGTTCATCTCGTGTTCATCTCGTGTTCATCTCGTGTTCATCTCGTGTTCATCTCGTGTTCATCTCGTGTTCATCTCGTGTTCATCTCGTGTTCATCTCGTGTTCATCTCGTGTTCATCTCGTGTTCATCTCGTGTTCATCTCGTGTTCATCTCGTGTTCATCTCGTGTTCATCTCGTGTTCATCTCGTGTTCATCTCGTGTTCATCTCGTGTTCATCTCGTGTTCATCTCGTGTTCATCTCGTGTTCATCTCGTGTTCATCTCGTGTTCATCTCGTGTTCATCTCGTGTTCATCTCGTGTTCATCTCGTGTTCATCTCGTGTTCATCTCGTGTTCATCTCGTGTTCATCTCGTGTTCATCTCGTGTTCATCTCGTGTTCATCTCGTGTTCATCTCGTGTTCATCTCGTGTTCATCTCGTGTTCATCTCGTGTTCATCTCGTGTTCATCTCGTGTTCATCTCGTGTTCATCTCGTGTTCATCTCGTGTTCATCTCGTGTTCATCTCGTGTTCATCTCGTGTTCATCTCGTGTTCATCTCGTGTTCATCTCGTGTTCATCTCGTGTTCATCTCGTGTTCATCTCGTGTTCATCTCGTGTTCATCTCGTGTTCATCTCGTGTTCATCTCGTGTTCATCTCGTGTTCATCTCGTGTTCATCTCGTGTTCATCTCGTGTTCATCTCGTGTTCATCTCGTGTTCATCTCGTGTTCATCTCGTGTTCATCTCGTGTTCATCTCGTGTTCATCTCGTGTTCATCTCGTGTTCATCTCGTGTTCATCTCGTGTTCATCTCGTGTTCATCTCGTGTTCATCTCGTGTTCATCTCGTGTTCATCTCGTGTTCATCTCGTGTTCATCTCGTGTTCATCTCGTGTTCATCTCGTGTTCATCTCGTGTTCATCTCGTGTTCATCTCGTGTTCATCTCGTGTTCATCTCGTGTTCATCTCGTGTTCATCTCGTGTTCATCTCGTGTTCATCTCGTGTTCATCTCGTGTTCATCTCGTGTTCATCTCGTGTTCATCTCGTGTTCATCTCGTGTTCATCTCGTGTTCATCTCGTGTTCATCTCGTGTTCATCTCGTGTTCATCTCGTGTTCATCTCGTGTTCATCTCGTGTTCATCTCGTGTTCATCTCGTGTTCATCTCGTGTTCATCTCGTGTTCATCTCGTGTTCATCTCGTGTTCATCTCGTGTTCATCTCGTGTTCATCTCGTGTTCATCTCGTGTTCATCTCGTGTTCATCTCGTGTTCATCTCGTGTTCATCTCGTGTTCATCTCGTGTTCATCTCGTGTTCATCTCGTGTTCATCTCGTGTTCATCTCGTGTTCATCTCGTGTTCATCTCGTGTTCATCTCGTGTTCATCTCGTGTTCATCTCGTGTTCATCTCGTGTTCATCTCGTGTTCATCTCGTGTTCATCTCGTGTTCATCTCGTGTTCATCTCGTGTTCATCTCGTGTTCATCTCGTGTTCATCGCGTGTTCATCTCGTGTTCATCTTTCATCGTGTTCATCTCGTGTCATCTCGCATCTCGTGTTCATCTCGTGTTCATCTCGTGTTCATCTCGTGTTCATCTCGTGTTCATCTCGTGTTCATCTCGTGTTCATCTCGTGTTCATCTCGTGTTCATCTCGTGTTCATCTCGTGTTCATCTCGTGTTCATCTCGTGTTCATCTCGTGTTCATCTCGTGTTCATCTCGTGTTCATCTCGTGTTCATCTCGTGTTCATCTCGTGTTCATCTCGTGTTCATCTCGTGTTCATCTCGTGTTCATCTCGTGTTCATCTCGTGTTCATCTCGTGTTCATCTCGTGTTCATCTCGTGTTCATCTCGTGTTCATCTCGTGTTCATCTCGTGTTCATCTCGTGTTCATCTCGTGTTCATCTCGTGTTCATCTCGTGTTCATCTCGTGTTCATCTCGTGTTCATCTCGTGTTCATCTCGTGTTCATCTCGTGTTCATCTCGTGTTCATCTCGTGTTCATCTCGTGTTCATCTCGTGTTCATCTCGTGTTCATCTCGTGTTCATCTCGTGTTCATCTCGTGTTCATCTCGTGTTCATCTCGTGTTCATCTCGTGTTCATCTCGTGTTCATCTCGTGTTCATCTCGTGTTCATCTCGTGTTCATCTCGTGTTCATCTCGTGTTCATCTCGTGTTCATCTCGTGTTCATCTCGTGTTCATCTCGTGTTCATCTCGTGTTCATCTCGTGTTCATCTCGTGTTCATCTCGTGTTCATCTCGTGTTCATCTCGTGTTCATCTCGTGTTCATCTCGTGTTCATCTCGTGTTCATCTCGTGTTCATCTCGTGTTCATCTCGTGTTCATCTCGTGTTCATCTCGTGTTCATCTCGTGTTCATCTCGTGTTCATCTCGTGTTCATCTCGTGTTCATCTCGTGTTCATCTCGTGTTCATCTCGTGTTCATCTCGTGTTCATCTCGTGTTCATCTCGTGTTCATCTCGTGTTCATCTCGTGTTCATCTCGTGTTCATCTCGTGTTCATCTCGTGTTCATCTCGTGTTCATCTCGTGTTCATCTCGTGTTCATCTCGTGTTCATCTCGTGTTCATCTCGTGTTCATCTCGTGTTCATCTCGTGTTCATCTCGTGTTCATCTCGTGTTCATCTCGTGTTCATCTCGTGTTCATCTCGTGTTCATCTCGTGTTCATCTCGTGTTCATCTCGTGTTCATCTCGTGTTCATCTCGTGTTCATCTCGTGTTCATCTCGTGTTCATCTCGTGTTCATCTCGTGTTCATCTCGTGTTCATCTCGTGTTCATCTCGTGTTCATCTCGTGTTCATCTCGTGTTCATCTCGTGTTCATCTCGTGTTCATCTCGTGTTCATCTCGTGTTCATCTCGTGTTCATCTCGTGTTCATCTCGTGTTCATCTCGTGTTCATCTCGTGTTCATCTCGTGTTCATCTCGTGTTCATCTCGTGTTCATCTCGTGTTCATCTCGTGTTCATCTCGTGTTCATCTCGTGTTCATCTCGTGTTCATCTCGTGTTCATCTCGTGTTCATCTCGTGTTCATCTCGTGTTCATCTCGTGTTCATCTCGTGTTCATCTCGTGTTCATCTCGTGTTCATCTCGTGTTCATCTCGTGTTCATCTCGTGTTCATCTCGTGTTCATCTCGTGTTCATCTCGTGTTCATCTCGTGTTCATCTCGTGTTCATCTCGTGTTCATCTCGTGTTCATCTCGTGTTCATCTCGTGTTCATCTCGTGTTCATCTCGTGTTCATCTCGTGTTCATCTCGTGTTCATCTCGTGTTCATCTCGTGTTCATCTCGTGTTCATCTCGTGTTCATCTCGTGTTCATCTCGTGTTCATCTCGTGTTCATCTCGTGTTCATCTCGTGTTCATCTCGTGTTCATCTCGTGTTCATCTCGTGTTCATCTCGTGTTCATCTCGTGTTCATCTCGTGTTCATCTCGTGTTCATCTCGTGTTCATCTCGTGTTCATCTCGTGTTCATCTCGTGTTCATCTCGTGTTCATCTCGTGTTCATCTCGTGTTCATCTCGTGTTCATCTCGTGTTCATCTCGTGTTCATCTCGTGTTCATCTCGTGTTCATCTCGTGTTCATCTCGTGTTCATCTCGTGTTCATCTCGTGTTCATCTCGTGTTCATCTCGTGTTCATCTCGTGTTCATCTCGTGTTCATCTCGTGTTCATCTCGTGTTCATCTCGTGTTCATCTCGTGTTCATCTCGTGTTCATCTCGTGTTCATCTCGTGTTCATCTCGTGTTCATCTCGTGTTCATCTCGTGTTCATCTCGTGTTCATCTCGTGTTCATCTCGTGTTCATCTCGTGTTCATCTCGTGTTCATCTCGTGTTCATCTCGTGTTCATCTCGTGTTCATCTCGTGTTCATCTCGTGTTCATCTCGTGTTCATCTCGTGTTCATCTCGTGTTCATCTCGTGTTCATCTCGTGTTCATCTCGTGTTCATCTCGTGTTCATCTCGTGTTCATCTCGTGTTCATCTCGTGTTCATCTCGTGTTCATCTCGTGTTCATCTCGTGTTCATCTCGTGTTCATCTCGTGTTCATCTCGTGTTCATCTCGTGTTCATCTCGTGTTCATCTCGTGTTCATCTCGTGTTCATCTCGTGTTCATCTCGTGTTCATCTCGTGTTCATCTCGTGTTCATCTCGTGTTCATCTCGTGTTCATCTCGTGTTCATCTCGTGTTCATCTCGTGTTCATCTCGTGTTCATCTCGTGTTCATCTCGTGTTCATCTCGTGTTCATCTCGTGTTCATCTCGTGTTCATCTCGTGTTCATCTCGTGTTCATCTCGTGTTCATCTCGTGTTCATCTCGTGTTCATCTCGTGTTCATCTCGTGTTCATCTCGTGTTCATCTCGTGTTCATCTCGTGTTCATCTCGTGTTCATCTCGTGTTCATCTCGTGTTCATCTCGTGTTCATCTCGTGTTCATCTCGTGTTCATCTCGTGTTCATCTCGTGTTCATCTCGTGTTCATCTCGTGTTCATCTCGTGTTCATCTCGTGTTCATCTCGTGTTCATCTCGTGTTCATCTCGTGTTCATCTCGTGTTCATCTCGTGTTCATCTCGTGTTCATCTCGTGTTCATCTCGTGTTCATCTCGTGTTCATCTCGTGTTCATCTCGTGTTCATCTCGTGTTCATCTCGTGTTCATCTCGTGTTCATCTCGTGTTCATCTCGTGTTCATCTCGTGTTCATCTCGTGTTCATCTCGTGTTCATCTCGTGTTCATCTCGTGTTCATCTCGTGTTCATCTCGTGTTCATCTCGTGTTCATCTCGTGTTCATCTCGTGTTCATCTCGTGTTCATCTCGTGTTCATCTCGTGTTCATCTCGTGTTCATCTCGTGTTCATCTCGTGTTCATCTCGTGTTCATCTCGTGTTCATCTCGTGTTCATCTCGTGTTCATCTCGTGTTCATCTCGTGTTCATCTCGTGTTCATCTCGTGTTCATCTCGTGTTCATCTCGTGTTCATCTCGTGTTCATCTCGTGTTCATCTCGTGTTCATCTCGTGTTCATCTCGTGTTCATCTCGTGTTCATCTCGTGTTCATCTCGTGTTCATCTCGTGTTCATCTCGTGTTCATCTCGTGTTCATCTCGTGTTCATCTCGTGTTCATCTCGTGTTCATCTCGTGTTCATCTCGTGTTCATCTCGTGTTCATCTCGTGTTCATCTCGTGTTCATCTCGTGTTCATCTCGTGTTCATCTCGTGTTCATCTCGTGTTCATCTCGTGTTCATCTCGTGTTCATCTCGTGTTCATCTCGTGTTCATCTCGTGTTCATCTCGTGTTCATCTCGTGTTCATCTCGTGTTCATCTCGTGTTCATCTCGTGTTCATCTCGTGTTCATCTCGTGTTCATCTCGTGTTCATCTCGTGTTCATCTCGTGTTCATCTCGTGTTCATCTCGTGTTCATCTCGTGTTCATCTCGTGTTCATCTCGTGTTCATCTCGTGTTCATCTCGTGTTCATCTCGTGTTCATCTCGTGTTCATCTCGTGTTCATCTCGTGTTCATCTCGTGTTCATCTCGTGTTCATCTCGTGTTCATCTCGTGTTCATCTCGTGTTCATCTCGTGTTCATCTCGTGTTCATCTCGTGTTCATCTCGTGTTCATCTCGTGTTCATCTCGTGTTCATCTCGTGTTCATCTCGTGTTCATCTCGTGTTCATCTCGTGTTCATCTCGTGTTCATCTCGTGTTCATCTCGTGTTCATCTCGTGTTCATCTCGTGTTCATCTCGTGTTCATCTCGTGTTCATCTCGTGTTCATCTCGTGTTCATCTCGTGTTCATCTCGTGTTCATCTCGTGTTCATCTCGTGTTCATCTCGTGTTCATCTCGTGTTCATCTCGTGTTCATCTCGTGTTCATCTCGTGTTCATCTCGTGTTCATCTCGTGTTCATCTCGTGTTCATCTCGTGTTCATCTCGTGTTCATCTCGTGTTCATCTCGTGTTCATCTCGTGTTCATCTCGTGTTCATCTCGTGTTCATCTCGTGTTCATCTCGTGTTCATCTCGTGTTCATCTCGTGTTCATCTCGTGTTCATCTCGTGTTCATCTCGTGTTCATCTCGTGTTCATCTCGTGTTCATCTCGTGTTCATCTCGTGTTCATCTCGTGTTCATCTCGTGTTCATCTCGTGTTCATCTCGTGTTCATCTCGTGTTCATCTCGTGTTCATCTCGTGTTCATCTCGTGTTCATCTCGTGTTCATCTCGTGTTCATCTCGTGTTCATCTCGTGTTCATCTCGTGTTCATCTCGTGTTCATCTCGTGTTCATCTCGTGTTCATCTCGTGTTCATCTCGTGTTCATCTCGTGTTCATCTCGTGTTCATCTCGTGTTCATCTCGTGTTCATCTCGTGTTCATCTCGTGTTCATCTCGTGTTCATCTCGTGTTCATCTCGTGTTCATCTCGTGTTCATCTCGTGTTCATCTCGTGTTCATCTCGTGTTCATCTCGTGTTCATCTCGTGTTCATCTCGTGTTCATCTCGTGTTCATCTCGTGTTCATCTCGTGTTCATCTCGTGTTCATCTCGTGTTCATCTCGTGTTCATCTCGTGTTCATCTCGTGTTCATCTCGTGTTCATCTCGTGTTCATCTCGTGTTCATCTCGTGTTCATCTCGTGTTCATCTCGTGTTCATCTCGTGTTCATCTCGTGTTCATCTCGTGTTCATCTCGTGTTCATCTCGTGTTCATCTCGTGTTCATCTCGTGTTCATCTCGTGTTCATCTCGTGTTCATCTCGTGTTCATCTCGTGTTCATCTCGTGTTCATCTCGTGTTCATCTCGTGTTCATCTCGTGTTCATCTCGTGTTCATCTCGTGTTCATCTCGTGTTCATCTCGTGTTCATCTCGTGTT
Organism: Piscicola geometra; assembly: GCA_943735955.1. Taxonomy (NCBI): domain Eukaryota; kingdom Metazoa; phylum Annelida; class Clitellata; order Hirudinida; family Piscicolidae; genus Piscicola; species Piscicola geometra. Next base: position 48,961 of record CALSEQ010000025.1, on the reverse strand, counting down.
CATCTCGTGTTCATCTCGTGTTCATCTCGTGTTCATCTCGTGTTCATCTCGTGTTCATCTCGTGTTCATCTCGTGTTCATCTCGTGTTCATCTCGTGTTCATCTCGTGTTCATCTCGTGTTCATCTCGTGTTCATCTCGTGTTCATCTCGTGTTCATCTCGTGTTCATCTCGTGTTCATCTCGTGTTCATCTCGTGTTCATCTCGTGTTCATCTCGTGTTCATCTCGTGTTCATCTCGTGTTCATCTCGTGTTCATCTCGTGTTCATCTCGTGTTCATCTCGTGTTCATCTCGTGTTCATCTCGTGTTCATCTCGTGTTCATCTCGTGTTCATCTCGTGTTCATCTCGTGTTCATCTCGTGTTCATCTCGTGTTCATCTCGTGTTCATCTCGTGTTCATCTCGTGTTCATCTCGTGTTCATCTCGTGTTCATCTCGTGTTCATCTCGTGTTCATCTCGTGTTCATCTCGTGTTCATCTCGTGTTCATCTCGTGTTCATCTCGTGTTCATCTCGTGTTCATCTCGTGTTCATCTCGTGTTCATCTCGTGTTCATCTCGTGTTCATCTCGTGTTCATCTCGTGTTCATCTCGTGTTCATCTCGTGTTCATCTCGTGTTCATCTCGTGTTCATCTCGTGTTCATCTCGTGTTCATCTCGTGTTCATCTCGTGTTCATCTCGTGTTCATCTCGTGTTCATCTCGTGTTCATCTCGTGTTCATCTCGTGTTCATCTCGTGTTCATCTCGTGTTCATCTCGTGTTCATCTCGTGTTCATCTCGTGTTCATCTCGTGTTCATCTCGTGTTCATCTCGTGTTCATCTCGTGTTCATCTCGTGTTCATCTCGTGTTCATCTCGTGTTCATCTCGTGTTCATCTCGTGTTCATCTCGTGTTCATCTCGTGTTCATCACGTGTTCATCTCGTGTTCATCTCGTGTTCATCTCGTGTTCATCTCGTGTTCATCTCGTGTTCATCTCGTGTTCATCTCGTGTTCATCTCGTGTTCATCTCGTGTTCATCTCGTGTTCATCTCGTGTTCATCTCGTGTTCATCTCGTGTTCATCTCGTGTTCATCTCGTGTTCATCTCGTGTTCATCTCGTGTTCATCTCGTGTTCATCTCGTGTTCATCTCGTGTTCATCTCGTGTTCATCTCGTGTTCATCTCGTGTTCATCTCGTGTTCATCTCGTGTTCATCTCGTGTTCATCTCGTGTTCATCTCGTGTTCATCTCGTGTTCATCTCGTGTTCATCTCGTGTTCATCTCGTGTTCATCTCGTGTTCATCTCGTGTTCATCTCGTGTTCATCTCGTGTTCATCTCGTGTTCATCTCGTGTTCATCTCGTGTTCATCTCGTGTTCATCTCGTGTTCATCTCGTGTTCATCTCGTGTTCATCTCGTGTTCATCTCGTGTTCATCTCGTGTTCATCTCGTGTTCATCTCGTGTTCATCTCGTGTTCATCTCGTGTTCATCTCGTGTTCATCTCGTGTTCATCTCGTGTTCATCTCGTGTTCATCTCGTGTTCATCTCGTGTTCATCTCGTGTTCATCTCGTGTTCATCTCGTGTTCATCTCGTGTTCATCTCGTGTTCATCTCGTGTTCATCTCGTGTTCATCTCGTGTTCATCTCGTGTTCATCTCGTGTTCATCTCGTGTTCATCTCGTGTTCATCTCGTGTTCATCTCGTGTTCATCTCGTGTTCATCTCGTGTTCATCTCGTGTTCATCTCGTGTTCATCTCGTGTTCATCTCGTGTTCATCTCGTGTTCATCTCGTGTTCATCTCGTGTTCATCTCGTGTTCATCTCGTGTTCATCTCGTGTTCATCTCGTGTTCATCTCGTGTTCATCTCGTGTTCATCTCGTGTTCATCTCGTGTTCATCTCGTGTTCATCTCGTGTTCATCTCGTGTTCATCTCGTGTTCATCTCGTGTTCATCTCGTGTTCATCTCGTGTTCATCTCGTGTTCATCTCGTGTTCATCTCGTGTTCATCTCGTGTTCATCTCGTGTTCATCTCGTGTTCATCTCGTGTTCATCTCGTGTTCATCTCGTGTTCATCTCGTGTTCATCTCGTGTTCATCTCGTGTTCATCTCGTGTTCATCTCGTGTTCATCTCGTGTTCATCTCGTGTTCATCTCGTGTTCATCTCGTGTTCATCTCGTGTTCATCTCGTGTTCATCTCGTGTTCATCTCGTGTTCATCTCGTGTTCATCTCGTGTTCATCTCGTGTTCATCTCGTGTTCATCTCGTGTTCATCTCGTGTTCATCTCGTGTTCATCTCGTGTTCATCTCGTGTTCATCTCGTGTTCATCTCGTGTTCATCTCGTGTTCATCTCGTGTTCATCTCGTGTTCATCTCGTGTTCATCTCGTGTTCATCTCGTGTTCATCTCGTGTTCATCTCGTGTTCATCTCGTGTTCATCTCGTGTTCATCTCGTGTTCATCTCGTGTTCATCTCGTGTTCATCTCGTGTTCATCTCGTGTTCATCTCGTGTTCATCTCGTGTTCATCTCGTGTTCATCTCGTGTTCATCTCGTGTTCATCTCGTGTTCATCTCGTGTTCATCTCGTGTTCATCTCGTGTTCATCTCGTGTTCATCTCGTGTTCATCTCGTGTTCATCTCGTGTTCATCTCGTGTTCATCTCGTGTTCATCTCGTGTTCATCTCGTGTTCATCTCGTGTTCATCTCGTGTTCATCTCGTGTTCATCTCGTGTTCATCTCGTGTTCATCTCGTGTTCATCTCGTGTTCATCTCGTGTTCATCTCGTGTTCATCTCGTGTTCATCTCGTGTTCATCTCGTGTTCATCTCGTGTTCATCTCGTGTTCATCTCGTGTTCATCTCGTGTTCATCTCGTGTTCATCTCGTGTTCATCTCGTGTTCATCTCGTGTTCATCTCGTGTTCATCTCGTGTTCATCTCGTGTTCATCTCGTGTTCATCTCGTGTTCATCTCGTGTTCATCTCGTGTTCATCTCGTGTTCATCTCGTGTTCATCTCGTGTTCATCTCGTGTTCATCTCGTGTTCATCTCGTGTTCATCTCGTGTTCATCTCGTGTTCATCTCGTGTTCATCTCGTGTTCATCTCGTGTTCATCTCGTGTTCATCTCGTGTTCATCTCGTGTTCATCTCGTGTTCATCTCGTGTTCATCTCGTGTTCATCTCGTGTTCATCTCGTGTTCATCTCGTGTTCATCTCGTGTTCATCTCGTGTTCATCTCGTGTTCATCTCGTGTTCATCTCGTGTTCATCTCGTGTTCATCTCGTGTTCATCTCGTGTTCATCTCGTGTTCATCTCGTGTTCATCTCGTGTTCATCTCGTGTTCATCTCGTGTTCATCTCGTGTTCATCTCGTGTTCATCTCGTGTTCATCTCGTGTTCATCTCGTGTTCATCTCGTGTTCATCTCGTGTTCATCTCGTGTTCATCTCGTGTTCATCTCGTGTTCATCTCGTGTTCATCTCGTGTTCATCTCGTGTTCATCTCGTGTTCATCTCGTGTTCATCTCGTGTTCATCTCGTGTTCATCTCGTGTTCATCTCGTGTTCATCTCGTGTTCATCTCGTGTTCATCTCGTGTTCATCTCGTGTTCATCTCGTGTTCATCTCGTGTTCATCTCGTGTTCATCTCGTGTTCATCTCGTGTTCATCTCGTGTTCATCTCGTGTTCATCTCGTGTTCATCTCGTGTTCATCTCGTGTTCATCTCGTGTTCATCTCGTGTTCATCTCGTGTTCATCTCGTGTTCATCTCGTGTTCATCTCGTGTTCATCTCGTGTTCATCTCGTGTTCATCTCGTGTTCATCTCGTGTTCATCTCGTGTTCATCTCGTGTTCATCTCGTGTTCATCTCGTGTTCATCTCGTGTTCATCTCGTGTTCATCTCGTGTTCATCTCGTGTTCATCTCGTGTTCATCTCGTGTTCATCTCGTGTTCATCTCGTGTTCATCTCGTGTTCATCTCGTGTTCATCTCGTGTTCATCTCGTGTTCATCTCGTGTTCATCTCGTGTTCATCTCGTGTTCATCTCGTGTTCATCTCGTGTTCATCTCGTGTTCATCTCGTGTTCATCTCGTGTTCATCTCGTGTTCATCTCGTGTTCATCTCGTGTTCATCTCGTGTTCATCTCGTGTTCATCTCGTGTTCATCTCGTGTTCATCTCGTGTTCATCTCGTGTTCATCTCGTGTTCATCTCGTGTTCATCTCGTGTTCATCTCGTGTTCATCTCGTGTTCATCTCGTGTTCATCTCGTGTTCATCTCGTGTTCATCTCGTGTTCATCTCGTGTTCATCTCGTGTTCATCTCGTGTTCATCTCGTGTTCATCTCGTGTTCATCTCGTGTTCATCTCGTGTTCATCTCGTGTTCATCTCGTGTTCATCTCGTGTTCATCTCGTGTTCATCTCGTGTTCATCTCGTGTTCATCTCGTGTTCATCTCGTGTTCATCTCGTGTTCATCTCGTGTTCATCTCGTGTTCATCTCGTGTTCATCTCGTGTTCATCTCGTGTTCATCTCGTGTTCATCTCGTGTTCATCTCGTGTTCATCTCGTGTTCATCTCGTGTTCATCTCGTGTTCATCTCGTGTTCATCTCGTGTTCATCTCGTGTTCATCTCGTGTTCATCTCGTGTTCATCTCGTGTTCATCTCGTGTTCATCTCGTGTTCATCTCGTGTTCATCTCGTGTTCATCTCGTGTTCATCTCGTGTTCATCTCGTGTTCATCTCGTGTTCATCTCGTGTTCATCTCGTGTTCATCTCGTGTTCATCTCGTGTTCATCTCGTGTTCATCTCGTGTTCATCTCGTGTTCATCTCGTGTTCATCTCGTGTTCATCTCGTGTTCATCTCGTGTTCATCTCGTGTTCATCTCGTGTTCATCTCGTGTTCATCTCGTGTTCATCTCGTGTTCATCTCGTGTTCATCTCGTGTTCATCTCGTGTTCATCTCGTGTTCATCTCGTGTTCATCTCGTGTTCATCTCGTGTTCATCTCGTGTTCATCTCGTGTTCATCTCGTGTTCATCTCGTGTTCATCTCGTGTTCATCTCGTGTTCATCTCGTGTTCATCTCGTGTTCATCTCGTGTTCATCTCGTGTTCATCTCGTGTTCATCTCGTGTTCATCTCGTGTTCATCTCGTGTTCATCTCGTGTTCATCTCGTGTTCATCTCGTGTTCATCTCGTGTTCATCTCGTGTTCATCTCGTGTTCATCTCGTGTTCATCTCGTGTTCATCTCGTGTTCATCTCGTGTTCATCTCGTGTTCATCTCGTGTTCATCTCGTGTTCATCTCGTGTTCATCTCGTGTTCATCTCGTGTTCATCTCGTGTTCATCTCGTGTTCATCTCGTGTTCATCTCGTGTTCATCTCGTGTTCATCTCGTGTTCATCTCGTGTTCATCTCGTGTTCATCTCGTGTTCATCTCGTGTTCATCTCGTGTTCATCTCGTGTTCATCTCGTGTTCATCTCGTGTTCATCTCGTGTTCATCTCGTGTTCATCTCGTGTTCATCTCGTGTTCATCTCGTGTTCATCTCGTGTTCATCTCGTGTTCATCTCGTGTTCATCTCGTGTTCATCTCGTGTTCATCTCGTGTTCATCTCGTGTTCATCTCGTGTTCATCTCGTGTTCATCTCGTGTTCATCTCGTGTTCATCTCGTGTTCATCTCGTGTTCATCTCGTGTTCATCTCGTGTTCATCTCGTGTTCATCTCGTGTTCATCTCGTGTTCATCTCGTGTTCATCTCGTGTTCATCTCGTGTTCATCTCGTGTTCATCTCGTGTTCATCTCGTGTTCATCTCGTGTTCATCTCGTGTTCATCTCGTGTTCATCTCGTGTTCATCTCGTGTTCATCTCGTGTTCATCTCGTGTTCATCTCGTGTTCATCTCGTGTTCATCTCGTGTTCATCTCGTGTTCATCTCGTGTTCATCTCGTGTTCATCTCGTGTTCATCTCGTGTTCATCTCGTGTTCATCTCGTGTTCATCTCGTGTTCATCTCGTGTTCATCTCGTGTTCATCTCGTGTTCATCTCGTGTTCATCTCGTGTTCATCTCGTGTTCATCTCGTGTTCATCTCGTGTTCATCTCGTGTTCATCTCGTGTTCATCTCGTGTTCATCTCGTGTTCATCTCGTGTTCATCTCGTGTTCATCTCGTGTTCATCTCGTGTTCATCTCGTGTTCATCTCGTGTTCATCTCGTGTTCATCTCGTGTTCATCTCGTGTTCATCTCGTGTTCATCTCGTGTTCATCTCGTGTTCATCTCGTGTTCATCTCGTGTTCATCTCGTGTTCATCTCGTGTTCATCTCGTGTTCATCTCGTGTTCATCTCGTGTTCATCTCGTGTTCATCTCGTGTTCATCTCGTGTTCATCTCGTGTTCATCTCGTGTTCATCTCGTGTTCATCTCGTGTTCATCTCGTGTTGTTCATCTCGTGTTCATCTCGTGTTCATCTCGTGTTCATCTCGTGTTCATCTCGTGTTCATCTCGTGTTCATCTCGTGTTCATCTCGTGTTCATCTCGTGTTCATCTCGTGTTCATCTCGTGTTCATCTCGTGTTCATCTCGTGTTCATCTCGTGTTCATCTCGTGTTCATCTCGTGTTCATCTCGTGTTCATCTCGTGTTCATCTCGTGTTCATCTCGTGTTCATCTCGTGTTCATCTCGTGTTCATCTCGTGTTCATCTCGTGTTCATCTCGTGTTCATCTCGTGTTCATCTCGTGTTCATCTCGTGTTCATCTCGTGTTCATCTCGTGTTCATCTCGTGTTCATCTCGTGTTCATCTCGTGTTCATCTCGTGTTCATCTCGTGTTCATCTCGTGTTCATCTCGTGTTCATCTCGTGTTCATCTCGTGTTCATCTCGTGTTCATCTCGTGTTCATCTCGTGTTCATCTCGTGTTCATCTCGTGTTCATCTCGTGTTCATCTCGTGTTCATCTCGTGTTCATCTCGTGTTCATCTCGTGTTCATCTCGTGTTCATCTCGTGTTCATCTCGTGTTCATCTCGTGTTCATCTCGTGTTCATCTCGTGTTCATCTCGTGTTCATCTCGTGTTCATCTCGTGTTCATCTCGTGTTCATCTCGTGTTCATCTCGTGTTCATCTCGTGTTCATCTCGTGTTCATCTCGTGTTCATCTCGTGTTCATCTCGTGTTCATCTCGTGTTCATCTCGTGTTCATCTCGTGTTCATCTCGTGTTCATCTCGTGTTCATCTCGTGTTCATCTCGTGTTCATCTCGTGTTCATCTCGTGTTCATCTCGTGTTCATCTCGTGTTCATCTCGTGTTCATCTCGTGTTCATCTCGTGTTCATCTCGTGTTCATCTCGTGTTCATCTCGTGTTCATCTCGTGTTCATCTCGTGTTCATCTCGTGTTCATCTCGTGTTCATCTCGTGTTCATCTCGTGTTCATCTCGTGTTCATCTCGTGTTCATCTCGTGTTCATCTCGTGTTCATCTCGTGTTCATCTCGTGTTCATCTCGTGTTCATCTCGTGTTCATCTCGTGTTCATCTCGTGTTCATCTCGTGTTCATCTCGTGTTCATCTCGTGTTCATCTCGTGTTCATCTCGTGTTCATCTCGTGTTCATCTCGTGTTCATCTCGTGTTCATCTCGTGTTCATCTCGTGTTCATCTCGTGTTCATCTCGTGTTCATCTCGTGTTCATCTCGTGTTCATCTCGTGTTCATCTCGTGTTCATCTCGTGTTCATCTCGTGTTCATCTCGTGTTCATCTCGTGTTCATCTCGTGTTCATCTCGTGTTCATCTCGTGTTCATCTCGTGTTCATCTCGTGTTCATCTCGTGTTCATCTCGTGTTCATCTCGTGTTCATCTCGTGTTCATCTCGTGTTCATCTCGTGTTCATCTCGTGTTCATCTCGTGTTCATCTCGTGTTCATCTCGTGTTCATCTCGTGTTCATCTCGTGTTCATCTCGTGTTCATCTCGTGTTCATCTCGTGTTCATCTCGTGTTCATCTCGTGTTCATCTCGTGTTCATCTCGTGTTCATCTCGTGTTCATCTCGTGTTCATCTCGTGTTCATCTCGTGTTCATCTCGTGTTCATCTCGTGTTCATCTCGTGTTCATCTCGTGTTCATCTCGTGTTCATCTCGTGTTCATCTCGTGTTCATCTCGTGTTCATCTCGTGTTCATCTCGTGTTCATCTCGTGTTCATCTCGTGTTCATCTCGTGTTCATCTCGTGTTCATCTCGTGTTCATCTCGTGTTCATCTCGTGTTCATCTCGTGTTCATCTCGTGTTCATCTCGTGTTCATCTCGTGTTCATCTCGTGTTCATCTCGTGTTCATCTCGTGTTCATCTCGTGTTCATCTCGTGTTCATCTCGTGTTCATCTCGTGTTCATCTCGTGTTCATCTCGTGTTCATCTCGTGTTCATCTCGTGTTCATCTCGTGTTCATCTCGTGTTCATCTCGTGTTCATCTCGTGTTCATCTCGTGTTCATCTCGTGTTCATCTCGTGTTCATCTCGTGTTCATCTCGTGTTCATCTCGTGTTCATCTCGTGTTCATCTCGTGTTCATCTCGTGTTCATCTCGTGTTCATCTCGTGTTCATCTCGTGTTCATCTCGTGTTCATCTCGTGTTCATCTCGTGTTCATCTCGTGTTCATCTCGTGTTCATCTCGTGTTCATCTCGTGTTCATCTCGTGTTCATCTCGTGTTCATCTCGTGTTCATCTCGTGTTCATCTCGTGTTCATCTCGTGTTCATCTCGTGTTCATCTCGTGTTCATCTCGTGTTCATCTCGTGTTCATCTCGTGTTCATCTCGTGTTCATCTCGTGTTCATCTCGTGTTCATCTCGTGTTCATCTCGTGTTCATCTCGTGTTCATCTCGTGTTCATCTCGTGTTCATCTCGTGTTCATCTCGTGTTCATCTCGTGTTCATCTCGTGTTCATCTCGTGTTCATCTCGTGTTCATCTCGTGTTCATCTCGTGTTCATCTCGTGTTCATCTCGTGTTCATCTCGTGTTCATCTCGTGTTCATCTCGTGTTCATCTCGTGTTCATCTCGTGTTCATCTCGTGTTCATCTCGTGTTCATCTCGTGTTCATCTCGTGTTCATCTCGTGTTCATCTCGTGTTCATCTCGTGTTCATCTCGTGTTCATCTCGTGTTCATCTCGTGTTCATCTCGTGTTCATCTCGTGTTCATCTCGTGTTCATCTCGTGTTCATCTCGTGTTCATCTCGTGTTCATCTCGTGTTCATCTCGTGTTCATCTCGTGTTCATCTCGTGTTCATCTCGTGTTCATCTCGTGTTCATCTCGTGTTCATCTCGTGTTCATCTCGTGTTCATCTCGTGTTCATCTCGTGTTCATCTCGTGTTCATCTCGTGTTCATCTCGTGTTCATCTCGTGTTCATCTCGTGTTCATCTCGTGTTCATCTCGTGTTCATCTCGTGTTCATCTCGTGTTCATCTCGTGTTCATCTCGTGTTCATCTCGTGTTCATCTCGTGTTCATCTCGTGTTCATCTCGTGTTCATCTCGTGTTCATCTCGTGTTCATCTCGTGTTCATCTCGTGTTCATCTCGTGTTCATCTCGTGTTCATCTCGTGTTCATCTCGTGTTCATCTCGTGTTCATCTCGTGTTCATCTCGTGTTCATCTCGTGTTCATCTCGTGTTCATCTCGTGTTCATCTCGTGTTCATCTCGTGTTCATCTCGTGTTCATCTCGTGTTCATCTCGTGTTCATCTCGTGTTCATCTCGTGTTCATCTCGTGTTCATCTCGTGTTCATCTCGTGTTCATCTCGTGTTCATCTCGTGTTCATCTCGTGTTCATCTCGTGTTCATCTCGTGTTCATCTCGTGTTCATCTCGTGTTCATCTCGTGTTCATCTCGTGTTCATCTCGTGTTCATCTCGTGTTCATCTCGTGTTCATCTCGTGTTCATCTCGTGTTCATCTCGTGTTCATCTCGTGTTCATCTCGTGTTCATCTCGTGTTCATCTCGTGTTCATCTCGTGTTCATCTCGTGTTCATCTCGTGTTCATCTCGTGTTCATCTCGTGTTCATCTCGTGTTCATCTCGTGTTCATCTCGTGTTCATCTCGTGTTCATCTCGTGTTCATCTCGTGTTCATCTCGTGTTCATCTCGTGTTCATCTCGTGTTCATCTCGTGTTCATCTCGTGTTCATCTCGTGTTCATCTCGTGTTCATCTCGTGTTCATCTCGTGTTCATCTCGTGTTCATCTCGTGTTCATCTCGTGTTCATCTCGTGTTCATCTCGTGTTCATCTCGTGTTCATCTCGTGTTCATCTCGTGTTCATCTCGTGTTCATCTCGTGTTCATCTCGTGTTCATCTCGTGTTCATCTCGTGTTCATCTCGTGTTCATCTCGTGTTCATCTCGTGTTCATCTCGTGTTCATCTCGTGTTCATCTCGTGTTCATCTCGTGTTCATCTCGTGTTCATCTCGTGTTCATCTCGTGTTCATCTCGTGTTCATCTCGTGTTCATCTCGTGTTCATCTCGTGTTCATCTCGTGTTCATCTCGTGTTCATCTCGTGTTCATCTCGTGTTCATCTCGTGTTCATCTCGTGTTCATCTCGTGTTCATCTCGTGTTCATCTCGTGTTCATCTCGTGTTCATCTCGTGTTCATCTCGTGTTCATCTCGTGTTCATCTCGTGTTCATCTCGTGTTCATCTCGTGTTCATCTCGTGTTCATCTCGTGTTCATCTCGTGTTCATCTCGTGTTCATCTCGTGTTCATCTCGTGTTCATCTCGTGTTCATCTCGTGTTCATCTCGTGTTCATCTCGTGTTCATCTCGTGTTCATCTCGTGTTCATCTCGTGTTCATCTCGTGTTCATCTCGTGTTCATCTCGTGTTCATCTCGTGTTCATCTCGTGTTCATCTCGTGTTCATCTCGTGTTCATCTCGTGTTCATCTCGTGTTCATCTCGTGTTCATCTCGTGTTCATCTCGTGTTCATCTCGTGTTCATCTCGTGTTCATCTCGTGTTCATCTCGTGTTCATCTCGTGTTCATCTCGTGTTCATCTCGTGTTCATCTCGTGTTCATCTCGTGTTCATCTCGTGTTCATCTCGTGTTCATCTCGTGTTCATCTCGTGTTCATCTCGTGTTCATCTCGTGTTCATCTCGTGTTCATCTCGTGTTCATCTCGTGTTCATCTCGTGTTCATCTCGTGTTCATCTCGTGTTCATCTCGTGTTCATCTCGTGTTCATCTCGTGTTCATCTCGTGTTCATCTCGTGTTCATCTCGTGTTCATCTCGTGTTCATCTCGTGTTCATCTCGTGTTCATCTCGTGTTCATCTCGTGTTCATCTCGTGTTCATCTCGTGTTCATCTCGTGTTCATCTCGTGTTCATCTCGTGTTCATCTCGTGTTCATCTCGTGTTCATCTCGTGTTCATCTCGTGTTCATCTCGTGTTCATCTCGTGTTCATCTCGTGTTCATCTCGTGTTCATCTCGTGTTCATCTCGTGTTCATCTCGTGTTCATCTCGTGTTCATCTCGTGTTCATCTCGTGTTCATCTCGTGTTCATCTCGTGTTCATCTCGTGTTCATCTCGTGTTCATCTCGTGTTCATCTCGTGTTCATCTCGTGTTCATCTCGTGTTCATCTCGTGTTCATCTCGTGTTCATCTCGTGTTCATCTCGTGTTCATCTCGTGTTCATCTCGTGTTCATCTCGTGTTCATCTCGTGTTCATCTCGTGTTCATCTCGTGTTCATCTCGTGTTCATCTCGTGTTCATCTCGTGTTCATCTCGTGTTCATCTCGTGTTCATCTCGTGTTCATCTCGTGTTCATCTCGTGTTCATCTCGTGTTCATCTCGTGTTCATCTCGTGTTCATCTCGTGTTCATCTCGTGTTCATCTCGTGTTCATCTCGTGTTCATCTCGTGTTCATCTCGTGTTCATCTCGTGTTCATCTCGTGTTCATCTCGTGTTCATCTCGTGTTCATCTCGTGTTCATCTCGTGTTCATCTCGTGTTCATCTCGTGTTCATCTCGTGTTCATCTCGTGTTCATCTCGTGTTCATCTCGTGTTCATCTCGTGTTCATCTCGTGTTCATCTCGTGTTCATCTCGTGTTCATCTCGTGTTCATCTCGTGTTCATCTCGTGTTCATCTCGTGTTCATCTCGTGTTCATCTCGTGTTCATCTCGTGTTCATCTCGTGTTCATCTCGTGTTCATCTCGTGTTCATCTCGTGTTCATCTCGTGTTCATCTCGTGTTCATCTCGTGTTCATCTCGTGTTCATCTCGTGTTCATCTCGTGTTCATCTCGTGTTCATCTCGTGTTCATCTCGTGTTCATCTCGTGTTCATCTCGTGTTCATCTCGTGTTCATCTCGTGTTCATCTCGTGTTCATCTCGTGTTCATCTCGTGTTCATCTCGTGTTCATCTCGTGTTCATCTCGTGTTCATCTCGTGTTCATCTCGTGTTCATCTCGTGTTCATCTCGTGTTCATCTCGTGTTCATCTCGTGTTCATCTCGTGTTCATCTCGTGTTCATCTCGTGTTCATCTCGTGTTCATCTCGTGTTCATCTCGTGTTCATCTCGTGTTCATCTCGTGTTCATCTCGTGTTCATCTCGTGTTCATCTCGTGTTCATCTCGTGTTCATCTCGTGTTCATCTCGTGTTCATCTCGTGTTCATCTCGTGTTCATCTCGTGTTCATCTCGTGTTCATCTCGTGTTCATCTCGTGTTCATCTCGTGTTCATCTCGTGTTCATCTCGTGTTCATCTCGTGTTCATCTCGTGTTCATCTCGTGTTCATCTCGTGTTCATCTCGTGTTCATCTCGTGTTCATCTCGTGTTCATCTCGTGTTCATCTCGTGTTCATCTCGTGTTCATCTCGTGTTCATCTCGTGTTCATCTCGTGTTCATCTCGTGTTCATCTCGTGTTCATCTCGTGTTCATCTCGTGTTCATCTCGTGTTCATCTCGTGTTCATCTCGTGTTCATCTCGTGTTCATCTCGTGTTCATCTCGTGTTCATCTCGTGTTCATCTCGTGTTCATCTCGTGTTCATCTCGTGTTCATCTCGTGTTCATCTCGTGTTCATCTCGTGTTCATCTCGTGTTCATCTCGTGTTCATCTCGTGTTCATCTCGTGTTCATCTCGTGTTCATCTCGTGTTCATCTCGTGTTCATCTCGTGTTCATCTCGTGTTCATCTCGTGTTCATCTCGTGTTCATCTCGTGTTCATCTCGTGTTCATCTCGTGTTCATCTCGTGTTCATCTCGTGTTCATCTCGTGTTCATCTCGTGTTCATCTCGTGTTCATCTCGTGTTCATCTCGTGTTCATCTCGTGTTCATCTCGTGTTCATCTCGTGTTCATCTCGTGTTCATCTCGTGTTCATCTCGTGTTCATCTCGTGTTCATCTCGTGTTCATCTCGTGTTCATCTCGTGTTCATCTCGTGTTCATCTCGTGTTCATCTCGTGTTCATCTCGTGTTCATCTCGTGTTCATCTCGTGTTCATCTCGTGTTCATCTCGTGTTCATCTCGTGTTCATCTCGTGTTCATCTCGTGTTCATCTCGTGTTCATCTCGTGTTCATCTCGTGTTCATCTCGTGTTCATCTCGTGTTCATCTCGTGTTCATCTCGTGTTCATCTCGTGTTCATCTCGTGTTCATCTCGTGTTCATCTCGTGTTCATCTCGTGTTCATCTCGTGTTCATCTCGTGTTCATCTCGTGTTCATCTCGTGTTCATCTCGTGTTCATCTCGTGTTCATCTCGTGTTCATCTCGTGTTCATCTCGTGTTCATCTCGTGTTCATCTCGTGTTCATCTCGTGTTCATCTCGTGTTCATCTCGTGTTCATCTCGTGTTCATCTCGTGTTCATCTCGTGTTCATCTCGTGTTCATCTCGTGTTCATCTCGTGTTCATCTCGTGTTCATCTCGTGTTCATCTCGTGTTCATCTCGTGTTCATCTCGTGTTCATCTCGTGTTCATCTCGTGTTCATCTCGTGTTCATCTCGTGTTCATCTCGTGTTCATCTCGTGTTCATCTCGTGTTCATCTCGTGTTCATCTCGTGTTCATCTCGTGTTCATCTCGTGTTCATCTCGTGTTCATCTCGTGTTCATCTCGTGTTCATCTCGTGTTCATCTCGTGTTCATCTCGTGTTCATCTCGTGTTCATCTCGTGTTCATCTCGTGTTCATCTCGTGTTCATCTCGTGTTCATCTCGTGTTCATCTCGTGTTCATCTCGTGTTCATCTCGTGTTCATCTCGTGTTCATCTCGTGTTCATCTCGTGTTCATCTCGTGTTCATCTCGTGTTCATCTCGTGTTCATCTCGTGTTCATCTCGTGTTCATCTCGTGTTCATCTCGTGTTCATCTCGTGTTCATCTCGTGTTCATCTCGTGTTCATCTCGTGTTCATCTCGTGTTCATCTCGTGTTCATCTCGTGTTCATCTCGTGTTCATCTCGTGTTCATCTCGTGTTCATCTCGTGTTCATCTCGTGTTCATCTCGTGTTCATCTCGTGTTCATCTCGTGTTCATCTCGTGTTCATCTCGTGTTCATCTCGTGTTCATCTCGTGTTCATCTCGTGTTCATCTCGTGTTCATCTCGTGTTCATCTCGTGTTCATCTCGTGTTCATCTCGTGTTCATCTCGTGTTCATCTCGTGTTCATCTCGTGTTCATCTCGTGTTCATCTCGTGTTCATCTCGTGTTCATCTCGTGTTCATCTCGTGTTCATCTCGTGTTCATCTCGTGTTCATCTCGTGTTCATCTCGTGTTCATCTCGTGTTCATCTCGTGTTCATCTCGTGTTCATCTCGTGTTCATCTCGTGTTCATCTCGTGTTCATCTCGTGTTCATCTCGTGTTCATCTCGTGTTCATCTCGTGTTCATCTCGTGTTCATCTCGTGTTCATCTCGTGTTCATCTCGTGTTCATCTCGTGTTCATCTCGTGTTCATCTCGTGTTCATCTCGTGTTCATCTCGTGTTCATCTCGTGTTCATCTCGTGTTCATCTCGTGTTCATCTCGTGTTCATCTCGTGTTCATCTCGTGTTCATCTCGTGTTCATCTCGTGTTCATCTCGTGTTCATCTCGTGTTCATCTCGTGTTCATCTCGTGTTCATCTCGTGTTCATCTCGTGTTCATCTCGTGTTCATCTCGTGTTCATCTCGTGTTCATCTCGTGTTCATCTCGTGTTCATCTCGTGTTCATCTCGTGTTCATCTCGTGTTCATCTCGTGTTCATCTCGTGTTCATCTCGTGTTCATCTCGTGTTCATCTCGTGTTCATCTCGTGTTCATCTCGTGTTCATCTCGTGTTCATCTCGTGTTCATCTCGTGTTCATCTCGTGTTCATCTCGTGTTCATCTCGTGTTCATCTCGTGTTCATCTCGTGTTCATCTCGTGTTCATCTCGTGTTCATCTCGTGTTCATCTCGTGTTCATCTCGTGTTCATCTCGTGTTCATCTCGTGTTCATCTCGTGTTCATCTCGTGTTCATCTCGTGTTCATCTCGTGTTCATCTCGTGTTCATCTCGTGTTCATCTCGTGTTCATCTCGTGTTCATCTCGTGTTCATCTCGTGTTCATCTCGTGTTCATCTCGTGTTCATCTCGTGTTCATCTCGTGTTCATCTCGTGTTCATCTCGTGTTCATCTCGTGTTCATCTCGTGTTCATCTCGTGTTCATCTCGTGTTCATCTCGTGTTCATCTCGTGTTCATCTCGTGTTCATCTCGTGTTCATCTCGTGTTCATCTCGTGTTCATCTCGTGTTCATCTCGTGTTCATCTCGTGTTCATCTCGTGTTCATCTCGTGTTCATCTCGTGTTCATCTCGTGTTCATCTCGTGTTCATCTCGTGTTCATCTCGTGTTCATCTCGTGTTCATCTCGTGTTCATCTCGTGTTCATCTCGTGTTCATCTCGTGTTCATCTCGTGTTCATCTCGTGTTCATCTCGTGTTCATCTCGTGTTCATCTCGTGTTCATCTCGTGTTCATCTCGTGTTCATCTCGTGTTCATCTCGTGTTCATCTCGTGTTCATCTCGTGTTCATCTCGTGTTCATCTCGTGTTCATCTCGTGTTCATCTCGTGTTCATCTCGTGTTCATCTCGTGTTCATCTCGTGTTCATCTCGTGTTCATCTCGTGTTCATCTCGTGTTCATCTCGTGTTCATCTCGTGTTCATCTCGTGTTCATCTCGTGTTCATCTCGTGTTCATCTCGTGTTCATCTCGTGTTCATCTCGTGTTCATCTCGTGTTCATCTCGTGTTCATCTCGTGTTCATCTCGTGTTCATCTCGTGTTCATCTCGTGTTCATCTCGTGTTCATCTCGTGTTCATCTCGTGTTCATCTCGTGTTCATCTCGTGTTCATCTCGTGTTCATCTCGTGTTCATCTCGTGTTCATCTCGTGTTCATCTCGTGTTCATCTCGTGTTCATCTCGTGTTCATCTCGTGTTCATCTCGTGTTCATCTCGTGTTCATCTCGTGTTCATCTCGTGTTCATCTCGTGTTCATCTCGTGTTCATCTCGTGTTCATCTCGTGTTCATCTCGTGTTCATCTCGTGTTCATCTCGTGTTCATCTCGTGTTCATCTCGTGTTCATCTCGTGTTCATCTCGTGTTCATCTCGTGTTCATCTCGTGTTCATCTCGTGTTCATCTCGTGTTCATCTCGTGTTCATCTCGTGTTCATCTCGTGTTCATCTCGTGTTCATCTCGTGTTCATCTCGTGTTCATCTCGTGTTCATCTCGTGTTCATCTCGTGTTCATCTCGTGTTCATCTCGTGTTCATCTCGTGTTCATCTCGTGTTCATCTCGTGTTCATCTCGTGTTCATCTCGTGTTCATCTCGTGTTCATCTCGTGTTCATCTCGTGTTCATCTCGTGTTCATCTCGTGTTCATCTCGTGTTCATCTCGTGTTCATCTCGTGTTCATCTCGTGTTCATCTCGTGTTCATCTCGTGTTCATCTCGTGTTCATCTCGTGTTCATCTCGTGTTCATCTCGTGTTCATCTCGTGTTCATCTCGTGTTCATCTCGTGTTCATCTCGTGTTCATCTCGTGTTCATCTCGTGTTCATCTCGTGTTCATCTCGTGTTCATCTCGTGTTCATCTCGTGTTCATCTCGTGTTCATCTCGTGTTCATCTCGTGTTCATCTCGTGTTCATCTCGTGTTCATCTCGTGTTCATCTCGTGTTCATCTCGTGTTCATCTCGTGTTCATCTCGTGTTCATCTCGTGTTCATCTCGTGTTCATCTCGTGTTCATCTCGTGTTCATCTCGTGTTCATCTCGTGTTCATCTCGTGTTCATCTCGTGTTCATCTCGTGTTCATCTCGTGTTCATCTCGTGTTCATCTCGTGTTCATCTCGTGTTCATCTCGTGTTCATCTCGTGTTCATCTCGTGTTCATCTCGTGTTCATCTCGTGTTCATCTCGTGTTCATCTCGTGTTCATCTCGTGTTCATCTCGTGTTCATCTCGTGTTCATCTCGTGTTCATCTCGTGTTCATCTCGTGTTCATCTCGTGTTCATCTCGTGTTCATCTCGTGTTCATCTCGTGTTCATCTCGTGTTCATCTCGTGTTCATCTCGTGTTCATCTCGTGTTCATCTCGTGTTCATCTCGTGTTCATCTCGTGTTCATCTCGTGTTCATCTCGTGTTCATCTCGTGTTCATCTCGTGTTCATCTCGTGTTCATCTCGTGTTCATCTCGTGTTCATCTCGTGTTCATCTCGTGTTCATCTCGTGTTCATCTCGTGTTCATCTCGTGTTCATCTCGTGTTCATCTCGTGTTCATCTCGTGTTCATCTCGTGTTCATCTCGTGTTCATCTCGTGTTCATCTCGTGTTCATCTCGTGTTCATCTCGTGTTCATCTCGTGTTCATCTCGTGTTCATCTCGTGTTCATCTCGTGTTCATCTCGTGTTCATCTCGTGTTCATCTCGTGTTCATCTCGTGTTCATCTCGTGTTCATCTCGTGTTCATCTCGTGTTCATCTCGTGTTCATCTCGTGTTCATCTCGTGTTCATCTCGTGTTCATCTCGTGTTCATCTCGTGTTCATCTCGTGTTCATCTCGTGTTCATCTCGTGTTCATCTCGTGTTCATCTCGTGTTCATCTCGTGTTCATCTCGTGTTCATCTCGTGTTCATCTCGTGTTCATCTCGTGTTCATCTCGTGTTCATCTCGTGTTCATCTCGTGTTCATCTCGTGTTCATCTCGTGTTCATCTCGTGTTCATCTCGTGTTCATCTCGTGTTCATCTCGTGTTCATCTCGTGTTCATCTCGTGTTCATCTCGTGTTCATCTCGTGTTCATCTCGTGTTCATCTCGTGTTCATCTCGTGTTCATCTCGTGTTCATCTCGTGTTCATCTCGTGTTCATCTCGTGTTCATCTCGTGTTCATCTCGTGTTCATCTCGTGTTCATCTCGTGTTCATCTCGTGTTCATCTCGTGTTCATCTCGTGTTCATCTCGTGTTCATCTCGTGTTCATCTCGTGTTCATCTCGTGTTCATCTCGTGTTCATCTCGTGTTCATCTCGTGTTCATCTCGTGTTCATCTCGTGTTCATCTCGTGTTCATCTCGTGTTCATCTCGTGTTCATCTCGTGTTCATCTCGTGTTCATCTCGTGTTCATCTCGTGTTCATCTCGTGTTCATCTCGTGTTCATCTCGTGTTCATCTCGTGTTCATCTCGTGTTCATCTCGTGTTCATCTCGTGTTCATCTCGTGTTCATCTCGTGTTCATCTCGTGTTCATCTCGTGTTCATCTCGTGTTCATCTCGTGTTCATCTCGTGTTCATCTCGTGTTCATCTCGTGTTCATCTCGTGTTCATCTCGTGTTCATCTCGTGTTCATCTCGTGTTCATCTCGTGTTCATCTCGTGTTCATCTCGTGTTCATCTCGTGTTCATCTCGTGTTCATCTCGTGTTCATCTCGTGTTCATCTTGTTCATCTCGTGTTCATCTCGTGTTCATCTCGTGTTCATCTCGTGTTCATCTCGTGTTCATCTCGTGTTCATCTCGTGTTCATCTCGTGTTCATCTCGTGTTCATCTCGTGTTCATCTCGTGTTCATCTCGTGTTCATCTCGTGTTCATCTCGTGTTCATCTCGTGTTCATCTCGTGTTCATCTCGTGTTCATCTCGTGTTCATCTCGTGTTCATCTCGTGTTCATCTCGTGTTCATCTCGTGTTCATCTCGTGTTCATCTCGTGTTCATCTCGTGTTCATCTCGTGTTCATCTCGTGTTCATCTCGTGTTCATCTCGTGTTCATCTCGTGTTCATCTCGTGTTCATCTCGTGTTCATCTCGTGTTCATCTCGTGTTCATCTCGTGTTCATCTCGTGTTCATCTCGTGTTCATCTCGTGTTCATCTCGTGTTCATCTCGTGTTCATCTCGTGTTCATCTCGTGTTCATCTCGTGTTCATCTCGTGTTCATCTCGTGTTCATCTCGTGTTCATCTCGTGTTCATCTCGTGTTCATCTCGTGTTCATCTCGTGTTCATCTCGTGTTCATCTCGTGTTCATCTCGTGTTCATCTCGTGTTCATCTCGTGTTCATCTCGTGTTCATCTCGTGTTCATCTCGTGTTCATCTCGTGTTCATCTCGTGTTCATCTCGTGTTCATCTCGTGTTCATCTCGTGTTCATCTCGTGTTCATCTCGTGTTCATCTCGTGTTCATCTCGTGTTCATCTCGTGTTCATCTCGTGTTCATCTCGTGTTCATCTCGTGTTCATCTCGTGTTCATCTCGTGTTCATCTCGTGTTCATCTCGTGTTCATCTCGTGTTCATCTCGTGTTCATCTCGTGTTCATCTCGTGTTCATCTCGTGTTCATCTCGTGTTCATCTCGTGTTCATCTCGTGTTCATCTCGTGTTCATCTCGTGTTCATCTCGTGTTCATCTCGTGTTCATCTCGTGTTCATCTCGTGTTCATCTCGTGTTCATCTCGTGTTCATCTCGTGTTCATCTCGTGTTCATCTCGTGTTCATCTCGTGTTCATCTCGTGTTCATCTCGTGTTCATCTCGTGTTCATCTCGTGTTCATCTCGTGTTCATCTCGTGTTCATCTCGTGTTCATCTCGTGTTCATCTCGTGTTCATCTCGTGTTCATCTCGTGTTCATCTCGTGTTCATCTCGTGTTCATCTCGTGTTCATCTCGTGTTCATCTCGTGTTCATCTCGTGTTCATCTCGTGTTCATCTCGTGTTCATCTCGTGTTCATCTCGTGTTCATCTCGTGTTCATCTCGTGTTCATCTCGTGTTCATCTCGTGTTCATCTCGTGTTCATCTCGTGTTCATCTCGTGTTCATCTCGTGTTCATCTCGTGTTCATCTCGTGTTCATCTCGTGTTCATCTCGTGTTCATCTCGTGTTCATCTCGTGTTCATCTCGTGTTCATCTCGTGTTCATCTCGTGTTCATCTCGTGTTCATCTCGTGTTCATCTCGTGTTCATCTCGTGTTCATCTCGTGTTCATCTCGTGTTCATCTCGTGTTCATCTCGTGTTCATCTCGTGTTCATCTCGTGTTCATCTCGTGTTCATCTCGTGTTCATCTCGTGTTCATCTCGTGTTCATCTCGTGTTCATCTCGTGTTCATCTCGTGTTCATCTCGTGTTCATCTCGTGTTCATCTCGTGTTCATCTCGTGTTCATCTCGTGTTCATCTCGTGTTCATCTCGTGTTCATCTCGTGTTCATCTCGTGTTCATCTCGTGTTCATCTCGTGTTCATCTCGTGTTCATCTCGTGTTCATCTCGTGTTCATCTCGTGTTCATCTCGTGTTCATCTCGTGTTCATCTCGTGTTCATCTCGTGTTCATCTCGTGTTCATCTCGTGTTCATCTCGTGTTCATCTCGTGTTCATCTCGTGTTCATCTCGTGTTCATCTCGTGTTCATCTCGTGTTCATCTCGTGTTCATCTCGTGTTCATCTCGTGTTCATCTCGTGTTCATCTCGTGTTCATCTCGTGTTCATCTCGTGTTCATCTCGTGTTCATCTCGTGTTCATCTCGTGTTCATCTCGTGTTCATCTCGTGTTCATCTCGTGTTCATCTCGTGTTCATCTCGTGTTCATCTCGTGTTCATCTCGTGTTCATCTCGTGTTCATCTCGTGTTCATCTCGTGTTCATCTCGTGTTCATCTCGTGTTCATCTCGTGTTCATCTCGTGTTCATCTCGTGTTCATCTCGTGTTCATCTCGTGTTCATCTCGTGTTCATCTCGTGTTCATCTCGTGTTCATCTCGTGTTCATCTCGTGTTCATCTCGTGTTCATCTCGTGTTCATCTCGTGTTCATCTCGTGTTCATCTCGTGTTCATCTCGTGTTCATCTCGTGTTCATCTCGTGTTCATCTCGTGTTCATATCTCGTGTTCATCTCGTGTTCATCTCCTGTTCATTTGTGTTCATCTCGTGTTCATCTCGTGTTCATCTCGTGTTCATCTCGTGTTCATCTCGTGTTCATCTCGTGTAATCTCATGTTCATCTCGTGTTCATCTCATGTTCATCTCGTGTTCATCTCGTGTTCATCTCATGTTCATCTCATGTTCATCTCGTGTTCATCTCGTGTTCATCTCGTGTTCATCTCGTGTTCATCTCGTGTTCATCTCGTGTTCATCTCGTGTTCATCTCGTGTTCATCTCGTGTTCATCTCGTGTTCATCTCCTGTTCATTTGTGTTCATCTCGTGTTCATCTCGTGTTCATCTCGTGTTCATCTCGTGTTCATCTCGTGTGCATCTCGTGTAATCTCATGTTCATCTCGTGTTCATCTCATGTTCATCTCGTGTTCATCTCGTGTTCATCTCGTGTTCATCTCGTGTTCATCTCGTGTTCATCTCGTGTTCATCTCGTGTTCATCTCGTGTTCATCTCGTGTTCATCTCGTGTTCATCTCGTGTTCATCTCGTGTTCATCTGTGTTCATCTCGTGTTCATTTCGTGTTCATCTCGTGTTCATCTCGTGTTCATCTCGTGTTCATCTCGTGTTCATCTCGTGTTCATCTCGTGTTCATCTCGTGTTCATCTCGTGTTCATCTGTGTTCATCTCGTGTTCATCTCGTGTTCATCTCGTGTTCATCTCGTGTTCATCTCGTGTTCATCTCGTGTTCATCTCGTCTTCATCTCGTGTTCATCTCGTGTTCATCTCGTGTTTATCTCGTGTTTATCTCGTGTTCATCTCGTGTTCATCTCGTGTTCATCTCGTGTTCATCTCGTGTTCATCTCGTGTTCATCTCGTGTTCATCTCGTGTTCATCTCGTGTTCATCTCGTGTTCATCTCGTGTTCATCTCGTGTTCATCTCGTGTTCATCTCGTGTTCATCTCGTGTTCATCTCGTCTTCATCTCGTGTTCATCTCGTGTTCATCTCGTGTTCATCTCATGTTCATCTCATGTTCATCTCGTGTTCATCTCGTGTTCATCTCGTGTTCATCTCGTGTTCATCTCGTGTTCATCTCGTGTTCATCTCGTGTTCATCTCGTGTTCATCTCATATTCATCTCGTGTTCATCTCGTGTTCATCTCGTGTTGATCTCGTGTTCATCTGTGTTCATCTCGTGTTCATTTCGTGTTCATCTCGTGTTCATCTCGTGTTCATCTCGTGTTCATCTCGTGTTCATCTCGTGTTCATCTCGTGTTCATCTCGTGTTCATCTCATATTCATCTCGTGTTCATCTCGTGTTCATCTCGTGTTTATCTCGTGTTCATCTCGTGTTCATCTCGTGTTCATCTCGTGTTCATCTCGTGTTCATCTGTGTTCATCTCGTGTTCATCTCGTGTTCATCTCGTGTTCATCTCGTGTTCATCTCGTGTTCATCTCGTGTTCATCTCGTGTTCATCTCGTGTTCATCTCGTGTTCATCTCGTGTTCATCTCGTGTTCATCTCGTGTTCATCTCGTGTTCATCTCTTGTTCATCTCGTGTTCATCTCGTGTTCATCTCGTGTTCATCTCGTGTTCATCTCGTGTTCATCTCGTGTTCATCTCATGTTCATCTCATGTTCATCTCGTGTTCATCTCGTGTTCATCTCGTGTTCATCTCGTGTTCATCTCGTGTTCATCTCGTGTTCATCTCGTGTTCATCTCGTGTTCATCTCGTGTTCATCTCGTGTTCATCTCGTGTTCATCTCGTGTTCATCTCGTGTTCATCTCGTGTTCATCTCGTGTTCATCTCGTGTTCATCTCGTGTTCATCTCGTGTTCATCTCGTGTTCATCTCGTGTTCATCTCGTGTTCATCTCGTGTTCATCTCGTGTTCATCTCGTGTTCATCTCGTGTTCATCTCGTGTTTATCTCTTGTTCATCTCGTGTTCATCTCGTGTTCATCTCGTGTTCATCTCATGTTCATCTCGTGTTCATCTCGTGTTCATCTCGTGTTCATCTCGTGTTCATCTCGTGTTCATCTCGTGTTCATCTCGTGTTCATCTCGTGTTCATCTCGTGTTCATCTCGTGTTCATCTCGTGTTCATCTCGTGTTCATCTCGTGTTCATCTCGTGTTCATCTCGTGTTCATCTCGTGTTCATCTCGTGTTCATCTCGTGTTCATCTCGTGTTCATCTCGTGTTCATCTCGTGTTCATCTCGTGTTCATCTCGTGTTCATCTCGTGTTCATCTCCTGTTCATTTGTGTTCATCTCGTGTTCATCTCGTGTTCATCTCGTGTTCATCTCGTGTTCATCTCGTGTTCATCTCGTGTAATCTCATGTTCATCTCGTGTTCATCTCATGTTCATCTCGTGTTCATCTCGTGTTCATCTCATGTTCATCTCATGTTCATCTCGTGTTCATCTCGTGTTCATCTCGTGTTCATCTCGTGTTCATCTCGTGTTCATCTCGTGTTCATCTCGTGTTCATCTCGTGTTCATCTCGTGTTCATCTCGTGTTCATCTCCTGTTCATTTGTGTTCATCTCGTGTTCATCTCGTGTTCATCTCGTGTTCATCTCGTGTTCATCTCGTGTACATCTCGTGTAATCTCATGTTCATCTCGTGTTCATCTCATGTTCATCTCGTGTTCATCTCGTGTTCATCTCGTGTTCATCTCGTGTTCATCTCGTGTTCATCTCGTGTTCATCTCGTGTTCATCTCGTGTTCATCTCGTGTTCATCTCGTGTTCATCTCGTGTTCATCTCGTGTTCATCTGTGTTCATCTCGTGTTCATTTCGTGTTCATCTCGTGTTCATCTCGTGTTCATCTCGTGTTCATCTCGTGTTCATCTCGTGTTCATCTCGTGTTCATCTCGTGTTCATCTCGTGTTCATCTCGTGTTCATCTGTGTTCATCTCGTGTTCATCTCGTGTTCATCTCGTGTTCATCTCGTGTTCATCTCGTGTTCATCTCGTGTTCATCTCGTCTTCATCTCGTGTTCATCTCGTGTTCATCTCGTGTTTATCTCGTGTTTATCTCGTGTTCATCTCGTGTTCATCTCGTGTTCATCTCGTGTTCATCTCGTGTTCATCTCGTGTTCATCTCGTGTTCATCTCGTGTTCATCTCGTGTTCATCTCGTGTTCATCTCGTGTTCATCTCGTGTTCATCTCGTGTTCATCTCGTGTTCATCTCGTGTTCATCTCGTCTTCATCTCGTGTTCATCTCGTGTTCATCTCGTGTTCATCTCATGTTCATCTCATGTTCATCTCGTGTTCATCTCGTGTTCATCTCGTGTTCATCTCGTGTTCATCTCGTGTTCATCTCGTGTTCATCTCGTGTTCATCTCGTGTTCATCTCATATTCATCTCGTGTTCATCTCGTGTTCATCTCGTGTTGATCTCGTGTTCATCTGTGTTCATCTCGTGTTCATTTCGTGTTCATCTCGTGTTCATCTCGTGTTCATCTCGTGTTCATCTCGTGTTCATCTCGTGTTCATCTCGTGTTCATCTCATATTCATCTCGTGTTCATCTCGTGTTCATCTCGTGTTTATCTCGTGTTCATCTCGTGTTCATCTCGTGTTCATCTCGTGTTCATCTCGTGTTCATCTGTGTTCATCTCGTGTTCATCTCGTGTTCATCTCGTGTTCATCTCGTGTTCATCTCGTGTTCATCTCGTGTTCATCTCGTGTTCATCTCGTGTTCATCTCGTGTTCATCTCGTGTTCATCTCGTGTTCATCTCGTGTTCATCTCGTGTTCATCTCGTGTTCATCTCGTGTTCATCTCGTGTTCATCTCTTGTT
This sequence comes from Piscicola geometra, assembly GCA_943735955.1. Classification (NCBI taxonomy): domain Eukaryota; kingdom Metazoa; phylum Annelida; class Clitellata; order Hirudinida; family Piscicolidae; genus Piscicola; species Piscicola geometra. The sequence goes on along the minus strand of CALSEQ010000025.1, from coordinate 23,949 downwards.
CATCTCGTGTTCATCTCGTGTTCATCTCGTGTTCATCTCGTGTTCATCTCGTGTTCATCTCGTGTTCATCTCATGTTCATCTCATGTTCATCTCGTGTTCATCTCGTGTTCATCTCGTGTTCATCTCGTGTTCATCTCGTGTTCATCTCGTGTTCATCTCGTGTTCATCTCGTGTTCATCTCGTGTTCATCTCGTGTTCATCTCGTGTTCATCTCGTGTTCATCTCGTGTTCATCTCGTGTTCATCTCGTGTTCATCTCGTGTTCATCTCGTGTTCATCTCGTGTTCATCTCGTGTTCATCTCGTGTTCATCTCGTGTTCATCTCGTGTTCATCTCGTGTTCATCTCGTGTTCATCTCGTGTTTATCTCTTGTTCATCTCGTGTTCATCTCGTGTTCATCTCGTGTTCATCTCATGTTCATCTCGTGTTCATCTCGTGTTCATCTCGTGTTCATCTCGTGTTCATCTCGTGTTCATCTCGTGTTCATCTCGTGTTCATCTCGTGTTCATCTCGTGTTCATCTCGTGTTCATCTCGTGTTCATCTCGTGTTCATCTCGTGTTCATCTCGTGTTCATCTCGTGTTCATCTCGTGTTCATCTCGTGTTCATCTCGTGTTCATCTCGTGTTCATCTCGTGTTCATCTCGTGTTCATCTCGTGTTCATCTCGTGTTCATCTCGTGTTCATCTCGTGTTCATCTCGTGTTCATCTCGTGTTCATCTCGTGTTCATCTCGTGTTCATCTCGTGTTCATCTCGTGTTCATCTCGTGTTCATCTCGTGTTCATCTCGTGTTCATCTCGTGTTCATCTCATGTTCATCTCATGTTCATCTCGTGTTTATCTCGTGTTCATCTCGTGTTCATCTCGTGTTCATCTCGTGTTCATCTCGTGTTCATCTCGTGTTCATCTCGTGTTCATCTCGTGTTCATCTCCTGTTCATTTGTGTTCATCTCGTGTTCATCTCGTGTTCATCTCGTGTTCATCTCGTGTTCATCTCGTGTTCATCTCGTGTAATCTCATGTTCATCTCGTGTTCATCTCATGTTCATCTCGTGTTCATCTCGTGTTCATCTCATGTTCATCTCATGTTCATCTCGTGTTCATCTCGTGTTCATCTCGTGTTCATCTCGTGTTCATCTCGTGTTCATCTCGTGTTCATCTCGTGTTCATCTCGTGTTCATCTCGTGTTCATCTCCTGTTCATTTGTGTTCATCTCGTGTTCATCTCATGTTCATCTCGTGTTCATCTCGTGTTCATCTCGTGTACATCTCGTGTAATCTCATGTTCATCTCGTGTTCATCTCATGTTCATCTCGTGTTCATCTCGTGTTCATCTCGTGTTCATCTCGTGTTCATCTCGTGTTCATCTCGTGTTCATCTCGTGTTCATCTCGTGTTCATCTCGTGTTCATCTCGTGTTCATCTCGTGTTCATCTCGTGTTCATCTCGTGTTCATCTGTGTTCATCTCGTGTTCATTTCGTGTTCATCTCGTGTTCATCTCGTGTTCATCTCGTGTTCATCTCGTGTTCATCTCGTGTTCATCTCGTGTTCATCTGTGTTCATCTCGTGTTCATCTCGTGTTCATCTCGTGTTCATCTCGTGTTCATCTCGTGTTCATCTCGTGTTCATCTCGTGTTCATCTCATATTCATCTCGTGTTCATCTCGTGTTCATCTCGTGTTTATCTCGTGTTCATCTCGTGTTCATCTCGTGTTCATCTCGTGTTCATCTCGTGTTCATCTGTGTTCATCTCGTGTTCATCTCGTGTTCATCTCGTGTTCATCTCGTGTTCATCTCGTGTTCATCTCGTGTTCATCTCGTGTTCATCTCGTGTTCATCTCGTGTTCATCTCGTGTTCATCTCGTGTTCATCTCGTGTTCATCTCGTGTTCATCTCGTGTTCATCTCGTGTTCATCTCGTGTTCATCTCTTGTTCATCTCGTGTTCATCTCGTGTTCATCTCGTGTTCATCTCGTGTTCATCTCGTGTTCATCTCGTGTTCATCTCATGTTCATCTCATGTTCATCTCGTGTTCATCTCGTGTTCATCTCGTGTTCATCTCGTGTTCATCTCGTGTTCATCTCGTGTTCATCTCGTGTTCATCTCGTGTTCATCTCGTGTTCATCTCGTGTTCATCTCGTGTTCATCTCGTGTTCATCTCGTGTTCATCTCGTGTTCATCTCGTGTTCATCTCGTGTTCATCTCGTGTTCATCTCGTGTTCATCTCGTGTTCATCTCGTGTTCATCTCGTGTTCATCTCGTGTTCATCTCGTGTTCATCTCGTGTTCATCTCGTGTTTATCTCTTGTTCATCTCGTGTTCATCTCGTGTTCATCTCGTGTTCATCTCATGTTCATCTCGTGTTCATCTCGTGTTCATCTCGTGTTCATCTCGTGTTCATCTCGTGTTCATCTCGTGTTCATCTCGTGTTCATCTCGTGTTCATCTCGTGTTCATCTCGTGTTCATCTCGTGTTCATCTCGTGTTCATCTCGTGTTCATCTCGTGTTCATCTCGTGTTCATCTCGTGTTCATCTCGTGTTCATCTCGTGTTCATCTCGTGTTCATCTCGTGTTCATCTCGTGTTCATCTCGTGTTCATCTCGTGTTCATCTCGTGTTCATCTCGTGTTCATCTCGTGTTCATCTCGTGTTCATCTCGTGTTCATCTCGTGTTCATCTCGTGTTCATCTCGTGTTCATCTCGTGTTCATCTCGTGTTCATCTCGTGTTCATCTCGTGTTCATCTCATGTTCATCTCATGTTCATCTCGTGTTTATCTCGTGTTCATCTCGTGTTCATCTCGTGTTCATCTCGTGTTCATCTCGTGTTCATCTCGTGTTCATCTCGTGTTCATCTCGTGTTCATCTCCTGTTCATTTGTGTTCATCTCGTGTTCATCTCGTGTTCATCTCGTGTTCATCTCGTGTTCATCTCGTGTTCATCTCGTGTAATCTCATGTTCATCTCGTGTTCATCTCATGTTCATCTCGTGTTCATCTCGTGTTCATCTCATGTTCATCTCATGTTCATCTCGTGTTCATCTCGTGTTCATCTCGTGTTCATCTCGTGTTCATCTCGTGTTCATCTCGTGTTCATCTCGTGTTCATCTCGTGTTCATCTCGTGTTCATCTCCTGTTCATTTGTGTTCATCTCGTGTTCATCTCATGTTCATCTCGTGTTCATCTCGTGTTCATCTCGTGTACATCTCGTGTAATCTCATGTTCATCTCGTGTTCATCTCATGTTCATCTCGTGTTCATCTCGTGTTCATCTCGTGTTCATCTCGTGTTCATCTCGTGTTCATCTCGTGTTCATCTCGTGTTCATCTCGTGTTCATCTCGTGTTCATCTCGTGTTCATCTCGTGTTCATCTCGTGTTCATCTCGTGTTCATCTGTGTTCATCTCGTGTTCATTTCGTGTTCATCTCGTGTTCATCTCGTGTTCATCTCGTGTTCATCTCGTGTTCATCTCGTGTTCATCTCGTGTTCATCTGTGTTCATCTCGTGTTCATCTCGTGTTCATCTCGTGTTCATCTCGTGTTCATCTCGTGTTCATCTCGTGTTCATCTCGTCTTCATCTCGTGTTCATCTCGTGTTCATCTCGTGTTTATCTCGTGTTCATCTCGTGTTCATCTCGTGTTCATCTCGTGTTCATCTCGTGTTCATCTCGTGTTCATCTCGTGTTCATCTCGTGTTCATCTCGTGTTCATCTCGTGTTCATCTCGTGTTCATCTCGTGTTCATCTCGTGTTCATCTCGTGTTCATCTCGTGTTCATCTCGTGTTCATCTCGTCTTCATCTCGTGTTCATCTCGTGTTCATCTCGTGTTCATCTCATGTTCATCTCATGTTCATCTCGTGTTCATCTCGTGTTCATCTCGTGTTCATCTCGTGTTCATCTCGTGTTCATCTCGTGTTCATCTCGTGTTCATCTCATATTCATCTCGTGTTCATCTCGTGTTCATCTCGTGTTGATCTCGTGTTCATCTGTATTCATCTCGTGTTCATTTCGTGTTCATCTCGTGTTCATCTCGTGTTCATCTCGTGTTCATCTCGTGTTCATCTCGTGTTCATCTCGTGTTCATCTCATATTCATCTCGTGTTCATCTCGTGTTCATCTCGTGTTTATCTCGTGTTCATCTCGTGTTCATCTCGTGTTCATCTCGTGTTCATCTCGTGTTCATCTCGTGTTCATCTCGTGTTCATCTAGTGTTCATCTCGTGTTCATCTCGTGTTCATCTCGTGTTCATCTCGTGTTCATCTCGTGTTCATCTCGTGTTCATCTCGTGTTCATCTCGTGTTCATCTCGTGTTCATCTCGTGTTTATCTCGTGTTCATCTCGTGTTCATCTCGTGTTCATCTCGTGTTCATCTCGTGTTCATCTCGTGTTCATCTCGTGTTCATCTCGTGTTCATCTCGTGTTCATCTCGTGTTCATCTCGTGTTCATCTCGTGTTCATCTCGTGTTCATCTCGTGTTCATCTCGTGTTCATCTCGTGTTCATCTCGTGTTTATCTCGTGTTCATCTCGTGTTCATTTCGTGTTCATCTCGTGTTCATCTCATGTTCATCTCGTGTTCATCTCGTGTTCATCTCGTGTTCATCTCGTGTTCATCTCTTGTTCATCTCGTGTTCATCTCGTGTTCATCTCGTGTTCATCTCATGTTCATCTCGTGTTCATCTCGTGTTCATCTCGTGTTCATCTCGTGTTCATCTCGTGTTCATCTCGTGTTCATCTCGTGTTCATCTCGTGTTCATCTCGTGTTCATCTCGTGTTCATCTCGTGTTCATCTCGTGTTCATCTCGTGTTCATCTCGTCTTCATCTCGTGTTCATCTCGTGTTCATCTCGTGTTCATCTCATGTTCATCTCATGTTCATCTCGTGTTCATCTCGTGTTCATCTCGTGTTCATCTCGTGTTCATCTCGTGTTCATCTCGTGTTCATCTCGTGTTCATCTCGTGTTCATCTCGTGTTCATCTCGTGTTCATCTCGTGTTCATCTCGTGTTCATCTCGTGTTCATCTCGTGTTCATCTCGTGTTCATCTCGTGTTCATCTCATGTTCATCTCATGTTCATCTCGTGTTCATCTCGTGTTCATCTCGTGTTCATCTCGTGTTCATCTCGTGTTCATCTCGTGTTCATCTCGTGTTCATCTCGTGTTCATCTCCTGTTCATTTGTGTTCATCTCGTGTTCATCTCGTGTTCATCTCGTGTTCATCTCGTGTTCATCTCGTGTTCATCTCGTGTTCATCTCGTGTAATCTCATGTTCATCTCGTGTTCATCTCATGTTCATCTCGTGTTCATCTCGTGTTCATCTCATGTTCATCTCATGTTCATCTCGTGTTCATCTCGTGTTCATCTCGTGTTCATCTCGTGTTCATCTCGTGTTCATCTCGTGTTCATCTCGTGTTCATCTCGTGTTCATCTCGTGTTCATCTCCTGTTCATTTGTGTTCATCTCGTGTTCATCTCGTGTTCATCTCGTGTTCATCTCGTGTTCATCTCGTGTTCATCTCGTGTTCATCTCGTGTACATCTCGTGTAATCTCATGTTCATCTCGTGTTCATCTCATGTTCATCTCGTGTTCATCTCGTGTTCATCTCGTGTTCATCTCTTGTTCATCTCGTGTTCATCTCGTGTTCATCTCGTGTTCATCTCGTGTTCATCTCGTGTTCATCTCGTGTTCATCTCGTGTTCATCTCGTGTTCATCTGTGTTCATCTCGTGTTCATTTCGTGTTCATCTCGTGTTCATCTCGTGTTCATCTCGTGTTCATCTCGTGTTCATCTCGTGTTCATCTCGTGTTCATCTCGTGTTCATCTCGTGTTCATCTCGTGTTCATCTGTGTTCATCTCGTGTTCATCTCGTGTTCATCTCGTGTTCATCTCGTGTTCATCTCGTGTTCATCTCGTGTTCATCTCGTCTTCATCTCGTGTTCATCTCGTGTTCATCTCGTGTTTATCTCGTGTTCATCTCGTGTTCATCTCGTGTTCATCTCGTGTTCATCTCGTGTTCATCTCGTGTTCATCTCGTGTTCATCTCGTGTTCATCTCGTGTTCATCTCGTGTTCATCTCGTGTTCATCTCGTGTTCATCTCGTGTTCATCTCGTGTTCATCTCGTGTTCATCTCGTGTTCATCTCGTCTTCATCTCGTGTTCATCTCGTGTTCATCTCGTGTTCATCTCATGTTCATCTCATGTTCATCTCGTGTTCATCTCGTGTTCATCTCGTGTTCATCTCGTGTTCATCTCGTGTTCATCTCGTGTTCATCTCGTGTTCATCTCGTGTTCATCTCATATTCATCTCGTGTTCATCTCGTGTTCATCTCGTGTTGATCTCGTGTTCATCTGTATTCATCTCGTGTTCATTTCGTGTTCATCTCGTGTTCATCTCGTGTTCATCTCGTGTTCATCTCGTGTTCATCTCGTGTTCATCTCGTGTTCATCTCATATTCATCTCGTGTTCATCTCGTGTTCATCTCGTGTTTATCTCGTGTTCATCTCGTGTTCATCTCGTGTTCATCTCGTGTTCATCTGTGTTCATCTCGTGTTCATTTCGTGTTCATCTCGTGTTCATCTCGTGTTCATCTCGTGTTCATCTCGTGTTCATCTCGTGTTCATCTCGTGTTCATCTCGTGTTCATCTCGTGTTCATCTCGTGTTCATCTGTGTTCATCTCGTGTTCATCTCGTGTTCATCTCGTGTTCATCTCGTGTTCATCTCGTGTTCATCTCGTGTTCATCTCGTCTTCATCTCGTGTTCATCTCGTGTTCATCTCGTGTTTATCTCGTGTTCATCTCGTGTTCATCTCGTGTTCATCTCGTGTTCATCTCGTGTTCATCTCGTGTTCATCTCGTGTTCATCTCGTGTTCATCTCGTGTTCATCTCGTGTTCATCTCGTGTTCATCTCGTGTTCATCTCGTGTTCATCTCGTGTTCATCTCGTGTTCATCTCGTGTTCATCTCGTGTTCATCTCGTGTTCATCTCGTGTTCATCTCATGTTCATCTCATGTTCATCTCGTGTTCATCTCGTGTTCATCTCGTGTTCATCTCGTGTTCATCTCGTGTTCATCTCGTGTTCATCTCGTGTTCATCTCGTGTTCATCTCATATTCATCTCGTGTTCATCTCGTGTTCATCTCGTGTTGATCTCGTGTTCATCTGTATTCATCTCGTGTTCATTTCGTGTTCATCTCGTGTTCATCTCGTGTTCATCTCGTGTTCATCTCGTGTTCATCTCGTGTTCATCTCGTGTTCATCTCATATTCATCTCGTGTTCATCTCGTGTTCATCTCGTGTTTATCTCGTGTTCATCTCGTGTTCATCTCGTGTTCATCTCGTGTTCATCTCGTGTTCATCTGTGTTCATCTCGTGTTCATCTCGTGTTCATCTCGTGTTCATCTCGTGTTCATCTCGTGTTCATCTCGTGTTCATCTCGTGTTCATCTCGTGTTCATCTCGTGTTCATCTCGTGTTCATCTCGTGTTCATCTCGTGTTCATCTCGTGTTCATCTCGTGTTCATCTCGTGTTCATCTCGTGTTCATCTCGTGTTCATCTCGTGTTCATCTCGTGTTCATCTCGTGTTCATCTCGTGTTCATCTCATGTTCATCTCATGTTCATCTCGTGTTCATCTCGTGTTCATCTCGTGTTCATCTCGTGTTCATCTCGTGTTCATCTCGTGTTCATCTCGTGTTCATCTCGTGTTCATCTCGTGTTCATCTCGTGTTCATCTCGTGTTCATCTCGTGTTCATCTCGTGTTCATCTCGTGTTCATCTCGTGTTCATCTCGTGTTCATCTCGTGTTCATCTCGTGTTCATCTCGTGTTCATCTCGTGTTCATCTCATATTCATCTCGTGTTCATCTCGTGTTCATCTCGTGTTGATCTCGTGTTCATCTGTATTCATCTCGTGTTCATTTCGTGTTCATCTCGTGTTCATCTCGTGTTCATCTCGTGTTCATCTCGTGTTCATCTCGTGTTCATCTCGTGTTCATCTCATATTCATCTCGTGTTCATCTCGTGTTCATCTCGTGTTTATCTCGTGTTCATCTCGTGTTCATCTCGTGTTCATCTCGTGTTCATCTCGTGTTCATCTGTGTTCATCTCGTGTTCATCTCGTGTTCATCTCGTGTTCATCTCGTGTTCATCTCGTGTTCATCTCGTGTTCATCTCGTGTTCATCTCGTGTTCATCTCGTGTTCATCTCGTGTTCATCTCGTGTTCATCTCGTGTTCATCTCGTGTTCATCTCGTGTTCATCTCGTGTTCATCTCGTGTTCATCTCGTGTTCATCTCGTGTTCATCTCGTGTTCATCTCGTGTTCATCTCATGTTCATCTCATGTTCATCTCGTGTTCATCTCGTGTTCATCTCGTGTTCATCTCGTGTTCATCTCGTGTTCATCTCGTGTTCATCTCGTGTTCATCTCGTGTTCATCTCGTGTTCATCTCGTGTTCATCTCGTGTTCATCTCGTGTTCATCTCGTCTTCATCTCGTGTTCATCTCGTGTTCATCTCGTGTTCATCTCATGTTCATCTCATGTTCATCTCGTGTTCATCTCGTGTTCATCTCGTGTTCATCTCGTGTTCATCTCGTGTTCATCTCGTGTTCATCTCGTGTTCATCTCGTGTTCATCTCGTGTTCATCTCGTGTTCATCTCGTCTTCATCTCGTGTTCATCTCGTGTTCATCTCGTGTTCATCTCATGTTCATCTCATGTTCATCTCGTGTTCATCTCGTGTTCATCTCGTGTTCATCTCGTGTTCATCTCGTGTTCATCTCGTGTTCATCTCGTGTTCATCTCGTGTTCATCTCATATTCATCTCGTGTTCATCTCGTGTTCATCTCGTGTTCATCTGTGTTCATCTCGTGTTCATTTCGTGTTCATCTCGTGTTCATCTCGTGTTCATCTCGTGTTCATCTCGTGTTCATCTCGTGTTCATCTCGTGTTCATCTCATATTCATCTCGTGTTCATCTCGTGTTCATCTCGTGTTTATCTCGTGTTCATCTCGTGTTCATCTCGTGTTCATCTCGTGTTCATCTCGTGTTCATCTGTGTTCATCTCGTGTTCATCTCGTGTTCATCTCGTGTTCATCTCGTGTTCATCTCGTGTTCATCTCGTGTTCATCTCGTGTTCATCTCGTGTTCATCTCGTGTTCATCTCGTGTTCATCTCGTGTTCATCTCGTGTTCATCTCGTGTTCATCTCGTGTTCATCTCGTGTTCATCTCGTGTTCATCTCGTGTTCATCTCGTGTTCATCTCGTGTTCATCTCGTGTTCATCTCGTGTTCATCTCGTGTTCATCTCGTGTTCATCTCGTGTTCATCTCGTGTTCATCTCGTGTTCATCTCGTGTTCATCTCGTGTTCATCTCGTGTTCATCTCGTGTTCATCTCGTGTTCATCTCGTGTTCATCTCGTGTTCATCTCGTGTTCATCTTTTGTTCATCTCGTGTTCATCTCGTGTTCATCTCGTGTTCATCTCGTGTTCATCTCGTGTTCATCTCGTGTTCATCTCGTGTTCATCTCGTGTTAATCTCGTGTTCATCTCGTGTTCATCTCGTGTTCATCTCGTGTTCATCTCGTGTTCATCTCGTGTTCATCTCATGTTCATCTCGTGTTCATCTCGTGTTCATCTCGTGTTCATCTCGTGTTCATCTCGTGTTCATCTCGTGTTCATCTCGTGTTCATCTCGTGTTCATCTCGTGTTCATCTCGTGTTCATCTCGTGTTCATCTCGTGTTCATCTCGTGTTCATCTCATGTTCATCTCGTGTTCATCTCGTGTTCATCTCGTGTTCATCTCGTGTTCATCTCGTGTTCATCTCGTGTTCATCTCGTGTTCATCTCGTGTTCATCTCGTGTTCATCTCGTGTTCATCTCGTGTTCATCTCGTGTTCATCTCGTGTTCATCTCGTGTTCATCTCGTGTTCATCTCGTGTTCATCTCGTGTTCATCTCGTGTTCATCTCGTGTTTATCTCGTGTTCATTTCGTGTTCATCTCGTGTTCATCTCATGTTCATCTCATGTTCATCTCGTGTTCATCTCGTGTTCATCTCGTGTTCATCTCGTGTTCATCTCGTGTTCATCTCGTGTTCATCTCGTGTTCATCTCGTGTTCATCTCGTGTTCATCTCGTGTTCCTCTCCTGTTCATTTGTGTTCATCTCGTGTTCATCTCGTGTTCATCTCGTGTTCATCTCGTGTTCATCTCGTGTTCATCTCGTGTAATCTCATGTTCATCTCGTGTTCATCTCATGTTCATCTCGTGTTCATCTCGTGTTCATCTCGTGTTCATCTCGTGTTCATCTCGTGTTCATCTCGTGTTCATCTCGTGTTCATCTCGTGTTCATCTCGTGTTCATCTCGTGTTCATCTCGTGTTCATCTCGTGTTCATCTGTGTTCATCTCGTGTTCATCTCGTGTTCATCTCGTGTTCATCTCGTGTTCATCTCGTGTTCATCTCGTGTTCATCTCGTGTTCATCTCGTGTTCATCTCGTGTTCATCTCGTGTTCATCTCGTGTTCATCTCGTGTTCATCTCGTGTTCATCTCGTGTTCATCTCGTGTTCATCTCGTGTTCATCTCGTGTTCATCTCGTGTTCATCTCGTGTTCATCTCGTGTTCATCTCGTGTTCATCTCGTGTTCATCTCGTGTTCATCTCGTGTTCATCTCGTGTTCATCTCGTGTTCATCTCGTGTTCATCTCGTGTTCATCTCGTGTTCATCTCGTGTTCATCTCGTGTTCATCTCGTGTTCATCTCGTGTTCATCTCGTGTTCATCTCGTGTTCATCTCGTGTTCATCTCGTGTTCATCTCGTGTTCATCTCGTGTTCATCTCGTGTTCATCTCGTGTTCATCTCGTGTTCATCTCGTGTTCATCTCGTGTTCATCTCGTGTTCATCTCGTGTTCATCTCGTGTTCATCTCGTGTTCATCTCGTGTTCATCTCGTGTTCATCTCGTGTTCATCTCGTGTTCATCTCGTGTTCATCTCGTGTTCATCTCGTGTTCATCTCGTGTTCATCTCGTGTTCATCTCGTGTTCATCTCGTGTTCATCTCGTGTTCATCTCGTGTTCATCTCGTGTTCATCTCGTGTTCATCTCGTGTTCATCTCGTGTTCATCTCGTGTTCATCTCGTGTTCATCTCGTGTTCATCTCGTGTTCATCTCGTGTTCATCTCGTGTTCATCTCGTGTTCATCTCATGTTCATCTCGTGTTCATCTCGTGTTCATCTCGTGTTCATCTCGTGTTCATCTCGTGTTCATCTCGTGTTCATCTCGTGTTCATCTCATATTCATCTCGTGTTCATCTCGTGTTCATCTCGTGTTCATCTCGTGTTCATCTGTGTTCATCTCGTGTTCATCTCGTGTTCATCTCGTGTTCATCTCGTGTTCATCTCGTGTTCATCTCGTGTTCATCTCGTGTTCATCTCGTGTTCATCTCGTGTTATCTCGTGTTCATCTCGTGTTTATCTCGTGTTCATTTCGTGTTCATCTCGTGTTCATCTCGTGTTCATCTCGTGTTCATCTCGTGTTCATCTCGTGTTCATCTCGTGTTCATCTCGTGTTCATCTCGTGTTCATCTCGTGTTCATCTCGTGTTCATCTCATGTTCATCTCGTGTTCATCTCGTGTTCATCTCGTGTTCATCTCGTGTTCATCTCGTGTTCATCTCGTGTTCATCTCGTGTTCATCTCGTGTTCATCTCGTGTTCATCTCGTGTTCATCTCGTGTTCATCTCGTGTTCATCTCGTGTTCATCTCGTGTTCATCTCGTGTTCATCTCGTGTTCATCTCGTGTTCATCTCGTGTTCATCTCGTGTTCATCTCGTGTTCATCTCGTGTTCATCTCGTGTTCATCTCGTGTTCATCTCGTGTTCATCTCGTGTTCATCTCGTGTTCATCTCGTGTTCATCTCGTGTTCATCTCGTGTTCATCTCGTGTTCATCTCGTGTTCATCTCGTGTTCATCTCGTGTTCATCTCGTGTTCATCTGTGTTCATCTCGTGTTCATCTCGTGTTCATCTCGTGTTCATCTCGTGTTCATCTCGTGTTCATCTCGTGTTCATCTCATGTTCATCTCGTGTTCATCTCGTGTTCATCTCGTGTTCATCTCGTGTTCATCTCGTGTTCATCTCGTGTTCATCTCGTGTTCATCTCGTGTTCATCTCGTGTTCATCTCGTGTTCATTTCGTGTTCATCTCGTGTTCATCTCGTGTTCATCTCATGTTCATCTCGTGTTCATCTCGTGTTCATCTCGTGTTCATCTCGTGTTCATCTCGTGTTCATCTCGTGTTCATCTCGTGTTCATCTCGTGTTCATCTCGTGTTCATCTCGTGTTCATCTCGTGTTCATCTCGTGTTCATCTCGTGTTCATCTCATGTTCATCTCGTGTTCATCTCGTGTTCATCTCGTGTTCATCTCGTGTTCATCTCGTGTTCATCTCGTGTTCATCTCATGTTCATCTCGTGTTCATCTCGTGTTCATCTCGTGTTCATCTCGTGTTCATCTCGTGTTCATCTCGTGTTCATCTCGTGTTCATCTCGTGTTCATCTCGTGTTCATCTCGTGTTCATCTCGTGTTCATCTCGTGTTCATCTCGTGTTTATCTCGTGTTCATTTCGTGTTCATCTCGTGTTCATCTCATGTTCATCTCATGTTCATCTCGTGTTCATCTCGTGTTCATCTCGTGTTCATCTCGTGTTCATCTCGTGTTCATCTCGTGTTCATCTCGTGTTCATCTCGTGTTCATCTCGTGTTCATCTCGTGTTCATCTCGTGTTCATCTCCTGTTCATTTGTGTTCATCTCGTGTTCATCTCGTGTTCATCTCGTGTTCATCTCGTGTTCATCTCGTGTTCATCTCGTGTTCATCTCGTGTAATCTCATGTTCATCTCGTGTTCATCTCATGTTCATCTCGTGTTCATCTCGTGTTCATCTCGTGTTCATCTCGTGTTCATCTCGTGTTCATCTCGTGTTCATCTCGTGTTCATCTCGTGTTCATCTCGTGTTCATCTCGTGTTCATCTCGTGTTCATCTCGTGTTCATCTGTGTTCATCTCGTGTTCATCTCGTGTTCATCTCGTGTTCATCTCGTGTTCATCTCGTGTTCATCTCGTGTTCATCTCATATTCATCTCGTGTTCATCTCGTGTTCATCTCATGTTCATCTCATGTTCATCTCGTGTTCATCTCGTGTTCATCTCGTGTTCATCTCGTGTTCATCTCGTGTTCATCTCGTGTTCATCTCGTGTTCATCTCGTGTTCATCTCGTGTTCATCTCGTGTTCATCTCGTGTTCATCTCGTGTTCATCTCGTGTTCATCTCGTGTTCATCTCGTGTTCATCTCGTGTTCATCTCGTGTTCATCTCGTGTTCATCTCGTGTTCATCTCGTGTTCATCTCGTGTTCATCTCGTGTTCATCTCGTGTTCATCTCGTGTTCATCTCGTGTTCATCTCGTGTTCATCTCGTGTTCATCTCGTGTTCATCTCGTGTTCATCTCGTGTTCATCTCGTGTTCATCTCGTGTTCATCTCGTGTTCATCTCGTGTTCATCTCGTGTTCATCTCGTGTTCATCTCGTGTTCATCTCGTGTTCATCTCGTGTTCATCTCGTGTTCATCTCGTGTTCATCTCGTGTTCATGTCTCGTGTTCATCTCGTGTTCATCTCGTGTTCATCTCGTGTTCATCTCGTGTTCATCTCGTGTTCATCTCGTGTTCATCTCGTGTTCATCTCGTGTTCATCTCGTGTTCATCTCGTGTTCATCTCGTGTTCATCTCGTGTTCATCTCGTGTTCATCTCGTGTTCATCTCGTGTTCATCGTCATCTCGTGTTCATCTCGTGTTCATCTCGTGTTCATCTCGTGTTCATCTCGTGTTCATCTCGTGTTCATCTCGTGTTCATCTCGTGTTCATCTCGTGTTCATCTCGTGTTCATCTCGTGTTCATCTCGTGTTCATCTCGTGTTCATCTCGTGTTCATCTCGTGTCATCTCGTGTTCATCTCGTGTTCATCTCGTGTTCGTGTCATCTCGTGTTCATCTCGTGTTCATCTCGTGTTTCATCTCGTGATCTATCTCGTGTTCATCTCGTGTTCATCTCGTGTTCATCTCGTGTTCATCTCGTGTTCATCTCGTGTTCATCTCGTGTTCATCTCGTGTTCATCTCGTGTTCATCTCGTGTTCATCTCGTGTTCATCTCGTGTTCATCTCGTGTTCATCTCGTGTTCATCTCGTGTTCATCTCGTGTTCATCTCGTGTTCATCTCGTGTCTGTGCATCTCGTATGTGTTCATCTCGTGTTCATCTCGTGTTCATCTCGTGTTCATCTCGTGTTCATCTCGTGTTCATCTCGTGTTCATCTCGTGTTCATCTCGTGTTCATCTCGTGTTCATCTCGTGTTCATCTCGTGTTCATCTCGTGTTCATCTCGTGTTCATCTCGTGTTCATCTCGTGTTCATCTCGTGTTTCATCTCGTGTTCATCTCGTGTTCATCTCGTGTTCATCTCGTGTTCATCTCGTGTTCATCTCGTGTTCATCTCGTGTTCATCTCGTGTTCATCTCGTGTTCATCTCGTGTTCATCTCGTGTTCATCTCGTGTTCATCTCGTGTTCATCTCGTGTTCATCTCGTGTTCATCTCGTGTTCATCTCGTGTTCATCTCGTGTTCATCTCGTGTTCATCTCGTGTTCATCTCGTGTTCATCTCGTGTTCATCTCGTGTTCATCTCGTGTTCATCTCGTGTTCATCTCGTGTTCATCTCGTGTTCATCTCGTGTTCATCTCGTGTTCATCTCGTGTTCATCTCGTGTTCATCTCGTGTTCATCTCGTGTTCATCTCGTGTTCATCTCGTGTTCATCTCGTGTTCATCTCGTGTTCATCTCGTGTTCATCTCGTGTTCATCTCGTGTTCATCTCGTGTTCATCTCGTGTTCATCTCGTGTTCATCTCGTGTTCATCTCGTGTTCATCTCGTGTTCATCTCGTGTTCATCTCGTGTTCATCTCGTGTTTCATCTCGTGTTCATCTCGTGTTCATCTCGTGTTCATCTCGTGTTCATCTCGTGTTCATCTCGTGTTCATCTCGTGTTATCTCGTGTTCATCTCGTGTTCATCTCGTGTTCATCTCGTGTTCATCTCGTGTTCATCTCGTGTTCATCTCGGTGTCATCTCGTGTTCATCTCGTGTTCATCTCGTGTTCATCTCGTGTTCATCTCGTGTTCATCTCGTGTTCATCTCGTGTTCATCTCGTGTTCATCTCGTGTTCATCTCGTGTTCATCTCGTGTTCATCTCGTGTTCATCTCGTGTTCATCTCGTGTTCGATCTCGTGTTCATCTCGTGTTCATCTCGTGTTCATCTCGTGTTCATCTCGTGTCATCGGTCATCTCGTGTTCATCTCGTGTTCATCTCGTGTTCATCTCGTGTTCATCTCGTGTTCATCTCGTGTTCATATCTCGTGTTCATCTCGTGTTCATCTCGTGTTCATCTCGTGTTCATCTCGTGTTCATCTCGTGTTCATCTCGTGTTCATCTCGTGTTCATCTCGTGTTCATCTCGTGTTCATCTCGTGTTCATCTCGTGTTCATCTCGTGTTCATCTCGTGTTCATCTCGTGTTCATCTCGTGTTCATCTCGTGTTCATCTCGTGTTCATCTCGTGTTTCATCTCGTGTTCATCTCGTGTTCATCTCGTGTTCATCTCGTGTTCATCTCGTGTTCATCTCGTGTTCATCTCGTGTTCATCTCGTGTTCATCTCGGTTCATCTCGTGTTCATCTCGTGTTCATCTCGTGTTCATCTGTGTTCATCCTCGTGTTCATCTCGTGTTCATCTCGTGTTCATCTCGTGTTCATCTCGTGTTCATCTCGTGTTCATCTCGTGTTCATCTCGTGTTCATCTCGTGTTCATCTCGTGTTCATCTCGTGTTCATCTCGTGTTCATCTCGTGTTCATCTCGTGTTCATCTCGTGTTCATCTCGTGTTCATCTCGTGTTCATCTCGTGTTCATTCTCGTGTTCATCTCATGTTCATCTCTTGTTCATCTCGTGTTCATCTCGTGTTCATCTCGTGTTCATCTCGTGTTCATCTCGTGTTCATCTCGTGTTCATCTCGTGTTCATCTCGTGATCATCTCGTGTTCATCTCGTGTTCATCTCGTGTTCATCTCGTGTTCATCTCGTGTTCATCTCGTGTTCATCTCGTGTTCATCTCGTGTTCATCTCGTGTTCATCTCGTGTTCATCTCGTGTTCATCTCGTGTTCATCTCGTGTTCATCTCGTGTTCATCTCGTGTTCAATCTTCGTGTTCATCTCGTGTTCATCTCGTGTTCATCTCGTGTTCATCTCGTGTTCATCTCGTGTTCATCTCGTGTTCATCTCGTGTTCATCTCGTGTTCATCTCGTGTTCATCTCGTGTTCATCTCGTGTTCATCTCGTGTTCATCTCGTGTTCATCTCGTGTTCATCTCGTGTTCATCTCGTGTCATCTCGTGTTCATCTCGTGTTCATCTCGTGTTCATCTCGTGTTCATCTCGTGTTCATCTCGTGTCATCTCGTGTTCATCTCGTGGTTCATCTCGTGTTCATCTCGTGTTCATCTCGTGTTCATCTCGTGTTCATCTCGTGTTCATCTCGTGTTCATCTCGTGTTCATCTCGTGTTCATCTCGTGTTCATCTCGTTCGTCTCGTGTTCATCTCGTGTTCATCTCGTGTTCATCTCGTGTTCATCTCGTGTTCATCTCGTGTTCATCTCATCGTGTTCATCCTCGTGTTCATCTCATGTTCATCTCGTGTTCATCGTGTTCATCTCATGTTCATCTCGTGTTCATCTCGTGTTCATCTCGTGTTCATCTCGTGTTCATCTCGTGTTCATCTCGTGTTCATCTCGTGTTCACCTCGTGTTCATCTCGTGTTCATCTCGTGTTCATCTCGTGTTCATCTCGTGTTCATCTCGTGTTCATCTCGTGTTCATCTCGTGTTCATCTCATGTTCATCTCATGTTCATCTCGTGTTCATCTCGTGTTCATCTCGTGTTCATCTCGTGTTCATCTCATATTCATCTCGTGTTCATCTCGTGTTCATCTCGTGTTCATCTCGTGTTCATCTGTGTTCATCTCGTGTTCATTTCGTGTTCATCTCGTGTTCATCTCGTGTTCATCTCGTGTTCATCTCGTGTTCATCTCGTGTTCATCTCGTGTTCATCTCGTGTTCATCTCGTGTTCATCTCGTGTTCATCTCGTGTTCATCTCGTGTTCATCTCGTGTTCATCTCGTGTTCATCTCGTGTTCATCTCGTGTTCATCTCGTGTTCATCTCGTGTTCATCTCGTGTTCATCTCGTGTTCATCTCGTGTTCATCTCGTGTTCATCTCGTGTTCATCTCGTGTTCATCTCGTGTTCATCTCGTGTTCATCCTCGTGTTCATCTCGTGTTCATCTCGTGTTCATCTCGTGTTCATCTCGTGTTCATCTCGTGTTCATCTCTTGTTCATCTCGTGTTCATCTCGTGTTCATCTCGTGTTCATCTCGTGTTCATCTCGTGTTCATCTCGTGTTCATCTCGTCTCGTGTATCTCGTGTTCATCTCGTGTTCATCTCGTGTTCATGTCTCGTGTTCATCTCGTGTTCATCTCGTGTTCATCTCGTGTTCATCTCGTGTTCATCTCGTGTTCATCTCATGTTCATCTCATGTTCATCTCGTGTTCATCTCGTGTTCATCTCGTGTTCATCTCGTGTTCATCTCGTGTTCATCTCGTGTTCATCTCGTGTTCATCTCGTGTTCATCTCATATTCATCTCGTGTTCATCTCGTGTTCATCTCGTGTTCATCTCGTGTTCATCTGTGTTCATCTCGTGTTCATTTCGTGTTCATCTCGTGTTCATCTCGTGTTCATCTCGTGTTCATCTCGTGTTCATCTCGTGTTCATCTCGTGTTCATCTCGTGTTCATCTCATATTCATCTCGTGTTCATCTCGTGTTCATCTCGTGTTCATCTCGTGTTCATCTCGTGATCATCTCGTGTTCATCTCGTGTTCATCTCGTGTTCATCTGTGTTCATCTCGTGTTCATCTCGTGTTCATCTCGTGTTCATCTCGTGTTCATCTCGTGTTCATCTCGTGTTCATCTCGTGTTCATCTCGTGTTCATCTCGTGTTCATCTCGTGTTCATCTCGTGTTCATCTCGTGTTCATCTCATATTCCTCTCGTGTTCATCTCGTGTTCATCTCGTGTTCATCTCGTGTTCATCTCGTGTTCATCTCGTGTTCATCTCGTGTTCATCTCGTGTTCATCTGTGTTCATCTCGTGTTCATCTCGTGTTCATCTCGTGTTCATCTCGTGTTCATCTCGTGTTCATCTCGTGTTCATCTCGTGTTCATCTCGTGTTCATCTCGTGTTCATCTCGTGTTCATCTCGTGTTCATCTCGTGTTCATCTCGTGTTCATCTCATGTTCATCTCGTGTTCATCTCGTGTTCATCTCGTGTTCATCTCGTGTTCATCTCGTGTTCATCTCGTGTTCATCTCGTGTTCATCTCGTGTTCATCTCGTGTTCATCTCGTGTTTATCTCATGTTCATCTCATGTTCATCTCGTGTTCATCTCGTGTTCATCTCGTGTTCATCTCGTGTTCATCTCGTGTTCATCTCGTGTTCATCTCGTGTTCATCTCGTGTTCATCTCGTGTTCATCTCGTGTTCATCTCGTGTTCATCTCGTGTTCATCTCGTGTTCATCTCGTGTTCATCTCGTGTTCATCTCGTGTTCATCTCTTGTTCATCTCGTGTTCATCTCGTGTTCATCTCGTGTTCATCTCGTGTTCATCTCGTGTTCATACTCGTGTTCATCTCTTGTTCATCTCGTGTTCATCTCGTGTTCATCTCGTGTTCATCTCGTGTTCATCTCGTGTTCATCTCGTGTTCATCTCATGTTCATCTCGTGTTCATCTCGTGTTCATCTCGTGTTCATCTCGTGTTCATCTCGTGTTCATCTCGTGTTCATCTCGTGTTCATCTCGTGTTCATCTCGTGTTCATCTCGTGTTCATCTCGTGTTCATCTCGTGTTCATCTCGTGTTCATCTCGTGTTCATCTCATGTTCATCTCGTGTTCATCTCGTGTTCATCTCGTTGTTCATCTCGTGTTCATCTCGTGTTCATCTCGTGTTCATCTCGTGTTCATCTCGTGTTCATCTCGTGTTCATCTCGTGTTCATCTCGTGTTCATCTCGTGTTCATCTCGTGTTCATCTCGTGTTCATCTCGTGTTCATCTCGTGTTCATCTCGTGTTCATCTCGTGTTCATCTCGTGTTCATCTCGTGTTCATCTCGTGTTCATCACGTGTTCCTCTCGTGTTCATCTCGTGTTCCTCTCGTGTTCATTTCGTGTTCATCTCGTGTTCATCTCGTGTTCATCTCGTGTTCATCTCGTGTTCATCTCGTGTTCATCTCGTGTTCATCTCGTGTTCATCTCGTGTTCATCTCGTGTTCATCTCGTGTTCATCTCGTGTCATCTCGTGTTCATCTCCTGTTCATTTGTGTTCATCTCGTGTTCATCTCGTGTTCATCTCCTGTTTCATTTGTGTTCATCTCGTGTTCATCTCGTGTTCATCTCGTGTTCATCTCGTGTTCATCTCGTGTTCATCTCGTGTTCATCTCGTGTTCATCTCGTGTTCATCTCGTGTTCATCTCGTGTTCATCTCGTGTTCATCTCGTGTTCATCTCGTGTTCATCTCGTGTTCATCTCGTGTTCATCTCGTGTTCATCTCGTGTTCATCTCGTGTTCATCTCGTGTTCATCTCGTGTTCATCTCGTGTTCATCTCGTGTTCATCTCGTGTTCATCTCGTGTTCATCTCGTGTTCATCTCGTGTTCATCTCGTGTTCATCTCGTGTTCATCTCGTGTTCATCTCGTGTCTGTTGTTCATCTCGTGTTCATCTCGTGTTCATCTCGTGTTCATCTCATGTTCATCTCATGTTCATCTCGTGTTCATCTCGTGTTCATCTCATGTTCATCTCGTGTTCATCTCGTGTTCATCTCGTGTTCATCTCGTGTTCATCTCGTGTTCATCTCGTGTTCATCTCGTGTTCATCTCGTGTTCATCTCGTGTTCATCTCGTGTTCATCTCGTGTTCATCTCGTGTTCTGTCTCGTGTTCATCTCGTGTTCAATCTCGTGTTCATCTCGTGTTCATCTCGTGTTCATCTCGTGTTCATCTCGTGTTCATTCGTGTTCATCTCGTGTTTCTTCTCGTGTTCATCTCGTGTTCATCTCGTGTTCATCTCGTGTTCATCTCGTGTTCATCTCGTGTTCATCTCGTGTTCATCTCGTGTTCATCTCGTGTTCATCTCGTGTCATCTCGTGTTCATCTCGTGTTCATCTCGTGTTCATCTCGTGTTCATCTCGTGTTCATCTCGTGTTCATCTCGTGTTCATCTCGTGTTCATCTCGTGTTCATCTCGTGTTCATCTCGTGTTCATCTCGTGTTCATCTCGTGTTCATCTCGTGTTCATCTCGTGTTCATCTCGTGTTCATCTCGTGTTCATCTCGTGTTCATCTCGTGTTCATCTCGTGTTCATCTCGTGTTCATCTCGTGTTCATCTCGTGTTCATCTCGTGTTCATCTCGTGTTCATCTCGTGTTCATCTCGTGTTCATCTCGTGTTCATCTCGTGTTCATCTCGTGTTCATCTCGTGTTCATCTCGTGTTCATCTCGTGTTCATCTCGTGTTCATCTCGTGTTCATCTCGTGTTCATCTCGTGTTCATCTCGTGTTCATCTCGTGTTCATCTCGTGTTCATCTCGTGTTCATCTCGTGTTCATCTCGTGTTCATCTCGTGTTCATCTCGTGTTCATCTCGTGTTCATCTCGTGTTCATCTCGTGTTCATCTCGTGTTCATCTCGTGTTCATCTCGTGTTCATCTCGTGTTCATCTCGTGTTCATCTCGTGTTCATCTCGTGTTCATCTCGTGTTCATCTCGTGTTCATCTCGTGTTCATCTCGTGTTCATCTCGTGTTCATCTCGTGTTCATCTCGTGTTCATCTCGTGTTCATCTCGTGTTCATCTCGTGTTCATCTCGTGTTCATCTCGTGTTCATCTCGTGTTCATCTCGTGTTCATCTCGTGTTCATCTCGTGTTCATCTCGTGTTCATCTCGTGTTCATCTCGTGTTCATCTCGTGTTCATCTCGTGTTCATCTCGTGTTCATCTCGTGTTCATCTCGTGTTCATCTCGTGTTCATCTCGTGTTCATCTCGTGTTCATCTCGTGTTCATCTCGTGTTCATCTCGTGTTCATCTCGTGTTCATCTCGTGTTCATCTCGTGTTCATCTCGTGTTCATCTCGTGTTCATCTCGTGTTCATCTCGTGTTCATCTCGTGTTCATCTCGTGTTCATCTCGTGTTCATCTCGTGTTCATCTCGTGTTCATCTCGTGTTCATCTCGTGTTCATCTCGTGTTCATCTCGTGTTCATCTCGTGTTCATCTCGTGTTCATCTCGTGTTCATCTCGTGTTCATCTCGTGTTCATCTCGTGTTCATCTCGTGTTCATCTCGTGTTCATCTCGTGTTCATCTCGTGTTCATCTCGTGTTCATCTCTGTTGATAGCCTAGACGGCTGCTTTCTCTGTTTCCCTCGCCGGAAATTTTCCATTATTGTTAATGTTTTTAACATTCTTTTCAAAGTTTTTACCATTCTTTTTAAAGTTTTTAACATTCTTTTTAAAGTTTTTAACATTCTTTTTAAAGTTTTTAACATTCTTTTTAAAGTTTTTAACAGTCTTTTTAAAGTTTTTAACATTCTTTTTAAAGTTTTTAACATTCTTTTTAAAGTTTTTAACATTCTTTTCAAAGTTTTTAACATTCTTTTTAATGTTTTTAACATTCTTTTCAAAGTTTTTAACATTCTTTTTAAAGTTTTTAACATTCTTTTCAAAGTTTTAAACATTCTTTTCAAAGTTTTTAACATTCTTTTCAAAGTTTTTAACATTCTTTTTAAAGTTTTTAACATTCTTTTTGAAGTTTTTAACATTCTTTTCAAAGTTTTCAACATTCTTTTTAATGTTTTTAACATTCTTTTCAAAGTTTTAACATTCTTTCTAAAGTTTTTAACATTCTTTTTAAAGTTTTTAACATTCTTTTTAAAGTTTTTAACATTCTTTTTAAAGTTTTTAACATTCTTTTTAAAGTTTTTAACATTCTTTTTAAAGTTTTTAACATTCTTTTTAAAGTTTTTAACATTCTTTTTAAAGTTTTTAACATTCTTTTCAAAGTTTTCAACATTCTTTTTAATGTTTTTAACATTCTTTTCAAAGTTTTTAACATTCTTTTTAAAGTTTTTAACATTCTTTTCAAAGTTTTTAACATTCTTTTCAAAGTTTTTAACATTCTTTTTAAAGTTTTTAACATTCTTTTTAAAGTTTTTAACATTATTTTTAAAGTTTTTAACATTCTTTTCAAAGTTTTTAACATTCTTTTTAATGTTTTTAACATTCTTTTTAAAGTTTTTAACATTCTTTTCAAAGTTTTTAACATTCTCATGTTCATCTCGTGTTCATCTCGTGTTCATCTCGTGTTCATCTCGTGTTCATCTCGTGTTCATCTCGTGTTCATCTCGTGTTCATCTCGTGTTCATCTCGTGTTCATCTCGTGTTCATCTCGTGTTCATCTCGTGTTCATCTCGTGTTCATCTCGTGTTCATCTCGTGTTCATCTCGTGTTCATCTCGTGTTCATCTCGTGTTCATCTCGTGTTCATCTCGTGTTCATCTCGTGTTCATCTCGTGTTCATCTCGTGTTCATCTCGTGTTCATCTCGTGTTCATCTCGTGTTCATCTCGTGTTCATCTCGTGTTCATTTCGTGTTCATCTCGTGTTCATCTCGTGTTCATCTCGTGTTCATCTCGTGTTCATCTCGTGTTCATCTCGTGTCATCTCGTGTTCATCTCGTGTTCATCTCGTGTTCATCTCGTGTTCATCTCGTGTTCATCTCGTGTTCATCTCGTGTTCATCTCGTGTTCATCTCGTGTTCATTTCGTGTTCATCTCGTGTTCATCTCGTGTTCATCTCGTGTTCATCTCGTGTTCATCTCGTGTTCATCTCGTGTTCATCTCGTGTTCATCTCGTGTTCATCTCGTGTTCATCTCGTGTTCATCTCGTGTTCATCTCGTGTTCATCTCGTGTTCATCTCGTGTTCATCTCGTGTTCATCTCGTGTTCATCTCGTGTTCATCTCGTGTTCATCTCGTGTTCATCTCGTGTTCATCTCGTGTTCATCTCGTGTTCATCTCGTGTTCATCTCGTGTTCATCTCGTGTTCATCTCGTGTTCATCTCGTGTTCATCTCGTGTTCATCTCGTGTTCATCTCGTGTTCATCTCGTGTTCATCTCGTGTTCATCTCGTGTTCATCTCGTGTTCATCTCGTGTTCATCTCGTGTTCATCTCGTGTTCATCTCGTGTTCATCTCGTGTTCATCTCGTGTTCATCTCGTGTTCATCTCGTGTTCATCTCGTGTTCATCTCGTGTTCATCTCGTGTTCATCTCGTGTTCATCTCGTGTTCATCTCGTGTTCATCTCGTGTTCATCTCGTGTTCATCTCGTGTTCATCTCGTGTTCATCTCGTGTTCATCTCGTGTTCATCTCGTGTTCATCTCGTGTTCATCTCGTGTTCATCTCGTGTTCATCTCGTGTTCATCTCGTGTTCATCTCGTGTTCATCTCGTGTTCATCTCGTGTTCATCTCGTGTTCATCTCGTGTTCATCTCGTGTTCATCTCGTGTTCATCTCGTGTTCATCTCGTGTTCATCTCGTGTTCATCTCGTGTTCATCTCGTGTTCATCTCGTGTTCATCTCGTGTTCATCTCGTGTTCATCTCGTGTTCATCTCGTGTTCATCTCGTGTTCATCTCGTGTTCATCTCGTGTTCATCTCGTGTTCATCTCGTGTTCATCTCGTGTTCATCTCGTGTTCATCTCGTGTTCATCTCGTGTTCATCTCGTGTTCATCTCGTGTTCATCTCGTGTTCATCTCGTGTTCATC
>CALSEQ010000024.1:0-18111 GCA_943735955.1 Piscicola geometra | reverse complement strand
TCTTGTTGTCATCTTCTTCTTGTTGTCATCTTCCTTCTTGTTGTCATCTTCCTTCTTGTTGTCATCTTCCTTCTTGTTGTCATCTTCCTTCTTGTTGTCATCTTCCTTCTTGTTGTCATCTTCCTTCTTGTTGTCATCTTCCTTCTTGTTGTCATCTTCCTTTCTTGTTGTCATCTTCCTTCTTGTTGTCATCTTCCTTCTTGTTGTCATCTTCCTTCTTGTTGTCATCTTCCTTTCTTGTTTGTCATCTTCCTTCTTGTTGTCATCTTCCTTCTTGTTGTCATCTTCCTTCTTGTTGTCATCTTCCTTCTTGTTGTCATCTTCCTTCTTGTTGTCATCTTCCTTCTTGTTGTCATCTTCCTTTCTTGTTGTCATCTTCTCTTCTTGTTGTCATCTTCCTTCTTGTTGTCATCTTCCTTCTTGTTGTCATCTTCCTTTCTTGTTGTCATCTTCCTTCTTGTTGTCATCTTCCTTCTTGTTGTCATCTTCCTTCTTGTTGTCATCTTCCTTCTTGTTGTCATCTTCCTTCTTGTTGTCATCTTCTTCCTTCTTGTTGTCATCTTCCTTCTTGTTGTCATCTTCCTTCTTGTTGTCATCTTCCTTCTTGTTGTCATCTTCCTTCTTGTTGTCATCTTCCTTCTTGTTGTCATCTTCCTTTCTTGTTGTCATCTCTTCTTGTTGTCATCTTCCTTCTTGTTGTCATCTTCCTTCTTGTTGTCATCTTCCTTCTTGTTGTCATCTTCCTTCTTGTTGTCATCTTCCTTCTTGTTGTCATCTTCCTTCTTGTTGTCATCTTCCTTCTTGTTGTCATCTTCCTTCTTGTTGTCATCTTCCTTCTTGTTGTCATCTTCCTTCTTGTTGTCATCTTCCTTTCTTGTTGTCATCTTCCTTCTTGTTGTCATCTTCTTCTTGTTGTCATCTTCCTTCTTGTTGTCATCTTCCTTTCTTGTTGTCATCTTCCTTCTTGTTGTCATCTTCTTTCTTGTTGTCATCTTCCTTCTTGTTGTCATCTTCCTTCTTGTTGTCATCTTCCTTCTTGTTGTCATCTTCCTTCTTGTTGTCATCTTCCTTCTTGTTGTCATCTTCCTTCTTGTTGTCATCTTCCTTCTTGTTGTCATCTTCCTTCTTGTTGTCATCTTCCTTCTTGTTGTCATCTTCCTTCTTGTTGTCATCTTCCTTCTTGTTGTCATCTTCCTTCTTGTTGTCATCTTCCTTCTTGTTGTCATCTTCCTTCTTGTTGTCATCTTCCTTCTTGTTGTCATCTTCCTTCTTGTTGTCATCTTCCTTCTTGTTGTCATCTTCCTTTCTTGTTGTCATCTTCCTTCTTGTTGTCATCTTCCTTCTTGTTGTCATCTTCCTTCTTGTTGTCATCTTCCTTCTTGTTGTCATCTTCCTTCTTGTTGTCATCTTCCTTCTTGTTGTCATCTTCCTTCTTGTTGTCATCTTCCTTCTTGTTGTCATCTTCCTTCTTGTTGTCATCTTCCTTCTTGTTGTCATCTTCCTTCTTGTTGTCATCTTCCTTCTTGTTGTCATCTTCTTGTGTCATCTTCCTTCTTGTTGTCATCTTCTCTTCTTGTTGTCATCTTCCTTCTTGTTGTCATCTTCCTTCTTGTTGTTGTCATCTTCCTTCTTGTTGTCATCTTCCTTCTTGTTGTCATCTTCCTTCTTGTTGTCATCTTCCTTCTTGTTGTCATCTTCCTTCTTGTTGTCATCTTCCTTCTTGTTGTCATCTTCCTTCTTGTTGTCATCTTCCTTTCTTGTTGTCATCTTCTTTCTTGTTGTCATCTTCCTTCTTGTTGTCATCTTCCTTCTTGTTGTCATCTTCCTTCTTGTTGTCATCTTCCTTCTTGTTGTCATCTTCTTGTTGTCATCTTCCTTCTTGTTGTCATCTTCCTTCTTGTTGTCATCTTCCTTCTTGTTGTCATCTTCCTTCTTGTTGTCATCTTCCTTCTTGTTGTCATCTTCCTTCTTGTTGTCATCTTCCTTCTTGTTGTCATCTTCCTTCTTGTTGTCATCTTCCTTCTTGTTGTCATCTTCCTTTCTTGTTGTCATCTTCATTCTTGTTGTCATCTTCCTTCTTGTTGTCATCTTCCTTCTTGTTGTCATCTTCTCTTCTTGTTGTCATCTTCCTTCTTGTTGTCATCTTCCTTCTTGTTGTCATCTTCCTTCTTGTTGTCATCTTCCTTCTTGTTGTCATCTTCCTTCTTGTTGTCATCTTCCTTCTTGTTGTCATCTTCCTTCTTGTTGTCATCTTCCTTCTTGTTGTCATCTTCCTTCTTGTTGTCATCTTCCTTCTTGTTGTCATCTTCCTTCTTGTTGTCATCTTCCTTCTTGTTGTCATCTTCCTTCTTGTTGTCATCTTCCTTCTTGTTGTCATCTTCCTTCTTGTTGTCATCTTCCTTCTTGTTGTCATCTTCCTTCTTGTTGTCATCTTCCTTCTTGTTGTCATCTTCCTTCTTGTTGTCATCTTCCTTCTTGTTGTCATCTTCCTTCTTGTTGTCATCTTCCTTCTTGTTGTCATCTTCCTTCTTGTTGTCATCTTCCTTCTTGTTGTCATCTTCCTTCTTGTTGTCATCTTCCTTCTTGTTGTCATCTTCCTTCTTGTTGTCATCTTCCTTCTTGTTGTCATCTTCCTTCTTGTTGTCATCTTCCTTCTTGTTGTCATCTTCCTTCTTGTTGTCATCTTCCTTCTTGTTGTCATCTTCCTTCTTGTTGTCATCTTCCTTCTTGTTGTCATCTTCCTTCTTGTTGTCATCTTCCTTCTTGTTGTCATCTTCCTTCTTGTTGTCATCTTCCTTCTTGTTGTCATCTTCCTTCTTGTTGTCATCTTCCTTCTTGTTGTCATCTTCCTTCTTGTTGTCATCTTCCTTCTTGTTGTCATCTTCCTTCTTGTTGTCATCTTCCTTCTTGTTGTCATCTTCCTTCTTGTTGTCATCTTCCTTCTTGTTGTCATCTTCCTTCTTGTTGTCATCTTCCTTCTTGTTGTCATCTTCCTTCTTGTTGTCATCTTCCTTCTTGTTGTCATCTTCCTTCTTGTTGTCATCTTCCTTCTTGTTGTCATCTTCCTTCTTGTTGTCATCTTTCCTTCTTGTTGTCATCTTCCTTCTTGTTGTCATCTTCCTTCTTGTTGTCATCTTCCTTCTTGTTGTCATCTTCCTTCTTGTTGTCATCTTCCTTCTTGTTGTCATCTTCCTTCTTGTTGTCATCTTCCTTCTTGTTGTCATCTTCCTTCTTGTTGTCATCTTCCTTCTTGTTGTCATCTTCCTTCTTGTTGTCATCTTCCTTCTTGTTGTCATCTTCCTTCTTGTTGTCATCTTCCTTCTTGTTGTCATCTTCCTTCTTGTTGTCATCTTCCTTCTTGTTGTCATCTTCCTTCTTGTTGTCATCTTCCTTCTTGTTGTCATCTTCCTTCTTGTTGTCATCTTCCTTCTTGTTGTCATCTTCCTTCTTGTTGTCATCTTCCTTCTTGTTGTCATCTTCCTTCTTGTTGTCATCTTCCTTCTTGTTGTCATCTTCCTTCTTGTTGTCATCTTCCTTCTTGTTGTCATCTTCCTTCTTGTTGTCATCTTCCTTCTTGTTGTCATCTTCCTTCTTGTTGTCATCTTCCTTCTTGTTGTCATCTTCCTTCTTGTTGTCATCTTCCTTCTTGTTGTCATCTTCCTTCTTGTTGTCATCTTCTTCTTGTTGTCATCTTCCTTCTTGTTGTCATCTTCCTTCTTGTTGTCATCTTCCTTTCTTGTTGTCATCTTCCTTCTTGTTGTCATCTTCCTTCTTGTTGTCATCTTCCTTCTTGTTGTCATCTTCCTTCTTGTTGTCATCTTCCTTCTTGTTGTCATCTTCCTTCTTGTTGTCATCTTCCTTCTTGTTGTCATCTTCCTTCTTGTTGTCATCTTCCTTCTTGTTGTCATCTTCCTTCTTGTTGTCATCTTCCTTCTTGTTGTCATCTTCCTTCTTGTTGTCATCTTCCTTCTTGTTGTCATCTTCCTTCTTGTTGTCATCTTCCTTCTTGTTGTCATCTTCCTTCTTGTTGTCATCTTCCTTCTTGTTGTCATCTTCCTTCTTGTTGTCATCTTCCTTCTTGTTGTCATCTTCCTTCTTGTTGTCATCTTCCTTCTTGTTGTCATCTTCCTTCTTGTTGTCATCTTCCTTCTTGTTGTCATCTTCCTTCTTGTTGTCATCTTCTCTTCTTGTTGTCATCTTCCTTCTTGTTGTCATCTTCCTTCTTGTTGTCATCTTCCTTCTTGTTGTCATCTTCCTTCTTGTTGTCATCTTCCTTCTTGTTGTCATCTTCCTTCTTGTTGTCATCTTCCTTCTTGTTGTCATCTTCCTTCTTGTTGTCATCTTCCTTCTTGTTGTCATCTTCCTTCTTGTTGTCATCTTCCTTCTTGTTGTCATCTTCCTTCTTGTTGTCATCTTCCTTCTTGTTGTCATCTTCCTTCTTGTTGTCATCTTCCTTCTTGTTGTCATCTTCCTTCTTGTTGTCATCTTCCTTCTTGTTGTCATCTTCCTTCTTGTTGTCATCTTCCTTCTTGTTGTCATCTTCCTTCTTGTTGTCATCTTCCTTCTTGTTGTCATCTTCCTTCTTGTTGTCATCTTCCTTCTTGTTGTCATCTTCCTTCTTGTTGTCATCTTCCTTCTTGTTGTCATCTTCCTTCTTGTTGTCATCTTCCTTCTTGTTGTCATCTTCCTTCTTGTTGTCATCTTCCTTCTTGTTGTCATCTTCCTTCTTGTTGTCATCTTCCTTCTTGTTGTCATCTTCCTTCTTGTTGTCATCTTCCTTCTTGTTGTCATCTTCCTTCTTGTTGTCATCTTCCTTCTTGTTGTCATCTTCCTTCTTGTTGTCATCTTCCTTCTTGTTGTCATCTTCCTTCTTGTTGTCATCTTCCTTCTTGTTGTCATCTTCCTTCTTGTTGTCATCTTCCTTCTTGTTGTCATCTTCCTTCTTGTTGTCATCTTCCTTCTTGTTGTCATCTTCCTTCTTGTTGTCATCTTCCTTCTTGTTGTCATCTTCCTTCTTGTTGTCATCTTCCTTCTTGTTGTCATCTTCCTTCTTGTTGTCATCTTCCTTCTTGTTGTCATCTTCCTTCTTGTTGTCATCTTCCTTCTTGTTGTCATCTTCCTTCTTGTTGTCATCTTCCTTCTTGTTGTCATCTTCCTTCTTGTTGTCATCTTCCTTCTTGTTGTCATCTTCCTTCTTGTTGTCATCTTCCTTCTTGTTGTCATCTTCCTTCTTGTTGTCATCTTCCTTCTTGTTGTCATCTTCCTTCTTGTTGTCATCTTCCTTCTTGTTGTCATCTTCCTTCTTGTTGTCATCTTCCTTCTTGTTGTCATCTTCCTTCTTGTTGTCATCTTCCTTCTTGTTGTCATCTTCCTTCTTGTTGTCATCTTCCTTCTTGTTGTCATCTTCCTTCTTGTTGTCATCTTCCTTCTTGTTGTCATCTTCCTTCTTGTTGTCATCTTCCTTCTTGTTGTCATCTTCCTTCTTGTTGTCATCTTCCTTCTTGTTGTCATCTTCCTTCTTGTTGTCATCTTCCTTCTTGTTGTCATCTTCCTTCTTGTTGTCATCTTCCTTCTTGTTGTCATCTTCCTTCTTGTTGTCATCTTCCTTCTTGTTGTCATCTTCCTTCTTGTTGTCATCTTCCTTCTTGTTGTCATCTTCCTTCTTGTTGTCATCTTCCTTCTTGTTGTCATCTTCCTTCTTGTTGTCATCTTCCTTCTTGTTGTCATCTTCCTTCTTGTTGTCATCTTCCTTCTTGTTGTCATCTTCCTTCTTGTTGTCATCTTCCTTCTTGTTGTCATCTTCCTTCTTGTTGTCATCTTCCTTCTTGTTGTCATCTTCCTTCTTGTTGTCATCTTCCTTCTTGTTGTCATCTTCCTTCTTGTTGTCATCTTCCTTCTTGTTGTCATCTTCCTTCTTGTTGTCATCTTCCTTCTTGTTGTCATCTTCCTTCTTGTTGTCATCTTCCTTCTTGTTGTCATCTTCCTTCTTGTTGTCATCTTCCTTCTTGTTGTCATCTTCCTTCTTGTTGTCATCTTCCTTCTTGTTGTCATCTTCCTTCTTGTTGTCATCTTCCTTCTTGTTGTCATCTTCCTTCTTGTTGTCATCTTCCTTCTTGTTGTCATCTTCCTTCTTGTTGTCATCTTCCTTCTTGTTGTCATCTTCCTTCTTGTTGTCATCTTCCTTCTTGTTGTCATCTTCCTTCTTGTTGTCATCTTCCTTCTTGTTGTCATCTTCCTTCTTGTTGTCATCTTCCTTCTTGTTGTCATCTTCCTTCTTGTTGTCATCTTCCTTCTTGTTGTCATCTTCCTTCTTGTTGTCATCTTCCTTCTTGTTGTCATCTTCCTTCTTGTTGTCATCTTCCTTCTTGTTGTCATCTTCCTTCTTGTTGTCATCTTCCTTCTTGTTGTCATCTTCCTTCTTGTTGTCATCTTCCTTCTTGTTGTCATCTTCCTTCTTGTTGTCATCTTCCTTCTTGTTGTCATCTTCCTTCTTGTTGTCATCTTCCTTCTTGTTGTCATCTTCCTTCTTGTTGTCATCTTCCTTCTTGTTGTCATCTTCCTTCTTGTTGTCATCTTCCTTCTTGTTGTCATCTTCCTTCTTGTTGTCATCTTCCTTCTTGTTGTCATCTTCCTTCTTGTTGTCATCTTCCTTCTTGTTGTCATCTTCCTTCTTGTTGTCATCTTCCTTCTTGTTGTCATCTTCCTTCTTGTTGTCATCTTCCTTCTTGTTGTCATCTTCCTTCTTGTTGTCATCTTCCTTCTTGTTGTCATCTTCCTTCTTGTTGTCATCTTCCTTCTTGTTGTCATCTTCCTTCTTGTTGTCATCTTCCTTCTTGTTGTCATCTTCCTTCTTGTTGTCATCTTCCTTCTTGTTGTCATCTTCCTTCTTGTTGTCATCTTCCTTCTTGTTGTCATCTTCCTTCTTGTTGTCATCTTCCTTCTTGTTGTCATCTTCCTTCTTGTTGTCATCTTCCTTCTTGTTGTCATCTTCCTTCTTGTTGTCATCTTCCTTCTTGTTGTCATCTTCCTTCTTGTTGTCATCTTCCTTCTTGTTGTCATCTTCCTTCTTGTTGTCATCTTCCTTCTTGTTGTCATCTTCCTTCTTGTTGTCATCTTCCTTCTTGTTGTCATCTTCCTTCTTGTTGTCATCTTCCTTCTTGTTGTCATCTTCCTTCTTGTTGTCATCTTCCTTCTTGTTGTCATCTTCCTTCTTGTTGTCATCTTCCTTCTTGTTGTCATCTTCCTTCTTGTTGTCATCTTCCTTCTTGTTGTCATCTTCCTTCTTGTTGTCATCTTCCTTCTTGTTGTCATCTTCCTTCTTGTTGTCATCTTCCTTCTTGTTGTCATCTTCCTTCTTGTTGTCATCTTCCTTCTTGTTGTCATCTTCCTTCTTGTTGTCATCTTCCTTCTTGTTGTCATCTTCCTTCTTGTTGTCATCTTCCTTCTTGTTGTCATCTTCCTTCTTGTTGTCATCTTCCTTCTTGTTGTCATCTTCCTTCTTGTTGTCATCTTCCTTCTTGTTGTCATCTTCCTTCTTGTTGTCATCTTCCTTCTTGTTGTCATCTTCCTTCTTGTTGTCATCTTCCTTCTTGTTGTCATCTTCCTTCTTGTTGTCATCTTCCTTCTTGTTGTCATCTTCCTTCTTGTTGTCATCTTCCTTCTTGTTGTCATCTTCCTTCTTGTTGTCATCTTCCTTCTTGTTGTCATCTTCCTTCTTGTTGTCATCTTCCTTCTTGTTGTCATCTTCCTTCTTGTTGTCATCTTCCTTCTTGTTGTCATCTTCCTTCTTGTTGTCATCTTCCTTCTTGTTGTCATCTTCCTTCTTGTTGTCATCTTCCTTCTTGTTGTCATCTTCCTTCTTGTTGTCATCTTCCTTCTTGTTGTCATCTTCCTTCTTGTTGTCATCTTCCTTCTTGTTGTCATCTTCCTTCTTGTTGTCATCTTCCTTCTTGTTGTCATCTTCCTTCTTGTTGTCATCTTCCTTCTTGTTGTCATCTTCCTTCTTGTTGTCATCTTCCTTCTTGTTGTCATCTTCCTTCTTGTTGTCATCTTCCTTCTTGTTGTCATCTTCCTTCTTGTTGTCATCTTCCTTCTTGTTGTCATCTTCCTTCTTGTTGTCATCTTCCTTCTTGTTGTCATCTTCCTTCTTGTTGTCATCTTCCTTCTTGTTGTCATCTTCCTTCTTGTTGTCATCTTCCTTCTTGTTGTCATCTTCCTTCTTGTTGTCATCTTCCTTCTTGTTGTCATCTTCCTTCTTGTTGTCATCTTCCTTCTTGTTGTCATCTTCCTTCTTGTTGTCATCTTCCTTCTTGTTGTCATCTTCCTTCTTGTTGTCATCTTCCTTCTTGTTGTCATCTTCCTTCTTGTTGTCATCTTCCTTCTTGTTGTCATCTTCCTTCTTGTTGTCATCTTCCTTCTTGTTGTCATCTTCCTTCTTGTTGTCATCTTCCTTCTTGTTGTCATCTTCCTTCTTGTTGTCATCTTCCTTCTTGTTGTCATCTTCCTTCTTGTTGTCATCTTCCTTCTTGTTGTCATCTTCCTTCTTGTTGTCATCTTCCTTCTTGTTGTCATCTTCCTTCTTGTTGTCATCTTCCTTCTTGTTGTCATCTTCCTTCTTGTTGTCATCTTCCTTCTTGTTGTCATCTTCCTTCTTGTTGTCATCTTCCTTCTTGTTGTCATCTTCCTTCTTGTTGTCATCTTCCTTCTTGTTGTCATCTTCCTTCTTGTTGTCATCTTCCTTCTTGTTGTCATCTTCCTTCTTGTTGTCATCTTCCTTCTTGTTGTCATCTTCCTTCTTGTTGTCATCTTCCTTCTTGTTGTCATCTTCCTTCTTGTTGTCATCTTCCTTCTTGTTGTCATCTTCCTTCTTGTTGTCATCTTCCTTCTTGTTGTCATCTTCCTTCTTGTTGTCATCTTCCTTCTTGTTGTCATCTTCCTTCTTGTTGTCATCTTCCTTCTTGTTGTCATCTTCCTTCTTGTTGTCATCTTCCTTCTTGTTGTCATCTTCCTTCTTGTTGTCATCTTCCTTCTTGTTGTCATCTTCCTTCTTGTTGTCATCTTCCTTCTTGTTGTCATCTTCCTTCTTGTTGTCATCTTCCTTCTTGTTGTCATCTTCCTTCTTGTTGTCATCTTCCTTCTTGTTGTCATCTTCCTTCTTGTTGTCATCTTCCTTCTTGTTGTCATCTTCCTTCTTGTTGTCATCTTCCTTCTTGTTGTCATCTTCCTTCTTGTTGTCATCTTCCTTCTTGTTGTCATCTTCCTTCTTGTTGTCATCTTCCTTCTTGTTGTCATCTTCCTTCTTGTTGTCATCTTCCTTCTTGTTGTCATCTTCCTTCTTGTTGTCATCTTCCTTCTTGTTGTCATCTTCCTTCTTGTTGTCTTTCTTCTTGTTGTCATCTTCCTTCTTGTTGTCATCTTCCTTCTTGTTGTCATCTTCCTTCTTGTTGTCATCTTCCTTCTTGTTGTCATCTTCCTTCTTGTTGTCATCTTCCTTCTTGTTGTCATCTTCCTTCTTGTTGTCATCTTCCTTCTTGTTGTCATCTTCCTTCTTGTTGTCATCTTCCTTCTTGTTGTCATCTTCCTTCTTGTTGTCATCTTCCTTCTTGTTGTCATCTTCCTTCTTGTTGTCATCTTCCTTCTTGTTGTCATCTTCCTTCTTGTTGTCATCTTCCTTCTTGTTGTCATCTTCCTTCTTGTTGTCATCTTCCTTCTTGTTGTCATCTTCCTTCTTGTTGTCATCTTCCTTCTTGTTGTCATCTTCCTTCTTGTTGTCATCTTCCTTCTTGTTGTCATCTTCCTTCTTGTTGTCATCTTCCTTCTTGTTGTCATCTTCCTTCTTGTTGTCATCTTCCTTCTTGTTGTCATCTTCCTTCTTGTTGTCATCTTCCTTCTTGTTGTCATCTTCCTTCTTGTTGTCATCTTCCTTCTTGTTGTCATCTTCCTTCTTGTTGTCATCTTCCTTCTTGTTGTCATCTTCCTTCTTGTTGTCATCTTCCTTCTTGTTGTCATCTTCCTTCTTGTTGTCATCTTCCTTCTTGTTGTCATCTTCCTTCTTGTTGTCATCTTCCTTCTTGTTGTCATCTTCCTTCTTGTTGTCATCTTCCTTCTTGTTGTCATCTTCCTTCTTGTTGTCATCTTCCTTCTTGTTGTCATCTTCCTTCTTGTTGTCATCTTCCTTCTTGTTGTCATCTTCCTTCTTGTTGTCATCTTCCTTCTTGTTGTCATCTTCCTTCTTGTTGTCATCTTCCTTCTTGTTGTCATCTTCCTTCTTGTTGTCATCTTCCTTCTTGTTGTCATCTTCCTTCTTGTTGTCATCTTCCTTCTTGTTGTCATCTTCCTTCTTGTTGTCATCTTCCTTCTTGTTGTCATCTTCCTTCTTGTTGTCATCTTCCTTCTTGTTGTCATCTTCCTTGTTGTCATCTTCCTTCTTGTTGTCATCTTCCTTCTTGTTGTCATCTTCCTTCTTGTTGTCATCTTCCTTCTTGTTGTCATCTTCCTTTCTTGTTGTCATCTTCCTTCTTGTTGTCATCTTCCTTCTTGTTGTCATCTTCCTTCTTGTTGTCATCTTCCTTCTTGTTGTCATCTTCCTTCTTGTTGTCATCTTCTTCTTGTTGTCATCTTCCTTCTTGTTGTCATCTTCCTTCTTGTTGTCATCTTCCTTCTTGTTGTCATCTTCCTTCTTGTTGTCATCTTCCTTCTTGTTGTCATCTTCCTTTCTTGTTGTCATCTTCCTTCTTGTTGTCATCTTCCTTCTTGTTGTCATCTTCCTTCTTGTTGTCATCTTCCTTCTTGTTGTCATCTTCCTTCTTGTTGTCATCTTCCTTCTTGTTGTCATCTTCCTTCTTGTTGTCATCTTCCTTCTTGTTGTCATCTTCCTTCTTGTTGTCATCTTCCTTCTTGTTGTCATCTTCCTTCTTGTTGTCATCTTCCTTCTTGTTGTCATCTTCCTTCTTGTTGTCATCTTCCTTCTTGTTGTCATCTTCCTTCTTGTTGTCATCTTCCTTCTTGTTGTCATCTTCCTTCTTGTTGTCATCTTCCTTCTTGTTGTCATCTTCCTTCTTGTTGTCATCTTCCTTCTTGTTGTCATCTTCCTTCTTGTTGTCATCTTCCTTCTTGTTGTCATCTTCCTTTCTTGTTGTCATCTTCCTTCTTGTTGTCATCTTCCTTCTTGTTGTCATCTTCCTTCTTGTTGTCATCTTCCTTCTTGTTGTCATCTTCCTTCTTGTTGTCATCTTCCTTCTTGTTGTCATCTTCCTTCTTGTTGTCATCTTCCTTCTTGTTGTCATCTTCCTTCTTGTTGTCATCTTCCTTCTTGTTGTCATCTTCCTTCTTGTTGTCATCTTCCTTCTTGTTGTCATCTTCCTTCTTGTTGTCATCTTCCTTCTTGTTGTCATCTTCCTTCTTGTTGTCATCTTCCTTCTTGTTGTCATCTTCCTTCTTGTTGTCATCTTCCTTCTTGTTGTCATCTTCCTTCTTGTTGTCATCTTCCTTCTTGTTGTCATCTTCCTTCTTGTTGTCATCTTCCTTCTTGTTGTCATCTTCCTTCTTGTTGTCATCTTCCTTCTTGTTGTCATCTTCCTTCTTGTTGTCATCTTCCTTCTTGTTGTCATCTTCCTTCTTGTTGTCATCTTCCTTCTTGTTGTCATCTTCCTTTCTTGTTGTCATCTTCTCTTCTTGTTGTCATCTTCCTTCTTGTTGTCATCTTCCTTCTTGTTGTCATCTTCCTTCTTGTTGTCATCTTCCTTCTTGTTGTCATCTTCCTTCTTGTTGTCATCTTCCTTCTTGTTGTCATCTTCCTTCTTGTTGTCATCTTCCTTCTTGTTGTCATCTTCCTTCTTGTTGTCATCTTCTTCTTGTTGTCATCTTCCTTCTTGTTGTCATCTTCCTTCTTGTTGTCATCTTCCTTCTTGTTGTCATCTTCCTTCTTGTTGTCATCTTCCTTCTTGTTGTCATCTTCCTTCTTGTTGTCATCTTCCTTCTTGTTGTCATCTTCCTTCTTGTTGTCATCTTCCTTCTTGTTGTCATCTTCCTTCTTGTTGTCATCTTCCTTCTTGTTGTCATCTTCCTTTCTTGTTGTCATCTTCCTTCTTGTTGTCATCTCCTTCTTGTTGTCATCTTCTTTCTTGTTGTCATCTTCCTTCTTGTTGTCATCTTCCTTCTTGTTGTCATCTTCCTTCTTGTTGTCATCTTCTTCTTGTTGTCATCTTCCTTCTTGTTGTCATCTTCCTTCTTGTTGTCATCTTCCTTCTTGTTGTCATCTTCTTTCTTGTTGTCATCTTCCTTCTTGTTGTCATCTTCCTTCTTGTTGTCATCTTCCTTCTTGTTGTCATCTTCCTTCTTGTTGTCATCTTCCTTCTTGTTGTCATCTTCCTTCTTGTTGTCATCTTCCTTCTTGTTGTCATCTTCCTTCTTGTTGTCATCTTCCTTCTTGTTGTCATCTTCCTTCTTGTTGTCATCTTCCTTCTTGTTGTCATCTTCCTTCTTGTTGTCATCTTCCTTCTTGTTGTCATCTTCCTTCTTGTTGTCATCTTCCTTCTTGTTGTCATCTTCCTTCTTGTTGTCATCTTCCTTCTTGTTGTCATCTTCCTTCTTGTTGTCATCTTCCTTCTTGTTGTCATCTTCCTTCTTGTTGTCATCTTCTTCTTGTTGTCATCTTCCTTCTTGTTGTCATCTTCCTTCTTGTTGTCATCTTCCTTCTTGTTGTCATCTTCCTTCTTGTTGTCATCTTCCTTCTTGTTGTCATCTTCCTTCTTGTTGTCATCTTCTTCTTGTTGTCATCTTCCTTCTTGTTGTCATCTTCCTTCTTGTTGTCATCTTCCTTCTTGTTGTCATCTTCCTTCTTGTTGTCATCTTCCTTCTTGTTGTCATCTTCCTTCTTGTTGTCATCTTCCTTCTTGTTGTCATCTTCCTTCTTGTTGTCATCTTCCTTCTTGTTGTCATCTTCCTTCTTGTTGTCATCTTCCTTCTTGTTGTCATCTTCCTTCTTGTTGTCATCTTCCTTCTTGTTGTCATCTTCCTTCTTGTTGTCATCTTCCTTCTTGTTGTCATCTTCCTTCTTGTTGTCATCTTCTCTTCTTGTTGTCATCTTCCTTCTTGTTGTCATCTTCCTTCTTGTTGTCATCTTCCTTCTTGTTGTCATCTTCCTTCTCTTGTTGTCATCTTCCTTCTTGTTGTCATCTTCCTTCTTGTTGTCATCTTCCTTCTTGTTGTCATCTTCCTTCTTGTTGTCATCTTCCTTCTTGTTGTCATCTTCCTTCTTGTTGTCATCTTCCTTCTTGTTGTCATCTTCCTTCTTGTTGTCATCTTCCTTCTTGTTGTCATCTTCCTTCTTGTTGTCATCTTCCTTCTTGTTGTCATCTTCCTTCTTGTTGTCATCTTCCTTCTTGTTGTCATCTTCCTTCTTGTTGTCATCTTCCTTCTTGTTGTCATCTTCCTTCTTGTTGTCATCTTCCTTCTTGTTGTCATCTTCCTTCTTGTTGTCATCTTCCTTCTTGTTGTCATCTTCCTTCTTGTTGTCATCTTCCTTCTTGTTGTCATCTTCCTTCTTGTTGTCATCTTCCTTCTTGTTGTCATCTTCCTTCTTGTTGTCATCTTCCTTCTTGTTGTCATCTTCCTTCTTGTTGTCATCTTCCTTCTTGTTGTCATCTTCCTTCTTGTTGTCATCTTCCTTCTTGTTGTCATCTTCCTTCTTGTTGTCATCTTCCTTCTTGTTGTCATCTTCCTTCTTGTTGTCATCTTCCTTCTTGTTGTCATCTTCCTTCTTGTTGTCATCTTCCTTCTTGTTGTCATCTTCCTTCTTGTTGTCATCTTCCTTCTTGTTGTCATCTTCCTTCTTGTTGTCATCTTCCTTCTTGTTGTCATCTTCCTTCTTGTTGTCATCTTCCTTCTTGTTGTCATCTTCCTTCTTGTTGTCATCTTCCTTCTTGTTGTCATCTTCCTTCTTGTTGTCATCTTCCTTCTTGTTGTCATCTTCCTTCTTGTTGTCATCTTCCTTCTTGTTGTCATCTTCCTTCTTGTTGTCATCTTCCTTCTTGTTGTCATCTTCCTTCTTGTTGTCATCTTCCTTCTTGTTGTCATCTTCCTTCTTGTTGTCATCTTCCTTCTTGTTGTCATCTTCCTTCTTGTTGTCATCTTCCTTCTTGTTGTCATCTTCCTTCTTGTTGTCATCTTCCTTCTTGTTGTCATCTTCCTTCTTGTTGTCATCTTCCTTCTTGTTGTCATCTTCCTTCTTGTTGTCATCTTCCTTCTTGTTGTCATCTTCCTTCTTGTTGTCATCTTCCTTCTTGTTGTCATCTTCCTTCTTGTTGTCATCTTCCTTCTTGTTGTCATCTTCCTTCTTGTTGTCATCTTCCTTCTTGTTGTCATCTTCCTTCTTGTTGTCATCTTCCTTCTTGTTGTCATCTTCCTTCTTGTTGTCATCTTCCTTCTTGTTGTCATCTTCCTTCTTGTTGTCATCTTCCTTCTTGTTGTCATCTTCCTTCTTGTTGTCATCTTCCTTCTTGTTGTCATCTTCCTTCTTGTTGTCATCTTCCTTCTTGTTGTCATCTTCCTTCTTGTTGTCATCTTCCTTCTTGTTGTCATCTTCCTTCTTGTTGTCATCTTCCTTCTTGTTGTCATCTTCCTTCTTGTTGTCATCTTCCTTCTTGTTGTCATCTTCCTTCTTGTTGTCATCTTCCTTCTTGT
Organism: Piscicola geometra; assembly: GCA_943735955.1. NCBI lineage: Eukaryota > Metazoa > Annelida > Clitellata > Hirudinida > Piscicolidae > Piscicola > Piscicola geometra. The sequence continues at coordinate 3,429 of CALSEQ010000024.1, read as the reverse complement.
TGTCATCTTCCTTCTTGTTGTCATCTTCCTTCTTGTTGTCATCTTCCTTCTTGTTGTCATCTTCCTTCTTGTTGTCATCTTCCTTCTTGTTGTCATCTTCCTTCTTGTTGTCATCTTCCTTCTTGTTGTCATCTTCTTCTTGTTGTCATCTTCCTTCTTGTTGTCATCTTCCTTCTTGTTGTCATCTTCCTTCTTGTTGTCATCTTCCTTCTTGTTGTCATCTTCCTTCTTGTTGTCATCTTCCTTCTTGTTGTCATCTTCCTTCTTGTTGTCATCTTCCTTCTTGTTGTCATCTTCCTTCTTGTTGTCATCTTCCTTCTTGTTGTCATCTTCCTTCTTGTTGTCATCTTCCTTCTTGTTGTCATCTTCCTTCTTGTTGTCATCTTCCTTCTTGTTGTCATCTTCCTTCTTGTTGTCATCTTCCTTCTTGTTGTCATCTTCCTTCTTGTTGTCATCTTCCTTCTTGTTGTCATCTTCCTTCTTGTTGTCATCTTCCTTCTTGTTGTCATCTTCCTTCTTGTTGTCATCTTCCTTCTTGTTGTCATCTTCCTTCTTGTTGTCATCTTCCTTCTTGTTGTCATCTTCCTTCTTGTTGTCATCTTCCTTCTTGTTGTCATCTTCCTTCTTGTTGTCATCTTCCTTCTTGTTGTCATCTTCCTTCTTGTTGTCATCTTCCTTCTTGTTGTCATCTTCCTTCTTGTTGTCATCTTCCTTCTTGTTGTCATCTTCCTTCTTGTTGTCATCTTCCTTCTTGTTGTCATCTTCCTTCTTGTTGTCATCTTCCTTCTTGTTGTCATCTTCCTTCTTGTTGTCATCTTCCTTCTTGTTGTCATCTTCCTTCTTGTTGTCATCTTCCTTCTTGTTGTCATCTTCCTTCTTGTTGTCATCTTCCTTCTTGTTGTCATCTTCCTTCTTGTTGTCATCTTCCTTCTTGTTGTCATCTTCCTTCTTGTTGTCATCTTCCTTCTTGTTGTCATCTTCCTTCTTGTTGTCATCTTCCTTCTTGTTGTCATCTTCCTTCTTGTTGTCATCTTCCTTCTTGTTGTCATCTTCCTTCTTGTTGTCATCTTCCTTCTTGTTGTCATCTTCCTTCTTGTTGTCATCTTCCTTCTTGTTGTCATCTTCCTTCTTGTTGTCATCTTCCTTCTTGTTGTCATCTTCCTTCTTGTTGTCATCTTCCTTCTTGTTGTCATCTTCCTTCTTGTTGTCATCTTCTTTCTTGTTGTCATCTTCCTTCTTGTTGTCATCTTCCTTCTTGTTGTCATCTTCCTTCTTGTTGTCATCTTCCTTCTTGTTGTCATCTTCCTTCTTGTTGTCATCTTCCTTCTTGTTGTCATCTTCCTTCTTGTTGTCATCTTCCTTCTTGTTGTCATCTTCCTTCTTGTTGTCATCTTCCTTCTTGTTGTCATCTTCCTTCTTGTTGTCATCTTCCTTCTTGTTGTCATCTTCCTTCTTGTTGTCATCTTCCTTCTTGTTGTCATCTTCCTTCTTGTTGTCATCTTCCTTCTTGTTGTCATCTTCCTTCTTGTTGTCATCTTCCTTCTTGTTGTCATCTTCCTTCTTGTTGTCATCTTCCTTCTTGTTGTCATCTTCCTTCTTGTTGTCATCTTCCTTCTTGTTGTCATCTTCCTTCTTGTTGTCATCTTCCTTCTTGTTGTCATCTTCCTTCTTGTTGTCATCTTCCTTCTTGTTGTCATCTTCCTTCTTGTTGTCATCTTCCTTCTTGTTGTCATCTTCCTTCTTGTTGTCATCTTCCTTCTTGTTGTCATCTTCCTTCTTGTTGTCATCTTCCTTCTTGTTGTCATCTTCCTTCTTGTTGTCATCTTCCTTCTTGTTGTCATCTTCCTTCTTGTTGTCATCTTCCTTCTTGTTGTCATCTTCCTTCTTGTTGTCATCTTCCTTCTTGTTGTCATCTTCCTTCTTGTTGTCATCTTCCTTCTTGTTGTCATCTTCCTTCTTGTTGTCATCTTCCTTCTTGTTGTCATCTTCCTTCTTGTTGTCATCTTCCTTCTTGTTGTCATCTTCCTTCTTGTTGTCATCTTCCTTCTTGTTGTCATCTTCCTTCTTGTTGTCATCTTCTCTTCTTGTTGTCATCTTCCTTCTTGTTGTCATCTTCCTTCTTGTTGTCATCTTCCTTCTTGTTGTCATCTTCCTTCTTGTTGTCATCTTCCTTCTTGTTGTCATCTTCCTTCTTGTTGTCATCTTCCTTCTTGTTGTCATCTTCCTTCTTGTTGTCATCTTCCTTCTTGTTGTCATCTTCCTTCTTGTTGTCATCTTCCTTCTTGTTGTCATCTTCCTTCTTGTTGTCATCTTCCTTCTTGTTGTCATCTTCCTTCTTGTTGTCATCTTCCTTCTTGTTGTCATCTTCCTTCTTGTTGTCATCTTCCTTCTTGTTGTCATCTTCCTTCTTGTTGTCATCTTCCTTCTTGTTGTCATCTTCCTTCTTGTTGTCATCTTCCTTCTTGTTGTCATCTTCCTTCTTGTTGTCATCTTCCTTCTTGTTGTCATCTTCCTTCTTGTTGTCATCTTCCTTCTTGTTGTCATCTTCCTTCTTGTTGTCATCTTCCTTCTTGTTGTCATCTTCCTTCTTGTTGTCATCTTCCTTCTTGTTGTCATCTTCCTTCTTGTTGTCATCTTCCTTCTTGTTGTCATCTTCCTTCTTGTTGTCATCTTCCTTCTTGTTGTCATCTTCCTTCTTGTTGTCATCTTCCTTCTTGTTGTCATCTTCCTTCTTGTTGTCATCTTCCTTCTTGTTGTCATCTTCCTTCTTGTTGTCATCTTCCTTCTTGTTGTCATCTTCCTTCTTGTTGTCATCTTCCTTCTTGTTGTCATCTTCCTTCTTGTTGTCATCTTCCTTCTTGTTGTCATCTTCCTTCTTGTTGTCATCTTCCTTCTTGTTGTCATCTTCCTTCTTGTTGTCATCTTCCTTCTTGTTGTCATCTTCCTTCTTGTTGTCATCTTCCTTCTTGTTGTCATCTTCCTTCTTGTTGTCATCTTCCTTCTTGTTGTCATCTTCCTTCTTGTTGTCATCTTCCTTCTTGTTGTCATCTTCCTTCTTGTTGTCATCTTCCTTCTTGTTGTCATCTTCCTTCTTGTTGTCATCTTCCTTCTTGTTGTCATCTTCCTTCTTGTTGTCATCTTCCTTCTTGTTGTCATCTTCCTTCTTGTTGTCATCTTCCTTCTTGTTGTCATCTTCCTTCTTGTTGTCATCTTCCTTCTTGTTGTCATCTTCCTTCTTGTTGTCATCTTCCTTCTTGTTGTCATCTTCCTTCTTGTTGTCATCTTCCTTCTTGTTGTCATCTTCCTTCTTGTTGTCATCTTCCTTCTTGTTGTCATCTTCCTTCTTGTTGTCATCTTCCTTCTTGTTGTCATCTTCCTTCTTGTTGTCATCTTCCTTCTTGTTGTCATCTTCCTTCTTGTTGTCATCTT
>CALSEQ010000023.1:0-16626 GCA_943735955.1 Piscicola geometra | reverse complement strand
ACAACACAAATTACAAAAAAAGAATACTGAAAATCAAAAAACAGATCAACAATCTAATCATAAGATTCCAAAATATAGAAGAAACTATATATGAAGAAATCTCCATAGAGCTGGACACACAATCTCCAGACACTCCAAACCAATCCATGGACACACAACTAACAAATATAAATGATAAAAATAATAATGAAACGAACATCACTGCTGGACCAAGCACAACAAACTCCAACACAGACATCACCACAGGACCAAGCACAACAAACTCCAACACAAACACCAATATCAACGTACCATCCAACAAAGAGCACAACAAGAGAACAAAGGAAGACACAAGCTCCCCCTCACCAAAAAAACCAAAAAAACTAAAGAAAAGGAACCAAACGGAACAAAAAAACTAAGCACAGAATTTACGAATAGCTTCCTAAATCTATCTAACTTTAAACTAAATAATAAAATTTTACCTTAACAAATTAAATTTGAATAACAATAAGAATAACAATAAATCAATCTTCAAACTCCCATCTACATTTACGAACTAGACGAAACAGAAAGAACACTGATCAATCAACCAAGATAGGTACAAAAGAAGGAAATACAAAAACAAAGGCATCATCCCGATAAACAATAACAAAATCAAAACAACCAACATAAAAAATAAGAAGAAAACAAACAGTCTATTCAAAACGAACAATAAGGACAACCTGACAAAAGAAGAAAGAGAATCTATCACAGAACTCAAAGAAGCTATCAAAAACAAACTCATAACTATAAAAAAGCGGACAAAAATGATATCTTTGTGATCCAAAACTACAATGATTAGCACAAAGAAGCACTGAAACAACTAGCTGACCAATCCTTCTACAGGATCGCGAACCCTAGCGAATATAAAGAAACAAGCAAATTAATCAAGAACACCCCCAACAAATATAACATAAATAGTAATCCAATGATAATGACAATTTTATCAACAACAATAAGAAGGAGAATAACAATAACAACATTACTGAAAAGGAGAACAAAAATTCAAGTGAACAATCTCCCAATTACAGAAGATAACCAAACTAATTGATACATTACGGGATCAAAAACAAAGTTAAGACCTATCAAGGCCTATTATCGTAAGATATCAACCCTGACTCCCAGAAACCTTCGTCCACACGGGCCGGAACGCATGACGTCCTCGGATGTCCCCTCCACAAACCCTAACTAAGCAGGAAGGTGGTGCTGGAAGGAGGACCCCTGAGACGATGGAAGATACCTGCGAAAAAATAATAAAAAATATAAAATTCAAGTCCCACTCTAATAGAATGACACAGATATTAATAAAATAAATTATAAACCAACCTGAAACAAACACTATCAAAAATACAGAATTATGAACAATATACCAAAAAACTACTCTCACAAACCCTTGAGACAAACAATAACACGGACACGACAACTACGGACTCCGAGAACCTAAACACACGAAATCCCTAGAATTCCTCAATTAACAAATTAATATGAAGATATATTAAAATTAAAGAAAGACACTACAAGACACAACAGAACAAACAGAGACTACCCTAATCGACCTCCAAGAGAAGCAGCGACCGATTTACAGCCTCTCATCAACAAGAGAAGCAGAGGCCGATTAACAACCACTGACACACCATTACTGGAATTCCTGAATTAACAAATCAATATGAAGATATACTAAGAAATAAATATTAAAAATAATAAAGTGAAAATTAAAAGAAATATCTAACCCAGATCAATCCGTAACCACGAGGATTACTTTATCACCCTGAAAACATAAACAAACAAAATGATACGTCTAACCAACAAACGTGATAAATACTCCATGAAAAACGAACCAAACAAACCTAACAGACACACTCTGAAAACAAAGAAATGAATATAAATAATGACGATATTTGATTTTACTTAATACACATAAAATATAATTTCACAAATAAACCAAGATATTCCCAACAGAATTAAAAGAAAGACACAACAAGACACAACAGGACAAACAGAGACATCGACCTCTAAGAGAAGCAGCGACCGATTTACAGCCTCTCATTAACAAGAGAAGCAGAGGCCGATTAACAACCACTGACACGCAATTAACAAACCTCTGACACTAATGATACTAACCATTTCTGTGATTATTTAACATACATACGTGTTAGATATACATTGCTAAGACTCTCATACAATGATGCATCTGACATTCTACATACAATTTATTATGCATTGAATCATTACAAACTTGCCTATATAAAGAATGAAAAACTTACTGAAGAAACAGCCCTGATGAAGATCTACTAAAAGATCGAAACTAGTCGGCAGACTTTCTTCAGACTTTTACGAATAAATTAGTTAAAAAAACGTCTTATGTTTTTCTGAAAATGGCAAGTTTTAATAGAAAAAACCACTCAAACGATAGCACTCCTCACAACAGGAGCTTCCATAACAGTAACTTCCAAACTAATAGAAACTCTAATAACTTTAATAATAATAATAATAATAATAATTATAACAACAATAACAATACGGATAAAGAAAGAACAAAAACAGGTAACTTGACAGAAGAATCAATCAGGAACCTGCTCAAAGAATTCATGGACAACAAAGTTGAGAACAATAACAATAACAATAACATCCCAAACAGAAAACCCTACTATAACAACAAGAACAACTACAACAACAACAACTACAAAAACAACCAGAATTACAGAAACAACCACAGAAACAACAGATACAACCATACCAACAATAACTACAACAATAACAACAAGTACAACCAGAATAACAATAATGAAGACACAAATGAGGTTGGAGATAACTACAACAACAGATACAACAATAATAATAGATTCAACCCATACAAGAAACACCAAAGCGTTGATAGACAACTCAGAACAACGATCATCAACATCTTCAAAGTTCTCAGCCAATTAGAATTCTTTAAAAATTTCGAAAGAAAAATGAAATTCGAACTAGGAATTGAAAAAAATGTAGAATCGATTAACCTCGCCAATTCAACTGGAAAAGAAAATCTCAACATAAACATGCTGGACTTGATGGAAGACTTCAGGATCAACCTGAGACTTCTCATCCTAGAGAACCAGGAATCAAACTTAGAAACACTGATTAGTAACATCAAAGAAAAAAGAAACATAGAAGAAGATATAAAAACAACATGGGAAGCTGTAAAAAGACGTAACCCCAAATGGCCAAGGAACCTGGATAAGATCCTCTTAGTGAGGATACAAAAAGATGCCACTCCAGACACACTAAACACGAAAACACAAGACTACCAGAAAGACCTGGCGAATGCAAATAAAAAACTGGAAGAAGCGCTCAAATGTTTTGAAACACTCCAAAAGAACAACCAAAACAATAATATAAATAATAATAATACAAACAAAGACCAAAACAAGGAAAACACCAATGACAACCAAAACAACAATAGCAACAACACCAACAAAGAAGAAGAAGGTAATAAGAACAACAACAAAACTAACAATGAAAAGGAAAATAACAGTAAAGACACCAACAACAACATCAACCACAACAACAAAAACACTAACAACAACAACGAAGACCAAGACAACGAAGAAAACAACACTAATAACAGCAACAGAAACAACAACCAAATTAATAACAACAATAATAACAGCAACAAAAATAACAACAATGAAACAAACAACCAGACCAACTCCAACCACAACATGGCCACCAACAACAACAACCAAGAAGAAGAACACAACAATATAACAAACAACAAGAATGACAAAATAAATAACAACAAAAGTAACAACAAACCGAACACCGAGAAGAACAACAACACTAACAACATCAACATAAACAAAGACAACGACAAAAGTAACAAAACTACCAAGAACAATACGGTGGATGAAAAAGTAGAAGAAACAAAAGAGTTGGAAATTCTAACTGATATAATCATAGAAATTAATTCGATTGAAAATTTCCTTATACATTGCAGCAAACCATACGGAAGAATGCTAATGTCACCAAGAAAGGTTGAAAAAACAAAGATAGATAACCTGAGCAATCTAGATTACATAAACACGAAAATTAACAACCTACACAAAATAAAGGACAACACAAATTACAAAAAAAGAATACTGAAAATCAAAAAACAGATCAACAATCTAATCATAAGATTCCAAAATATAGAAGAAACTATATATGAAGAAATCTCCATAGAGCTGGACACACAATCTCCAGACACTCCAAACCAATCCATGGACACACAACTAACAAATATAAATGATAAAAATAATAATGAAACGAACATCACTGCTGGACCAAGCACAACAAACTCCAACACAGACATCACCACAGGACCAAGCACAACAAACTCCAACACAAACACCAATATCAACGTACCATCCAACAAAGAGCACAACAAGAGAACAAAGGAAGACACAAGCTCCCCCTCACCAAAAAAACCAAAAAAACTAAAGAAAAGGAACCAAACGGAACAAAAAAACTAAGCACAGAATTTACGAATAGCTTCCTAAATCTATCTAACTTTAAACTAAATAATAAAATTTTACCTTAACAAATTAAATTTGAATAACAATAAGAATAACAATAAATCAATCTTCAAACTCCCATCTACATTTACGAACTAGACGAAACAGAAAGAACACTGATCAATCAACCAAGATAGGTACAAAAGAAGGAAATACAAAAACAAAGGCATCATCCCGATAAACAATAACAAAATCAAAACAACCAACATAAAAAATAAGAAGAAAACAAACAGTCTATTCAAAACGAACAATAAGGACAACCTGACAAAAGAAGAAAGAGAATCTATCACAGAACTCAAAGAAGCTATCAAAAACAAACTCATAACTATAAAAAAGCGGACAAAAATGATATCTTTGTGATCCAAAACTACAATGATTAGCACAAAGAAGCACTGAAACAACTAGCTGACCAATCCTTCTACAGGATCGCGAACCCTAGCGAATATAAAGAAACAAGCAAATTAATCAAGAACACCCCCAACAAATATAACATAAATAGTAATCCAATGATAATGACAATTTTATCAACAACAATAAGAAGGAGAATAACAATAACAACATTACTGAAAAGGAGAACAAAAATTCAAGTGAACAATCTCCCAATTACAGAAGATAACCAAACTAATTGATACATTACGGGATCAAAAACAAAGTTAAGACCTATCAAGGCCTATTATCGTAAGATATCAACCCTGACTCCCAGAAACCTTCGTCCACACGGGCCGGAACGCATGACGTCCTCGGATGTCCCCTCCACAAACCCTAACTAAGCAGGAAGGTGGTGCTGGAAGGAGGACCCCTGAGACGATGGAAGATACCTGCGAAAAAATAATAAAAAAAAAATAATAAAAAATATAAAATTCAAGTCCCACTCTAATAGAATGACACAGATATTAATAAAATAAATTATAAACCAACCTGAAACAAACACTATCAAAAATACAGAATTATGAACAATATACCAAAAAACTACTCTCACAAACCCTTGAGACAAACAATAACACGGACACGACAACTACGGACTCCGAGAACCTAAACACACGAAATCCCTAGAATTCCTCAATTAACAAATTAATATGAAGATATATTAAAATTAAAGAAAGACACTACAAGACACAACAGAACAAACAGAGACTACCCTAATCGACCTCCAAGAGAAGCAGCGACCGATTTACAGCCTCTCATCAACAAGAGAAGCAGAGGCCGATTAACAACCACTGACACACCATTACTGGAATTCCTGAATTAACAAATCAATATGAAGATATACTAAGAAATAAATATTAAAAATAATAAAGTGAAAATTAAAAGAAATATCTAACCCAGATCAATCCGTAACCACGAGGATTACTTTATCACCCTGAAAACATAAACAAACAAAATGATACGTCTAACCAACAAACGTGATAAATACTCCATGAAAAACGAACCAAACAAACCTAACAGACACACTCTGAAAACAAAGAAATGAATATAAATAATGACGATATTTGATTTTACTTAATACACATAAAATATAATTTCACAAATAAACCAAGATATTCCCAACAGAATTAAAAGAAAGACACAACAAGACACAACAGGACAAACAGAGACATCGACCTCTAAGAGAAGCAGCGACCGATTTACAGCCTCTCATTAACAAGAGAAGCAGAGGCCGATTAACAACCACTGACACGCAATTAACAAACCTCTGACACTAATGATACTAACCATTTCTGTGATTATTTAACATACATACGTGTTAGATATACATTGCTAAGACTCTCATACAATGATGCATCTGACATTCTACATACAATTTATTATGCATTGAATCATTACAAACTTGCCTATATAAAGAATGAAAAACTTACTGAAGAAACAGCCCTGATGAAGATCTACTAAAAGATCGAAACTAGTCGGCAGACTTTCTTCAGACTTTTACGAATAAATTAGTTAAAAAAACGTCTTATGTTTTTCTGAAAATGGCAAGTTTTAATAGAAAAAACCACTCAAACGATAGCACTCCTCACAACAGGAGCTTCCATAACAGTAACTTCCAAACTAATAGAAACTCTAATAACTTTAATAATAATAATAATAATAATAATTATAACAACAATAACAATACGGATAAAGAAAGAACAAAAACAGGTAACTTGACAGAAGAATCAATCAGGAACCTGCTCAAAGAATTCATGGACAACAAAGTTGAGAACAATAACAATAACAATAACATCCCAAACAGAAAACCCTACTATAACAACAAGAACAACTACAACAACAACAACTACAAAAACAACCAGAATTACAGAAACAACCACAGAAACAACAGATACAACCATACCAACAATAACTACAACAATAACAACAAGTACAACCAGAATAACAATAATGAAGACACAAATGAGGTTGGAGATAACTACAACAACAGATACAACAATAATAATAGATTCAACCCATACAAGAAACACCAAAGCGTTGATAGACAACTCAGAACAACGATCATCAACATCTTCAAAGTTCTCAGCCAATTAGAATTCTTTAAAAATTTCGAAAGAAAAATGAAATTCGAACTAGGAATTGAAAAAAATGTAGAATCGATTAACCTCGCCAATTCAACTGGAAAAGAAAATCTCAACATAAACATGCTGGACTTGATGGAAGACTTCAGGATCAACCTGAGACTTCTCATCCTAGAGAACCAGGAATCAAACTTAGAAACACTGATTAGTAACATCAAAGAAAAAAGAAACATAGAAGAAGATATAAAAACAACATGGGAAGCTGTAAAAAGACGTAACCCCAAATGGCCAAGGAACCTGGATAAGATCCTCTTAGTGAGGATACAAAAAGATGCCACTCCAGACACACTAAACACGAAAACACAAGACTACCAGAAAGACCTGGCGAATGCAAATAAAAAACTGGAAGAAGCGCTCAAATGTTTTGAAACACTCCAAAAGAACAACCAAAACAATAATATAAATAATAATAATACAAACAAAGACCAAAACAAGGAAAACACCAATGACAACCAAAACAACAATAGCAACAACACCAACAAAGAAGAAGAAGGTAATAAGAACAACAACAAAACTAACAATGAAAAGGAAAATAACAGTAAAGACACCAACAACAACATCAACCACAACAACAAAAACACTAACAACAACAACGAAGACCAAGACAACGAAGAAAACAACACTAATAACAGCAACAGAAACAACAACCAAATTAATAACAACAATAATAACAGCAACAAAAATAACAACAATGAAACAAACAACCAGACCAACTCCAACCACAACATGGCCACCAACAACAACAACCAAGAAGAAGAACACAACAATATAACAAACAACAAGAATGACAAAATAAATAACAACAAAAGTAACAACAAACCGAACACCGAGAAGAACAACAACACTAACAACATCAACATAAACAAAGACAACGACAAAAGTAACAAAACTACCAAGAACAATACGGTGGATGAAAAAGTAGAAGAAACAAAAGAGTTGGAAATTCTAACTGATATAATCATAGAAATTAATTCGATTGAAAATTTCCTTATACATTGCAGCAAACCATACGGAAGAATGCTAATGTCACCAAGAAAGGTTGAAAAAACAAAGATAGATAACCTGAGCAATCTAGATTACATAAACACGAAAATTAACAACCTACACAAAATAAAGGACAACACAAATTACAAAAAAAGAATACTGAAAATCAAAAAACAGATCAACAATCTAATCATAAGATTCCAAAATATAGAAGAAACTATATATGAAGAAATCTCCATAGAGCTGGACACACAATCTCCAGACACTCCAAACCAATCCATGGACACACAACTAACAAATATAAATGATAAAAATAATAATGAAACGAACATCACTGCTGGACCAAGCACAACAAACTCCAACACAGACATCACCACAGGACCAAGCACAACAAACTCCAACACAAACACCAATATCAACGTACCATCCAACAAAGAGCACAACAAGAGAACAAAGGAAGACACAAGCTCCCCCTCACCAAAAAAACCAAAAAAACTAAAGAAAAGGAACCAAACGGAACAAAAAAACTAAGCACAGAATTTACGAATAGCTTCCTAAATCTATCTAACTTTAAACTAAATAATAAAATTTTACCTTAACAAATTAAATTTGAATAACAATAAGAATAACAATAAATCAATCTTCAAACTCCCATCTACATTTACGAACTAGACGAAACAGAAAGAACACTGATCAATCAACCAAGATAGGTACAAAAGAAGGAAATACAAAAACAAAGGCATCATCCCGATAAACAATAACAAAATCAAAACAACCAACATAAAAAATAAGAAGAAAACAAACAGTCTATTCAAAACGAACAATAAGGACAACCTGACAAAAGAAGAAAGAGAATCTATCACAGAACTCAAAGAAGCTATCAAAAACAAACTCATAACTATAAAAAAGCGGACAAAAATGATATCTTTGTGATCCAAAACTACAATGATTAGCACAAAGAAGCACTGAAACAACTAGCTGACCAATCCTTCTACAGGATCGCGAACCCTAGCGAATATAAAGAAACAAGCAAATTAATCAAGAACACCCCCAACAAATATAACATAAATAGTAATCCAATGATAATGACAATTTTATCAACAACAATAAGAAGGAGAATAACAATAACAACATTACTGAAAAGGAGAACAAAAATTCAAGTGAACAATCTCCCAATTACAGAAGATAACCAAACTAATTGATACATTACGGGATCAAAAACAAAGTTAAGACCTATCAAGGCCTATTATCGTAAGATATCAACCCTGACTCCCAGAAACCTTCGTCCACACGGGCCGGAACGCATGACGTCCTCGGATGTCCCCTCCACAAACCCTAACCCTAACCCTAACCCTAACCCTAACCCTAACCCTAACCCTAACCCTAACCCTAACCCTAACCCTAACCCTAACCCTAACCCTAACCCTAACCCTAACCCTAACCCTAACCCTAAACCCTAACCCTAACCCTAACCCTAACCCTAACCCTAACCCTAACCCTAACCCTAACCCTAACCCTAACCCTAACCCTAACCCTAACCCTAACCCTAACCCTAACCCTAACCCTAACCCTAACCCTAACCCTAACCCTAACCCTAACCCTAACCCTAACCCTAACCCTAACCCTAACCCTAACCCTAACCCTAACCCTAACCCTAACCCTAACCCTAACCCTAACCCTAACCCTAACCCTAACCCTAACCCTAACCCTAACCCTAACCCTAACCCTAACCCTAACCCTAACCCTAACCCTAACCCTAACCCTAACCCTAACCCTAACCCTAACCCTAACCCTAACCCTAACCCTAACCCTAACCCTAACCCTAACCCTAACCCTAACCCTAACCCTAACCCTAACCCTAACCCTAACCCTAACCCTAACCCTAACCCTAACCCTAACCCTAACCCTAACCCTAACCCTAACCCTAACCCTAACCCTAACCCTAACCCTAACCCTAACCCTAACCCTAACCCTAACCCTAACCCTAACCCTAACCCTAACCCTAACCCTAACCCTAACCCTAACCCTAACCCTAACCCTAACCCTAACCCTAACCCTAACCCTAACCCTAACCCTAACCCTAACCCTAACCCTAACCCTAACCCTAACCCTAACCCTAACCCTAACCCTAACCCTAACCCTAACCCTAACCCTAACCCTAACCCTAACCCTAACCCAAGGTAAGTGGTTGACACCTAGATCACTTCCCAGGCCATAAGCCGGAACGCTTTTATGTGACTAACCATCACATCATACCATACCTAACCCTATGTGCCGGAAGGCAATGGCTGAAGAAGTGTGAAAGGAAGAAACCTACTTCCTTAAAACACAAATACAAATAAACACACGAGGAAATACAAACATCTTCGATACCACTACAATGACGCGCGAACACAAACAAAGGATAATTACATATGCATCAACACATGCATCTACACGCATACATCTATACGGATGCTACCACACATATACATCACATATGCGCCCACACGCGCGAACACAAACAAAGGATAATTACATATGCATCTACACATGCATCTACACGCATACATCTATACGGATGCTACCACACATATACATTACATACGCGTCCACATACATATAAAGGGTTGTAACGAACTCAACAATTTAATTTCTAAAAAACCTTCCTGATGAAGCGAATAAGCGAAACATGTCGAAGGTGCCTAACAGTTGAGTTCAAAATATTAATTTTAATCTTAAATTTAAATTACTTTTAATCTCTCACATCGAGAATTAAAAGAATCATTCTAACAGTGTCCTAATACGACCAGTGAAGAATGATACATTACTCACATCGAGAATTTAAAAACCCTAACTGGATTCCTAACACGACCAGTAGAGAGTGGTAAGAAGAAAAAGGTAAGTGGTTGACACCTAGATCACTTCCCAGGCCATAAGCCGGAACGCTTTTATGTGACTAACCATCACATCATACCATACCTAACCCTATGTGCCGGAAGGCAATGGCTGAAGAAGTGTGAAAGGAAGAAACCTACTTCCTTAAAACACAAATACAAATAAACACACGAGGAAATACAAACATCTTCGATACCACTACAATGACGCGCGAACACAAACAAAGGATAATTACATATGCATCAACACATGCATCTACACGCATACATCTATACGGATGCTACCACACATATACATCACATATGCGCCCACACGCGCGAACACAAACAAAGGATAATTACATATGCATCTACACATGCATCTACACGCATACATCTATACGGATGCTACCACACATATACATTACATACGCGTCCACATACTATAAAGGGTTGTAACGAACTCAACAATTTAATTTCTAAAAAACCTTCCTGATGAAGCGAATAAGCGAAACATGTCGAAGGTGCCTAACAGTTGAGTTCAAAATATTAATTTTAATCTTAAATTTAAATTACTTTTAATCTCTCACATCGAGAATTAAAAGAATCATTCTAACAGTGTCCTAATACGACCAGTGAAGAATGATACATTACTCACATCGAGAATTTAAAAACCCTAACTGGATTCCTAACACGACCAGTAGAGAGTGGTAAGAAGAAAAAGGTAAGTGGTTGACACCTAGATCACTTCCCAGGCCATAAGCCGGAACGCTTTTATGTGACTAACCATCACATCATACCATACCTAACCCTATGTGCCGGAAGGCAATGGCTGAAGAAGTGTGAAAGGAAGAAACCTACTTCCTTAAAACACAAATACAAATAAACACACGAGGAAATACAAACATCTTCGATACCACTACAATGACGCGCGAACACAAACAAAGGATAATTACATATGCATCAACACATGCATCTACACGCATACATCTATACGGATGCTACCACACATATACATCACATATGCGCCCACACGCGCGAACACAAACAAAGGATAATTACATATGCATCTACACATGCATCTACACGCATACATCTATACGGATGCTACCACACATATACATTACATACGCGTCCACATACATATAAAGGGTTGTAACGAACTCAACAATTTAATTTCTAAAAAACCTTCCTGATGAAGCGAATAAGCGAAACATGTCGAAGGTGCCTAACAGTTGAGTTCAAAATATTAATTTTAATCTTAAATTTAAATTACTTTTAATCTCTCACATCGAGAATTAAAAGAATCATTCTAACAGTGTCCTAATACGACCAGTGAAGAATGATACATTACTCACATCGAGAATTTAAAAACCCTAACTGGATTCCTAACACGACCAGTAGAGAGTGGTAAGAAGAAAAAGGTAAGTGGTTGACACCTAGATCACTTCCCAGGCCATAAGCCGGAACGCTTTTATGTGACTAACCATCACATCATACCATACCTAACCCTATGTGCCGGAAGGCAATGGCTGAAGAAGTGTGAAAGGAAGAAACCTACTTCCTTAAAACACAAATACAAATAAACACACGAGGAAATACAAACATCTTCGATACCACTACAATGACGCGCGAACACAAACAAAGGATAATTACATATGCATCAACACATGCATCTACACGCATACATCTATACGGATGCTACCACACATATACATCACATATGCGCCCACACGCGCGAACACAAACAAAGGATAATTACATATGCATCTACACATGCATCTACACGCATACATCTATACGGATGCTACCACACATATACATTACATACGCGTCCACATACATATAAAGGGTTGTAACGAACTCAACAATTTAATTTCTAAAAAACCTTCCTGATGAAGCGAATAAGCGAAACATGTCGAAGGTGCCTAACAGTTGAGTTCAAAATATTAATTTTAATCTTAAATTTAAATTACTTTTAATCTCTCACATCGAGAATTAAAAGAATCATTCTAACAGTGTCCTAATACGACCAGTGAAGAATGATACATTACTCACATCGAGAATTTAAAAACCCTAACTGGATTCCTAACACGACCAGTAGAGAGTGGTAAGAAGAAAAAGGTAAGTGGTTGACACCTAGATCACTTCCCAGGCCATAAGCCGGAACGCTTTTATGTGACTAACCATCACATCATACCATACCTAACCCTATGTGCCGGAAGGCAATGGCTGAAGAAGTGTGAAAGGAAGAAACCTACTTCCTTAAAACACAAATACAAATAAACACACGAGGAAATACAAACATCTTCGATACCACTACAATGACGCGCGAACACAAACAAAGGATAATTACATATGCATCAACACATGCATCTACACGCATACATCTATACGGATGCTACCACACATATACATCACATATGCGCCCACACGCGCGAACACAAACAAAGGATAATTACATATGCATCTACACATGCATCTACACGCATACATCTATACGGATGCTACCACACATATACATTACATACGCGTCCACATACATATAAAGGGTTGTAACGAACTCAACAATTTAATTTCTAAAAAACCTTCCTGATGAAGCGAATAAGCGAAACATGTCGAAGGTGCCTAACAGTTGAGTTCAAAATATTAATTTTAATCTTAAATTTAAATTACTTTTAATCTCTCACATCGAGAATTAAAAGAATCATTCTAACAGTGTCCTAATACGACCAGTGAAGAATGATACATTACTCACATCGAGAATTTAAAAACCCTAACTGGATTCCTAACACGACCAGTAGAGAGTGGTAAGAAGAAAAAGGTAAGTGGTTGACACCTAGATCACTTCCCAGGCCATAAGCCGGAACGCTTTTATGTGACTAACCATCACATCATACCATACCTAACCCTATGTGCCGGAAGGCAATGGCTGAAGAAGTGTGAAAGGAAGAAACCTACTTCCTTAAAACACAAATACAAATAAACACACGAGGAAATACAAACATCTTCGATACCACTACAATGACGCGCGAACACAAACAAAGGATAATTACATATGCATCAACACATGCATCTACACGCATACATCTATACGGATGCTACCACACATATACATCACATATGCGCCCACACGCGCGAACACAAACAAAGGATAATTACATATGCATCTACACATGCATCTACACGCATACATCTATACGGATGCTACCACACATATACATTACATACGCGTCCACATACATATAAAGGGTTGTAACGAACTCAACAATTTAATTTCTAAAAAACCTTCCTGATGAAGCGAATAAGCGAAACATGTCGAAGGTGCCTAACAGTTGAGTTCAAAATATTAATTTTAATCTTAAATTTAAATTACTTTTAATCTCTCACATCGAGAATTAAAAGAATCATTCTAACAGTGTCCTAATACGACCAGTGAAGAATGATACATTACTCACATCGAGAATTTAAAAACCCTAACTGGATTCCTAACACGACCAGTAGAGAGTGGTAAGAAGAAAAAGGTAAGTGGTTGACACCTAGATCACTTCCCAGGCCATAAGCCGGAACGCTTTTATGTGACTAACCATCACATCATACCATACCTAACCCTATGTGCCGGAAGGCAATGGCTGAAGAAGTGTGAAAGGAAGAAACCTACTTCCTTAAAACACAAATACAAATAAACACACGAGGAAATACAAACATCTTCGATACCACTACAATGACGCGCGAACACAAACAAAGGATAATTACATATGCATCAACACATGCATCTACACGCATACATCTATACGGATGCTACCACACATATACATCACATATGCGCCCACACGCGCGAACACAAACAAAGGATAATTACATATGCATCTACACATGCATCTACACGCATACATCTATACGGATGCTACCACACATATACATTACATACGCGTCCACATACATATAAAGGGTTGTAACGAACTCAACAATTTAATTTCTAAAAAACCTTCCTGATGAAGCGAATAAGCGAAACATGTCGAAGGTGCCTAACAGTTGAGTTCAAAATATTAATTTTAATCTTAAATTTAAATTACTTTTAATCTCTCACATCGAGAATTAAAAGAATCATTCTAACAGTGTCCTAATACGACCAGTGAAGAATGATACATTACTCACATCGAGAATTTAAAAACCCTAACTGGATTCCTAACACGACCAGTAGAGAGTGGTAAGAAGAAAAAGGTAAGTGGTTGACACCTAGATCACTTCCCAGGCCATAAGCCGGAACGCTTTTATGTGACTAACCATCACATCATACCATACCTAACCCTATGTGCCGGAAGGCAATGGCTGAAGAAGTGTGAAAGGAAGAAACCTACTTCCTTAAAACACAAATACAAATAAACACACGAGGAAATACAAACATCTTCGATACCACTACAATGACGCGCGAACACAAACAAAGGATAATTACATATGCATCAACACATGCATCTACACGCATACATCTATACGGATGCTACCACACATATACATCACATATGCGCCCACACGCGCGAACACAAACAAAGGATAATTACATATGCATCTACACATGCATCTACACGCATACATCTATACGGATGCTACCACACATATACATTACATACGCGTCCACATACATATAAAGGGTTGTAACGAACTCAACAATTTAATTTCTAAAAAACCTTCCTGATGAAGCGAATAAGCGAAACATGTCGAAGGTGCCTAACAGTTGAGTTCAAAATATTAATTTTAATCTTAAATTTAAAT
This sequence comes from Piscicola geometra, assembly GCA_943735955.1. NCBI lineage: Eukaryota > Metazoa > Annelida > Clitellata > Hirudinida > Piscicolidae > Piscicola > Piscicola geometra. Next base: position 897 of record CALSEQ010000023.1, on the reverse strand, counting down.
TACTTTTAATCTCTCACATCGAGAATTAAAAGAATCATTCTAACAGTGTCCTAATACGACCAGTGAAGAATGATACATTACTCACATCGAGAATTTAAAAACCCTAACTGGATTCCTAACACGACCAGTAGAGAGTGGTAAGAAGAAAAAGGTAAGTGGTTGACACCTAGATCACTTCCCAGGCCATAAGCCGGAACGCTTTTATGTGACTAACCATCACATCATACCATACCTAACCCTATGTGCCGGAAGGCAATGGCTGAAGAAGTGTGAAAGGAAGAAACCTACTTCCTTAAAACACAAATACAAATAAACACACGAGGAAATACAAACATCTTCGATACCACTACAATGACGCGCGAACACAAACAAAGGATAATTACATATGCATCAACACATGCATCTACACGCATACATCTATACGGATGCTACCACACATATACATCACATATGCGCCCACACGCGCGAACACAAACAAAGGATAATTACATATGCATCTACACATGCATCTACACGCATACATCTATACGGATGCTACCACACATATACATTACATACGCGTCCACATACATATAAAGGGTTGTAACGAACTCAACAATTTAATTTCTAAAAAACCTTCCTGATGAAGCGAATAAGCGAAACATGTCGAAGGTGCCTAACAGTTGAGTTCAAAATATTAATTTTAATCTTAAATTTAAATTACTTTTAATCTCTCACATCGAGAATTAAAAGAATCATTCTAACAGTGTCCTAATACGACCAGTGAAGAATGATACATTACTCACATCGAGAATTTAAAAACCCTAACTGGATTCCTAACACGACCAGTAGAGAGTGGTAAGAAGAAAAAGGTAAGTGGTTGACACCTAGATCACTTCCCAGGCCATAAGCCGGAAC
>CALSEQ010000022.1:0-21614 GCA_943735955.1 Piscicola geometra | reverse complement strand
GTTAGGGTTAGGGTTAGGGTTAGGGTTAGGGTTAGGGTTAGGGTTAGGGTTAGGGTTAGGGTTAGGGTTAGGGTTAGGGTTAGGGTTAGGGTTAGGGTTAGGGTTAGGGTTAGGGTTAGGGTTAGGGTTAGGGTTAGGGTTAGGGTTAGGGTTAGGGTTAGGGTTAGGGTTAGGGTTAGGGTTAGGGTTAGGGTTAGGGTTAGGGTTAGGGTTAGGGTTAGGGTTAGGGTTAGGGTTAGGGTTAGGGTTAGGGTTAGGGTTAGGGTTAGGGTTAGGGTTAGGGTTAGGGTTAGGGTTAGGGTTAGGGTTAGGGTTAGGGTTAGGGTTAGGGTTAGGGTTAGGGTTAGGGTTAGGGTAGGGTTAGGGTTAGGGTTAGGGTTAGGGTTAGGGTTAGGGTTAGGGGTTAGGGTTAGGTTAGGGTTAGGGTTAGGGTTAGGGTTAGGGTTAGGGTTAGGGTTAGGGTTAGGGTTAGGGTTAGGGTTAGGGTTAGGGTTAGGGTTAGGGTTAGGGTTAGGGTTAGGGTTAGGGTTAGGGTTAGGGTTAGGGTTAGGGTTAGGGTTAGGGTTAGGGTTAGGGTTAGGGTTAGGGTTAGGGTTAGGGTTAGGGTTAGGGTTAGGGTTAGGGTTAGGGTAGGGTTAGGGTTAGGGTTAGGGTTAGGGTTAGGGTTAGGGTTAGGGTTAGGGTTAGGGTTAGGGTTAGGGTTAGGGTTAGGGTTAGGGTTAGGGTTAGGGTTAGGGTTAGGGTTAGGGTTAGGGTTAGGGTTAGGGTTAGGGTTAGGGTTAGGGTTAGGGTTAGGGTTAGGGTTAGGGTTAGGGTTAGGGTTAGGGTTAGGGTTAGGGTTAGGGTTAGGGTTAGGGTTAGGGTTAGGGTTAGGGTTAGGGTTAGGGTTAGGGTTAGGGTTAGGGTTAGGGTTAGGGTTAGGGTTAGGGTTAGGGTTAGGGTTAGGGTTAGGGTTAGGGTTAGGGTTAGGGTTAGGGTTAGGGTTAGGGTTAGGGTTAGGGTTAGGGTTAGGGTTAGGGTTAGGGTTAGGGTTAGGGTTAGGGTTAGGGTTAGGGTTAGGGTTAGGGTTAGGGTTAGGGTTAGGGTTAGGGTTAGGGTTAGGGTTAGGGTTAGGGTTAGGGTTAGGGTTAGGGTTAGGGTTAGGGTTAGGGTTAGGGTTAGGGTTAGGGTTAGGGTTAGGGTTAGGGTTAGGGTTAGGGTTAGGGTTAGGGTTAGGGTTAGGGTTAGGGTTAGGGTTAGGGTTAGGGTTAGGGTTAGGGTTAGGGTTAGGGTTAGGGTTAGGGTTAGGGTTAGGGTTAGGGTTAGGGTTAGGGTTAGGGTTAGGGTTAGGGTTAGGGTTAGGGTTAGGGTTAGGGTTAGGGTTAGGGTTAGGGTTAGGGTTAGGGTTAGGGTTAGGGTTAGGGTTAGGGTTAGGGTTAGGGTTAGGGTTAGGGTTAGGGTTAGGGTTAGGGTTAGGGTTAGGGTTAGGGTTAGGGTTAGGGTTAGGGTTAGGGTTAGGGTTAGGGTTAGGGTTAGGGTTAGGGTTAGGGTTAGGGTTAGGGTTAGGGTTAGGGTTAGGGTTAGGGTTAGGGTTAGGGTTAGGGTTAGGGTTAGGGTTAGGGTTAGGGTTAGGGTTAGGGTTAGGGTTAGGGTTAGGGTTAGGGTTAGGGTTAGGGTTAGGGTTAGGGTTAGGGTTAGGGTTAGGGTTAGGGTTAGGGTTAGGGTTAGGGTTAGGGTTAGGGTTAGGGTTAGGGTTAGGGTTAGGGTTAGGGTTAGGGTTAGGGTTAGGGTTAGGGTTAGGGTTAGGGTTAGGGTTAGGGTTAGGGTTAGGGTTAGGGTTAGGGTTAGGGTTAGGGTTAGGGTTAGGGTTAGGGTTAGGGTTAGGGTTAGGGTTAGGGTTAGGGTTAGGGTTAGGGTTAGGGTTAGGGTTAGGGTTAGGGTTAGGGTTAGGGTTAGGGTTAGGGTTAGGGTTAGGGTTAGGGTTAGGGTTAGGGTTAGGGTTAGGGTTAGGGTTAGGGTTAGGGTTAGGGTTAGGGTTAGGGTTAGGGTTAGGGTTAGGGTTAGGGTTAGGGTTAGGGTTAGGGTTAGGGTTAGGGTTAGGGTTAGGGTTAGGGTTAGGGTTAGGGTTAGGGTTAGGGTTAGGGTTAGGGTTAGGGTTAGGGTTAGGGTTAGGGTTAGGGTTAGGGTTAGGGTTAGGGTTAGGGTTAGGGTTAGGGTTAGGGTTAGGGTTAGGGTTAGGGTTAGGGTTAGGGTTAGGGTTAGGGTTAGGGTTAGGGTTAGGGTTAGGGTTAGGGTTAGGGTTAGGGTTAGGGTTAGGGTTAGGGTTAGGGTTAGGGTTAGGGTTAGGGTTAGGGTTAGGGTTAGGGTTAGGGTTAGGGTTAGGGTTAGGGTTAGGGTTAGGGTTAGGGTTAGGGTTAGGGTTAGGGTTAGGGTTAGGGTTAGGGTTAGGGTTAGGGTTAGGGTTAGGGTTAGGGTTAGGGTTAGGGTTAGGGTTAGGGTTAGGGTTAGGGTTAGGGTTAGGGTTAGGGTTAGGGTTAGGGTTAGGGTTAGGGTTAGGGTTAGGGTTAGGGTTAGGGTTAGGGTTAGGGTTAGGGTTAGGGTTAGGGTTAGGGTTAGGGTTAGGGTTAGGGTTAGGGTTAGGGTTAGGGTTAGGGTTAGGGTTAGGGTTAGGGTTAGGGTTAGGGTTAGGGTTAGGGTTAGGGTTAGGGTTAGGGTTAGGGTTAGGGTTAGGGTTAGGGTTAGGGTTAGGGTTAGGGTTAGGGTTAGGGTTAGGGTTAGGGTTAGGGTTAGGGTTAGGGTTAGGGTTAGGGTTAGGGTTAGGGTTAGGGTTAGGGTTAGGGTTAGGGTTAGGGTTAGGGTTAGGGTTAGGGTTAGGGTTAGGGTTAGGGTTAGGGTTAGGGTTAGGGTTAGGGTTAGGGTTAGGGTTAGGGTTAGGGTTAGGGTTAGGGTTAGGGTTAGGGTTAGGGTTAGGGTTAGGGTTAGGGTTAGGGTTAGGGTTAGGGTTAGGGTTAGGGTTAGGGTTAGGGTTAGGGTTAGGGTTAGGGTTAGGGTTAGGGTTAGGGTTAGGGTTAGGGTTAGGGTTAGGGTTAGGGTTAGGGTTAGGGTTAGGGTTAGGGTTAGGGTTAGGGTTAGGGTTAGGGTTAGGGTTAGGGTTAGGGTTAGGGTTAGGGTTAGGGTTAGGGTTAGGGTTAGGGTTAGGGTTAGGGTTAGGGTTAGGGTTAGGGTTAGGGTTAGGGTTAGGGTTAGGGTTAGGGTTAGGGTTAGGGTTAGGGTTAGGGTTAGGGTTAGGGTTAGGGTTAGGGTTAGGGTTAGGGTTAGGGTTAGGGTTAGGGTTAGGGTTAGGGTTAGGGTTAGGGTTAGGGTTAGGGTTAGGGTTAGGGTTAGGGTTAGGGTTAGGGTTAGGGTTAGGGTTAGGGTTAGGGTTAGGGTTAGGGTTAGGGTTAGGGTTAGGGTTAGGGTTAGGGTTAGGGTTAGGGTTAGGGTTAGGGTTAGGGTTAGGGTTAGGGTTAGGGTTAGGGTTAGGGTTAGGGTTAGGGTTAGGGTTAGGGTTAGGGTTAGGGTTAGGGTTAGGGTTAGGGTTAGGGTTAGGGTTAGGGTTAGGGTTAGGGTTAGGGTTAGGGTTAGGGTTAGGGTTAGGGTTAGGGTTAGGGTTAGGGTTAGGGTTAGGGTTAGGGTTAGGGTTAGGGTTAGGGTTAGGGTTAGGGTTAGGGTTAGGGTTAGGGTTAGGGTTAGGGTTAGGGTTAGGGTTAGGGTTAGGGTTAGGGTTAGGGTTAGGGTTAGGGTTAGGGTTAGGGTTAGGGTTAGGGTTAGGGTTAGGGTTAGGGTTAGGGTTAGGGTTAGGGTTAGGGTTAGGGTTAGGGTTAGGGTTAGGGTTAGGGTTAGGGTTAGGGTTAGGGTTAGGGTTAGGGTTAGGGTTAGGGTTAGGGTTAGGGTTAGGGTTAGGGTTAGGGTTAGGGTTAGGGTTAGGGTTAGGGTTAGGGTTAGGGTTAGGGTTAGGGTTAGGGTTAGGGTTAGGGTTAGGGTTAGGGTTAGGGTTAGGGTTAGGGTTAGGGTTAGGGTTAGGGTTAGGGTTAGGGTTAGGGTTAGGGTTAGGGTTAGGGTTAGGGTTAGGGTTAGGGTTAGGGTTAGGGTTAGGGTTAGGGTTAGGGTTAGGGTTAGGGTTAGGGTTAGGGTTAGGGTTAGGGTTAGGGTTAGGGTTAGGGTTAGGGTTAGGGTTAGGGTTAGGGTTAGGGTTAGGGTTAGGGTTAGGGTTAGGGTTAGGGTTAGGGTTAGGGTTAGGGTTAGGGTTAGGGTTAGGGTTAGGGTTAGGGTTAGGGTTAGGGTTAGGGTTAGGGTTAGGGTTAGGGTTAGGGTTAGGGTTAGGGTTAGGGTTAGGGTTAGGGTTAGGGTTAGGGTTAGGGTTAGGGTTAGGGTTAGGGTTAGGGTTAGGGTTAGGGTTAGGGTTAGGGTTAGGGTTAGGGTTAGGGTTAGGGTTAGGGTTAGGGTTAGGGTTAGGGTTAGGGTTAGGGTTAGGGTTAGGGTTAGGGTTAGGGTTAGGGTTAGGGTTAGGGTTAGGGTTAGGGTTAGGGTTAGGGTTAGGGTTAGGGTTAGGGTTAGGGTTAGGGTTAGGGTTAGGGTTAGGGTTAGGGTTAGGGTTAGGGTTAGGGTTAGGGTTAGGGTTAGGGTTAGGGTTAGGGTTAGGGTTAGGGTTAGGGTTAGGGTTAGGGTTAGGGTTAGGGTTAGGGTTAGGGTTAGGGTTAGGGTTAGGGTTAGGGTTAGGGTTAGGGTTAGGGTTAGGGTTAGGGTTAGGGTTAGGGTTAGGGTTAGGGTTAGGGTTAGGGTTAGGGTTAGGGTTAGGGTTAGGGTTAGGGTTAGGGTTAGGGTTAGGGTTAGGGTTAGGGTTAGGGTTAGGGTTAGGGTTAGGGTTAGGGTTAGGGTTAGGGTTAGGGTTAGGGTTAGGGTTAGGGTTAGGGTTAGGGTTAGGGTTAGGGTTAGGGTTAGGGTTAGGGTTAGGGTTAGGGTTAGGGTTAGGGTTAGGGTTAGGGTTAGGGTTAGGGTTAGGGTTAGGGTTAGGGTTAGGGTTAGGGTTAGGGTTAGGGTTAGGGTTAGGGTTAGGGTTAGGGTTAGGGTTAGGGTTAGGGTTAGGGTTAGGGTTAGGGTTAGGGTTAGGGTTAGGGTTAGGGTTAGGGTTAGGGTTAGGGTTAGGGTTAGGGTTAGGGTTAGGGTTAGGGTTAGGGTTAGGGTTAGGGTTAGGGTTAGGGTTAGGGTTAGGGTTAGGGTTAGGGTTAGGGTTAGGGTTAGGGTTAGGGTTAGGGTTAGGGTTAGGGTTAGGGTTAGGGTTAGGGTTAGGGTTAGGGTTAGGGTTAGGGTTAGGGTTAGGGTTAGGGTTAGGGTTAGGGTTAGGGTTAGGGTTAGGGTTAGGGTTAGGGTTAGGGTTAGGGTTAGGGTTAGGGTTAGGGTTAGGGTTAGGGTTAGGGTTAGGGTTAGGGTTAGGGTTAGGGTTAGGGTTAGGGTTAGGGTTAGGGTTAGGGTTAGGGTTAGGGTTAGGGTTAGGGTTAGGGTTAGGGTTAGGGTTAGGGTTAGGGTTAGGGTTAGGGTTAGGGTTAGGGTTAGGGTTAGGGTTAGGGTTAGGGTTAGGGTTAGGGTTAGGGTTAGGGTTAGGGTTAGGGTTAGGGTTAGGGTTAGGGTTAGGGTTAGGGTTAGGGTTAGGGTTAGGGTTAGGGTTAGGGTTAGGGTTAGGGTTAGGGTTAGGGTTAGGGTTAGGGTTAGGGTTAGGGTTAGGGTTAGGGTTAGGGTTAGGGTTAGGGTTAGGGTTAGGGTTAGGGTTAGGGTTAGGGTTAGGGTTAGGGTTAGGGTTAGGGTTAGGGTTAGGGTTAGGGTTAGGGTTAGGGTTAGGGTTAGGGTTAGGGTTAGGGTTAGGGTTAGGGTTAGGGTTAGGGTTAGGGTTAGGGTTAGGGTTAGGGTTAGGGTTAGGGTTAGGGTTAGGGTTAGGGTTAGGGTTAGGGTTAGGGTTAGGGTTAGGGTTAGGGTTAGGGTTAGGGTTAGGGTTAGGGTTAGGGTTAGGGTTAGGGTTAGGGTTAGGGTTAGGGTTAGGGTTAGGGTTAGGGTTAGGGTTAGGGTTAGGGTTAGGGTTAGGGTTAGGGTTAGGGTTAGGGTTAGGGTTAGGGTTAGGGTTAGGGTTAGGGTTAGGGTTAGGGTTAGGGTTAGGGTTAGGGTTAGGGTTAGGGTTAGGGTTAGGGTTAGGGTTAGGGTTAGGGTTAGGGTTAGGGTTAGGGTTAGGGTTAGGGTTAGGGTTAGGGTTAGGGTTAGGGTTAGGGTTAGGGTTAGGGTTAGGGTTAGGGTTAGGGTTAGGGTTAGGGTTAGGGTTAGGGTTAGGGTTAGGGTTAGGGTTAGGGTTAGGGTTAGGGTTAGGGTTAGGGTTAGGGTTAGGGTTAGGGTTAGGGTTAGGGTTAGGGTTAGGGTTAGGGTTAGGGTTAGGGTTAGGGTTAGGGTTAGGGTTAGGGTTAGGGTTAGGGTTAGGGTTAGGGTTAGGGTTAGGGTTAGGGTTAGGGTTAGGGTTAGGGTTAGGGTTAGGGTTAGGGTTAGGGTTAGGGTTAGGGTTAGGGTTAGGGTTAGGGTTAGGGTTAGGGTTAGGGTTAGGGTTAGGGTTAGGGTTAGGGTTAGGGTTAGGGTTAGGGTTAGGGTTAGGGTTAGGGTTAGGGTTAGGGTTAGGGTTAGGGTTAGGGTTAGGGTTAGGGTTAGGGTTAGGGTTAGGGTTAGGGTTAGGGTTAGGGTTAGGGTTAGGGTTAGGGTTAGGGTTAGGGTTAGGGTTAGGGTTAGGGTTTTGTGGGTTGATGCGTCTTGCGACGCTTGGGACCTTCCGGCTCGTAATTGGAAGTGGGAGGACAGGGGACTCCGGCAACTCCCCATGTCAGTTGCCTGTTGTTCTGCTTGATCTTCTGGGGTTGTTTGGGGTTGCTGTGTGTGAGCTGTCAGAAATTTTCAAGGTTGTTAGGTGAATATGTGTGTCATCAAATCTTTCTTTCATGTGCTTTATTCTGGGTCTCAGTCTCGAGATACGTTTCTTCATGGAAGGTGAGACCTTTTTGAGCTTTTTCAGGTCGTTATGCACGTCTGTTAGTTTGTTATCTAAATCTATGAGTTTGTTGGTTTGGTCTGTCATTGCTTCATCTATTTGTTCTTGTGTCACCACGTGTATATCGGTCCTGGAGTAGGTCGTTAGGAAAGCGTATGAATTGCTAAGCTCACCGCCGATGTCGCATACTCTGTCTACTATTGTGTACTCTAGTTCTTTTGCGTCGGTGTCTTCTAGGTCTTCTGGATCGGTCTCCTCTAGGTCTTCTGGGTCGGTAGATGTGGGGTTGTTCGTCGTGGTGTTGTTTGTATTAGTGTTCGTGTTAGAGTTAGGGTTATAGTTAGTGGTAGGGTTGGGGGTAGGGTTAGTGGTGGGGGTGGGGTTAGGGTTAGGGTTAGGGTTGGGGGTAGGGTTGGGGGTAGGGTTGGGGGTAGGGTTAGGGGTGGGGTTGGGGGTAGGGTTAGGGGTGGGGGTGGGTTTGGGGTTAGGGGTCGGGTTAGTGGTAGGGTTAGTGGTAGGGTTAGTGGTCGGGTTCGTGGTAGGGTTAGTGGTAGGGTTAGTGGTAGGGTTAGGGGTCGTGTTGGGGGTAGTGGTAGGGTTAGTGGTAGGGTTAGGGGTCGTGTTGGGGGTAGAGTCAGGGTAATTGGAGTTGGGGGTTGGTTCATTAGATGGAGGAGGTGTAGGTGGGGGTGGTGTTGTTCTGATTCTTTCTATGAGATTCTCTAGTAGATTCTTATGCCATTTTGGGTTTTGTTTACGTGATTGGTTCCAAATTGGTATTATGTCCTTTTTGATGTTTTTGTCTATCATGGTTTTTACCATGGAGTTTATGTTCTCTTCTTGTTTCTCCATGATCTTGAGTCTTAGATTTAACATGTACTCCTCCGTGAGATCCGTGATGTTTTTGTTGAGGTCTTTGTTATTGGGGAGGTCGTTGATGTTGATTGCTTCCACATTTTTCTTTATTCCCAACTCGAAGCTCATTTTCTTTTTAAAGTTCTGAAAATTTTGTAATTGGTTAAGGCTTTTGAAGATTTTGATTACTCTTGTTTTTAGTTGGTTGTCCACTGCGTTGTTGGTGTTTCTTTTATATGGGTTGTATCGGTTGGTGGTGTCTAGGTTGTTGTTGTTTCTGCTATTGTTGTTTCTGTTATTGTTGTTACGATTGTTTTCATTTTTGTTTCTGTTATTGTTGTAACGATTGTTTTCGTTGTTGCTTCTATTATTTTGTCTAAAGTTCGTGTTGGGGTTGTTTCTATGATAATGTTTGTAATTGTAGTTCCTGTGGTTATTTTGGTTGTTGTTGTTGTTGTTGTTCTTCTGGTTGTTGTTGTTGTTTTTATTATTCATGTGGTTGACGTTATATTTCTCGAGAAACCGGTTGAACATTTTCTCAATGGTTTCTTCTGAAAGGTCCTTTATGATGATGTCTTCCAGGGGGGTGATGTTGGTCGGTTGTGTCGTGTTAATTAGTGGTATGTATCTTACATTCGAGAATTGCTTGTTTTTCTCGTTGTTGTGATGGTTGTCTCTATTGTAGGGGTGTTGTCTCGACTGGTTAGTGTTGTTGTTGTTATCATTCATGTGGTTGACGTTATATTTCTGGAGAAACTGGTTGAATATTTTCTCCTTGGTTTCTTCTGAAAGGTCCTTTATGATGATGTCTTCCAGGGGGGTGATGTTGGTCAGTTGTGTCGTGTTAATTGGTGGTATGTATCTTGAGTTCGAGAGTTGCTTGTTTTTCTCGTTATTATGATGGTTGTCCCTATTGTAGGGGTGTTGTCTCAACTGGTTACGGTTAAAGTAATTGTTTGAGCTTGCCATTTCTTTGATTTTAGTGTTCAATAAAAGCGTGTTAGTGTTTAAACGTTTATTGAAACACTAAAAATTCAAAAATTGTGAGGAATATAGTCCTCGGGTTAGGGTTAGGGTTAGGGTTAGGGTTAGGGTTAGGGTTAGGGTTAGGGTTAGGGTTAGGGTTAGGGTTAGGGTTAGGGTTAGGGTTAGGGTTAGGGTTAGGGTTAGGGTTAGGGTTAGGGTTAGGGTTAGGGTTAGGGTTAGGGTTAGGGTTAGGGTTAGGGTTAGGGTTAGGGTTAGGGTTAGGGTTAGGGTTAGGGTTAGGGTTAGGGTTAGGGTTAGGGTTAGGGTTAGGGTTAGGGTTTAGGGTTAGGGTTAGGGTTAGGTTAGGGTTAGGGTTAGGGTTAGGGTTAGGGTTAGGGTTAGGGTTAGGGTTAGGGTTAGGGTTAGGGTTAGGGTTAGGGTTAGGGTTAGGGTTAGGGTTAGGGTTAGGGTTAGGGTTAGGGTTAGGGTTAGGGTTAGGGTTAGGGTTAGGGTTAGGGTTAGGGTTAGGGTTAGGGTTAGGGTTAGGGTTAGGGTTAGGGTTAGGGTTAGGGTTAGGGTTAGGGTTAGGGTTAGGGTTAGGGTTAGGGTTAGGGTTAGGGTTAGGGTTAGGGTTAGGGTTAGGGTTAGGGTTAGGGTTAGGGTTAGGGTTAGGGTTAGGGTTAGGGTTAGGGTTAGGGTTAGGGTTAGGGTTAGGGTTAGGGTTAGGGTTAGGGTTAGGGTTAGGGTTAGGGTTAGGGTTAGGGTTAGGGTTAGGGTTAGGGTTAGGGTTAGGGTTAGGGTTAGGGTTAGGGTTAGGGTTAGGGTTAGGGTTAGGGTTAGGGTTAGGGTTAGGGTTAGGGTTAGGGTTAGGGTTAGGGTTAGGGTTAGGGTTAGGGTTAGGGTTAGGGTTAGGGTTAGGGTTAGGGTTAGGGTTAGGGTTAGGGTTAGGGTTAGGGTTAGGGTTAGGGTTAGGGTTAGGGTTAGGGTTAGGGTTAGGGTTAGGGTTAGGGTTAGGGTTAGGGTTAGGGTTAGGGTTAGGGTTAGGGTTAGGGTTAGGGTTAGGGTTAGGGTTAGGGTTAGGGTTAGGGTTAGGGTTAGGGTTAGGGTTAGGGTTAGGGTTAGGGTTAGGGTTAGGGTTAGGGTTAGGGTTAGGGTTAGGGTTAGGGTTAGGGTTAGGGTTAGGGTTAGGGTTAGGGTTAGGGTTAGGGTTAGGGTTAGGGTTAGGGTTAGGGTTAGGGTTAGGGTTAGGGTTAGGGTTAGGGTTAGGGTTAGGGTTAGGGTTAGGGTTAGGGTTAGGGTTAGGGTTAGGGTTAGGGTTAGGGTTAGGGTTAGGGTTAGGGTTAGGGTTAGGGTTAGGGTTAGGGTTAGGGTTAGGGTTAGGGTTAGGGTTAGGGTTAGGGTTAGGGTTAGGGTTAGGGTTAGGGTTAGGGTTAGGGTTAGGGTTAGGGTTAGGGTTAGGGTTAGGGTTAGGGTTAGGGTTAGGGTTAGGGTTAGGGTTAGGGTTAGGGTTAGGGTTAGGGTTAGGGTTAGGGTTAGGGTTAGGGTTAGGGTTAGGGTTAGGGTTAGGGTTAGGGTTAGGGTTAGGGTTAGGGTTAGGGTTAGGGTTAGGGTTAGGGTTAGGGTTAGGGTTAGGGTTAGGGTTAGGGTTAGGGTTAGGGTTAGGGTTAGGGTTAGGGTTAGGGTTAGGGTTAGGGTTAGGGTTAGGGTTAGGGTTAGGGTTAGGGTTAGGGTTAGGGTTAGGGTTAGGGTTAGGGTTAGGGTTAGGGTTAGGGTTAGGGTTAGGGTTAGGGTTAGGGTTAGGGTTAGGGTTAGGGTTAGGGTTAGGGTTAGGGTTAGGGTTAGGGTTAGGGTTAGGGTTAGGGTTAGGGTTAGGGTTAGGGTTAGGGTTAGGGTTAGGGTTAGGGTTAGGGTTAGGGTTAGGGTTAGGGTTAGGGTTAGGGTTAGGGTTAGGGTTTGTGGGTTGGTGCATCTTGCGATGCTTGGTACCTTCCGGCTCGTATTTGGAAGTGGGAGGACAGGGGACTCTGGCAACTCCCCACATCAGTTGCCTGTTGTTCTGTTTGATCTTCCGGGGTTGGTTGGGGATGCTGTGAGTGAGCCGTATTTCTCATAATTTTCTTTCATGTTTTTTAATCTGAGTTTCAGTGTTGAATTATTTTTCTTTCTGTGGTTTTTTAGGTCGTTATGTACGGCTTTAAGTTTGTTATCTATATCAGTGTACGTGTTAGAGTTAGGGTTGTAGTTAGGGGTAGGGTTGGGGGTGGGGTTAGGGGTGGGGTTAGGGGTGGGGGTGGGGTTAGGGTTAGTGTTAGTGTTAGGGTTGGGTGTAGGGTTGGGGGTAGGGTTACGGGTAGGGTTGGGGGTAGGGTTAGGGGTGGGGGTGGGTTTGGGGTTAGGGGTCGGGTTAGTGGTAGGGTTAGTGGTAGGGTTAGTGGTCGGGTTAGTGGTAGGGTTAGTGGTAGGGTTAGTGGTCGGGCTAGTGGTAGGGTTAGTGGTAGGGTTAGGGGTAGGGTTAGTGGTAGGGTTAGTGGTAGGGTTAGGGGTAGGGTTAGTGGTCAGGTTAGTGGTGTCCGTAGGAGTGTTAGTTGGGGTGTCATTTGTTTGCTTAGGGTTAGGGTTAGGGTTAGGGTTAGGGTTAGGGTTAGGGTTAGGGTTAGGGTTAGGGTTAGGGTTAGGGTTAGGGTTAGGGTTAGGGTTAGGGTTAGGGTTAGGGTTAGGGTTAGGGTTAGGGTTAGGGTTAGGGTTAGGGTTAGGGTTAGGGTTAGGGTTAGGGTTAGGGTTAGGGTTAGGGTTAGGGTTAGGGTTAGGGTTAGGGTTAGGGTTAGGGTTAGGGTTAGGGTTAGGGTTAGGGTTAGGGTTAGGGTTAGGGTTAGGGTTAGGGTTAGGGTTAGGGTTAGGGTTAGGGTTAGGGTTAGGGTTAGGGTTAGGGTTAGGGTTAGGGTTAGGGTTAGGGTTAGGGTTAGGGTTAGGGTTAGGGTTAGGGTTAGGGTTAGGGTTAGGGTTAGGGTTAGGGTTAGGGTTAGGGTTAGGGTTAGGGTTAGGGTTAGGGTTAGGGTTAGGGTTAGGGTTAGGGTTAGGGTTAGGGTTAGGGTTAGGGTTAGGGTTAGGGTTAGGGTTAGGGTTAGGGTTAGGGTTAGGGTTAGGGTTAGGGTTAGGGTTAGGGTTAGGGTTAGGGTTAGGGTTAGGGTTAGGGTTAGGGTTAGGGTTAGGGTTAGGGTTAGGGTTAGGGTTAGGGTTAGGGTTAGGGTTAGGGTTAGGGTTAGGGTTAGGGTTAGGGTTAGGGTTAGGGTTAGGGTTAGGGTTAGGGTTAGGGTTAGGGTTAGGGTTAGGGTTAGGGTTAGGGTTAGGGTTAGGGTTAGGGTTAGGGTTAGGGTTAGGGTTAGGGTTAGGGTTAGGGTTAGGGTTAGGGTTAGGGTTAGGGTTAGGGTTAGGGTTAGGGTTAGGGTTAGGGTTAGGGTTAGGGTTAGGGTTAGGGTTAGGGTTAGGGTTAGGGTTAGGGTTAGGGTTAGGGTTAGGGTTAGGGTTAGGGTTAGGGTTAGGGTTAGGGTTAGGGTTAGGGTTAGGGTTAGGGTTAGGGTTAGGGTTAGGGTTAGGGTTAGGGTTAGGGTTAGGGTTAGGGTTAGGGTTAGGGTTAGGGTTAGGGTTAGGGTTAGGGTTAGGGTTAGGGTTAGGGTTAGGGTTAGGGTTAGGGTTAGGGTTAGGGTTAGGGTTAGGGTTAGGGTTAGGGTTAGGGTTAGGGTTAGGGTTAGGGTTAGGGTTAGGGTTAGGGTTAGGGTTAGGGTTAGGGTTAGGGTTAGGGTTAGGGTTAGGGTTAGGGTTAGGGTTAGGGTTAGGGTTAGGGTTAGGGTTAGGGTTAGGGTTAGGGTTAGGGTTAGGGTTAGGGTTAGGGTTAGGGTTAGGGTTAGGGTTAGGGTTAGGGTTAGGGTTAGGGTTAGGGTTAGGGTTAGGGTTAGGGTTAGGGTTAGGGTTAGGGTTAGGGTTAGGGTTAGGGTTAGGGTTAGGGTTAGGGTTAGGGTTAGGGTTAGGGTTAGGGTTAGGGTTAGGGTTAGGGTTAGGGTTAGGGTTAGGGTTAGGGTTAGGGTTAGGGTTAGGGTTAGGGTTAGGGTTAGGGTTAGGGTTAGGGTTAGGGTTAGGGTTAGGGTTAGGGTTAGGGTTAGGGTTAGGGTTAGGGTTAGGGTTAGGGTTAGGGTTAGGGTTAGGGTTAGGGTTAGGGTTAGGGTTAGGGTTAGGGTTAGGGTTAGGGTTAGGGTTAGGGTTAGGGTTAGGGTTAGGGTTAGGGTTAGGGTTAGGGTTAGGGTTAGGGTTAGGGTTAGGGTTAGGGTTAGGGTTAGGGTTAGGGTTAGGGTTAGGGTTAGGGTTAGGGTTAGGGTTAGGGTTAGGGTTAGGGTTAGGGTTAGGGTTAGGGTTAGGGTTAGGGTTAGGGTTAGGGTTAGGGTTAGGGTTAGGGTTAGGGTTAGGGTTAGGGTTAGGGTTAGGGTTAGGGTTAGGGTTAGGGTTAGGGTTAGGGTTAGGGTTAGGGTTAGGGTTAGGGTTAGGGTTAGGGTTAGGGTTAGGGTTAGGGTTAGGGTTAGGGTTAGGGTTAGGGTTAGGGTTAGGGTTAGGGTTAGGGTTAGGGTTAGGGTTAGGGTTAGGGTTAGGGTTAGGGTTAGGGTTAGGGTTAGGGTTAGGGTTAGGGTTAGGGTTAGGGTTAGGGTTAGGGTTAGGGTTAGGGTTAGGGTTAGGGTTAGGGTTAGGGTTAGGGTTAGGGTTAGGGTTAGGGTTAGGGTTAGGGTTAGGGTTAGGGTTAGGGTTAGGGTTAGGGTTAGGGTTAGGGTTAGGGTTAGGGTTAGGGTTAGGGTTAGGGTTAGGGTTAGGGTTAGGGTTAGGGTTAGGGTTAGGGTTAGGGTTAGGGTTAGGGTTAGGGTTAGGGTTAGGGTTAGGGTTAGGGTTAGGGTTAGGGTTAGGGTTAGGGTTAGGGTTAGGGTTAGGGTTAGGGTTAGGGTTAGGGTTAGGGTTAGGGTTTTGTGGGTTGATGCGTCTTGCGACGCTTGGGACCTTCCGGCTCGTAATTGGAAGTGGGAGGACAGGGGACTCCGGCAACTCCCCATGTCAGTTGCCTGTTGTTCTGCTTGATCTTCTGGGGTTGTTTGGGGTTGCTGTGTGTGAGCTGTCAGAAATTTTCAAGGTTGTTAGGTGAATATGTGTGTCATCAAATCTTTCTTTCATGTGCTTTATTCTGGGTCTCAGTCTCGAGATACGTTTCTTCATGGAAGGTGAGACCTTTTTGAGCTTTTTCAGGTCGTTATGCACGTCTGTTAGTTTGTTATCTAAATCTATGAGTTTGTTGGTTTGGTCTGTCATTGCTTCATCTATTTGTTCTTGTGTCACCACGTGTATATCGGTCCTGGAGTAGGTCGTTAGGAAAGCGTATGAATTGCTAAGCTCACCGCCGATGTCGCATACTCTGTCTACTATTGTGTACTCTAGTTCTTTTGCGTCGGTGTCTTCTAGGTCTTCTGGATCGGTCTCCTCTAGGTCTTCTGGGTCGGTAGATGTGGGGTTGTTCGTCGTGGTGTTGTTTGTATTAGTGTTCGTGTTAGAGTTAGGGTTATAGTTAGTGGTAGGGTTGGGGGTAGGGTTAGTGGTGGGGGTGGGGTTAGGGTTAGGGTTAGGGTTGGGGGTAGGGTTGGGGGTAGGGTTGGGGGTAGGGTTAGGGGTGGGGTTGGGGGTAGGGTTAGGGGTGGGGGTGGGTTTGGGGTTAGGGGTCGGGTTAGTGGTAGGGTTAGTGGTAGGGTTAGTGGTCGGGTTCGTGGTAGGGTTAGTGGTAGGGTTAGTGGTAGGGTTAGGGGTCGTGTTGGGGGTAGTGGTAGGGTTAGTGGTAGGGTTAGGGGTCGTGTTGGGGGTAGAGTCAGGGTAATTGGAGTTGGGGGTTGGTTCATTAGATGGAGGAGGTGTAGGTGGGGGTGGTGTTGTTCTGATTCTTTCTATGAGATTCTCTAGTAGATTCTTATGCCATTTTGGGTTTTGTTTACGTGATTGGTTCCAAATTGGTATTATGTCCTTTTTGATGTTTTTGTCTATCATGGTTTTTACCATGGAGTTTATGTTCTCTTCTTGTTTCTCCATGATCTTGAGTCTTAGATTTAACATGTACTCCTCCGTGAGATCCGTGATGTTTTTGTTGAGGTCTTTGTTATTGGGGAGGTCGTTGATGTTGATTGCTTCCACATTTTTCTTTATTCCCAACTCGAAGCTCATTTTCTTTTTAAAGTTCTGAAAATTTTGTAATTGGTTAAGGCTTTTGAAGATTTTGATTACTCTTGTTTTTAGTTGGTTGTCCACTGCGTTGTTGGTGTTTCTTTTATATGGGTTGTATCGGTTGGTGGTGTCTAGGTTGTTGTTGTTTCTGCTATTGTTGTTTCTGTTATTGTTGTTACGATTGTTTTCATTTTTGTTTCTGTTATTGTTGTAACGATTGTTTTCGTTGTTGCTTCTATTATTTTGTCTAAAGTTCGTGTTGGGGTTGTTTCTATGATAATGTTTGTAATTGTAGTTCCTGTGGTTATTTTGGTTGTTGTTGTTGTTGTTGTTCTTCTGGTTGTTGTTGTTGTTTTTATTATTCATGTGGTGATAATGTTTGTAATTGTAGTTCCTGTGGTTATTTTGGTTGTTGTTGTTGTTGTTGTTCTTCTGGTTGTTGTTGTTGTTTTTATTATTCATGTGGTTGACGTTATATTTCTCGAGAAACCGGTTGAACATTTTCTCAATGGTTTCTTCTGAAAGGTCCTTTATGATGATGTCTTCCAGGGGGGTGATGTTGGTCGGTTGTGTCGTGTTAATTAGTGGTATGTATCTTACATTCGAGAATTGCTTGTTTTTCTCGTTGTTGTGATGGTTGTCTCTATTGTAGGGGTGTTGTCTCGACTGGTTAGTGTTGTTGTTGTTATCATTCATGTGGTTGACGTTATATTTCTGGAGAAACTGGTTGAATATTTTCTCCTTGGTTTCTTCTGAAAGGTCCTTTATGATGATGTCTTCCAGGGGGGTGATGTTGGTCAGTTGTGTCGTGTTAATTGGTGGTATGTATCTTGAGTTCGAGAGTTGCTTGTTTTTCTCGTTATTATGATGGTTGTCCCTATTGTAGGGGTGTTGTCTCAACTGGTTACGGTTAAAGTAATTCATTTCTTTGATTTTAGTGTTCAATAAAAGCGTGTTAGTGTTTAAACGTTTATTGAAACACTAAAAATTCAAAAATTGTGAGGAATATAGTCCTCGGGTTAGGGTTAGGGTTAGGGTTAGGGTTAGGGTTAGGGTTAGGGTTAGGGTTAGGGTTAGGGTTAGGGTTAGGGTTAGGGTTAGGGTTAGGGTTAGGGTTAGGGTTAGGGTTAGGGTTAGGGTTAGGGTTAGGGTTAGGGTTAGGGTTAGGGTTAGGGTTAGGGTTAGGGTTAGGGTTAGGGTTAGGGTTAGGGTTAGGGTTAGGGTTAGGGTTAGGGTTAGGGTTAGGGTTAGGGTTAGGGTTAGGGTTAGGGTTAGGGTTAGGGTTAGGGTTAGGGTTAGGGTTAGGGTTAGGGTTAGGGTTAGGGTTAGGGTTAGGGTTAGGGTTAGGGTTAGGGTTAGGGTTAGGGTTAGGGTTAGGGTTAGGGTTAGGGTTAGGGTTAGGGTTAGGGTTAGGGTTAGGGTTAGGGTTAGGGTTAGGGTTAGGGTTAGGGTTAGGGTTAGGGTTAGGGTTAGGGTTAGGGTTAGGGTTAGGGTTAGGGTTAGGGTTAGGGTTAGGGTTAGGGTTAGGGTTAGGGTTAGGGTTAGGGTTAGGGTTAGGGTTAGGGTTAGGGTTAGGGTTAGGGTTAGGGTTAGGGTTAGGGTTAGGGTTAGGGTTAGGGTTAGGGTTAGGGTTAGGGTTAGGGTTAGGGTTAGGGTTAGGGTTAGGGTTAGGGTTAGGGTTAGGGTTAGGGTTAGGGTTAGGGTTAGGGTTAGGGTTAGGGTTAGGGTTAGGGTTAGGGTTAGGGTTAGGGTTAGGGTTAGGGTTAGGGTTAGGGTTAGGGTTAGGGTTAGGGTTAGGGTTAGGGTTAGGGTTAGGGTTAGGGTTAGGGTTAGGGTTAGGGTTAGGGTTAGGGTTAGGGTTAGGGTTAGGGTTAGGGTTAGGGTTAGGGTTAGGGTTAGGGTTAGGGTTAGGGTTAGGGTTAGGGTTAGGGTTAGGGTTAGGGTTAGGGTTAGGGTTAGGGTTAGGGTTAGGGTTAGGGTTAGGGTTAGGGTTAGGGTTAGGGTTAGGGTTAGGGTTAGGGTTAGGGTTAGGGTTAGGGTTAGGGTTAGGGTTAGGGTTAGGGTTAGGGTTAGGGTTAGGGTTAGGGTTAGGGTTAGGGTTAGGGTTAGGGTTAGGGTTAGGGTTAGGGTTAGGGTTAGGGTTAGGGTTAGGGTTAGGGTTAGGGTTAGGGTTAGGGTTAGGGTTAGGGTTAGGGTTAGGGTTAGGGTTAGGGTTAGGGTTAGGGTTAGGGTTAGGGTTAGGGTTAGGGTTAGGGTTAGGGTTAGGGTTAGGGTTAGGGTTAGGGTTAGGGTTAGGGTTAGGGTTAGGGTTAGGGTTAGGGTTAGGGTTAGGGTTAGGGTTAGGGTTAGGGTTAGGGTTAGGGTTAGGGTTAGGGTTAGGGTTAGGGTTAGGGTTAGGGTTAGGGTTAGGGTTAGGGTTAGGGTTAGGGTTAGGGTTAGGGTTAGGGTTAGGGTTAGGGTTAGGGTTAGGGTTAGGGTTAGGGTTAGGGTTAGGGTTAGGGTTAGGGTTAGGGTTAGGGTTAGGGTTAGGGTTAGGGTTAGGGTTAGGGTTAGGGTTAGGGTTAGGGTTAGGGTTAGGGTTAGGGTTAGGGTTAGGGTTAGGGTTAGGGTTAGGGTTAGGGTTAGGGTTAGGGTTAGGGTTAGGGTTAGGGTTAGGGTTAGGGTTAGGGTTAGGGTTAGGGTTAGGGTTAGGGTTAGGGTTAGGGTTAGGGTTAGGGTTAGGGTTAGGGTTAGGGTTAGGGTTAGGGTTAGGGTTAGGGTTAGGGTTAGGGTTAGGGTTAGGGTTAGGGTTAGGGTTAGGGTTAGGGTTAGGGTTAGGGTTAGGGTTAGGGTTAGGGTTAGGGTTAGGGTTAGGGTTAGGGTTAGGGTTAGGGTTAGGGTTAGGGTTAGGGTTAGGGTTAGGGTTAGGGTTAGGGTTAGGGTTAGGGTTAGGGTTAGGGTTAGGGTTAGGGTTAGGGTTAGGGTTAGGGTTAGGGTTAGGGTTAGGGTTAGGGTTAGGGTTAGGGTTAGGGTTAGGGTTAGGGTTAGGGTTAGGGTTAGGGTTAGGGTTAGGGTTAGGGTTAGGGTTAGGGTTAGGGTTAGGGTTAGGGTTAGGGTTAGGGTTAGGGTTAGGGTTAGGGTTAGGGTTAGGGTTAGGGTTAGGGTTAGGGTTAGGGTTAGGGTTAGGGTTAGGGTTAGGGTTAGGGTTAGGGTTAGGGTTAGGGTTAGGGTTAGGGTTAGGGTTAGGGTTAGGGTTAGGGTTAGGGTTAGGGTTAGGGTTAGGGTTAGGGTTAGGGTTAGGGTTAGGGTTAGGGTTAGGGTTAGGGTTAGGGTTAGGGTTAGGGTTAGGGTTAGGGTTAGGGTTAGGGTTAGGGTTAGGGTTAGGGTTAGGGTTAGGGTTAGGGTTAGGGTTAGGGTTAGGGTTAGGGTTAGGGTTAGGGTTAGGGTTAGGGTTAGGGTTAGGGTTAGGGTTAGGGTTAGGGTTAGGGTTAGGGTTAGGGTTAGGGTTAGGGTTAGGGTTAGGGTTAGGGTTAGGGTTAGGGTTAGGGTTAGGGTTAGGGTTAGGGTTAGGGTTAGGGTTAGGGTTAGGGTTAGGGTTAGGGTTAGGGTTAGGGTTAGGGTTAGGGTTAGGGTTAGGGTTAGGGTTAGGGTTAGGGTTAGGGTTAGGGTTAGGGTTAGGGTTAGGGTTAGGGTTAGGGTTAGGGTTAGGGTTAGGGTTAGGGTTAGGGTTAGGGTTAGGGTTAGGGTTAGGGTTAGGGTTAGGGTTAGGGTTAGGGTTAGGGTTAGGGTTAGGGTTAGGGTTAGGGTTAGGGTTAGGGTTAGGGTTAGGGTTAGGGTTAGGGTTAGGGTTAGGGTTAGGGTTAGGGTTAGGGTTAGGGTTAGGGTTAGGGTTAGGGTTAGGGTTAGGGTTAGGGTTAGGGTTAGGGTTAGGGTTAGGGTTAGGGTTAGGGTTAGGGTTAGGGTTAGGGTTAGGGTTAGGGTTAGGGTTAGGGTTAGGGTTAGGGTTAGGGTTAGGGTTAGGGTTAGGGTTAGGGTTAGGGTTAGGGTTAGGGTTAGGGTTAGGGTTAGGGTTAGGGTTAGGGTTAGGGTTAGGGTTAGGGTTAGGGTTAGGGTTAGGGTTAGGGTTAGGGTTAGGGTTAGGGTTAGGGTTAGGGTTAGGGTTAGGGTTAGGGTTAGGGTTAGGGTTAGGGTTAGGGTTAGGGTTAGGGTTAGGGTTAGGGTTAGGGTTAGGGTTAGGGTTAGGGTTAGGGTTAGGGTTAGGGTTAGGGTTAGGGTTAGGGTTAGGGTTAGGGTTAGGGTTAGGGTTAGGGTTAGGGTTAGGGTTAGGGTTAGGGTTAGGGTTAGGGTTAGGGTTAGGGTTAGGGTTAGGGTTAGGGTTAGGGTTAGGGTTAGGGTTAGGGTTAGGGTTAGGGTTAGGGTTAGGGTTAGGGTTAGGGTTAGGGTTAGGGTTAGGGTTAGGGTTAGGGTTAGGGTTAGGGTTAGGGTTAGGGTTAGGGTTAGGGTTAGGGTTAGGGTTAGGGTTAGGGTTAGGGTTAGGGTTAGGGTTAGGGTTAGGGTTAGGGTTAGGGTTAGGGTTAGGGTTAGGGTTAGGGTTAGGGTTAGGGTTAGGGTTAGGGTTAGGGTTAGGGTTAGGGTTAGGGTTAGGGTTAGGGTTAGGGTTAGGGTTAGGGTTAGGGTTAGGGTTAGGGTTAGGGTTAGGGTTAGGGTTAGGGTTAGGGTTAGGGTTAGGGTTAGGGTTAGGGTTAGGGTTAGGGTTAGGGTTAGGGTTAGGGTTAGGGTTAGGGTTAGGGTTAGGGTTAGGGTTAGGGTTAGGGTTAGGGTTAGGGTTAGGGTTAGGGTTAGGGTTAGGGTTAGGGTTAGGGTTAGGGTTAGGGTTAGGGTTAGGGTTAGGGTTAGGGTTAGGGTTAGGGTTAGGGTTAGGGTTAGGGTTAGGGTTAGGGTTAGGGTTAGGGTTAGGGTTAGGGTTAGGGTTAGGGTTAGGGTTAGGGTTAGGGTTAGGGTTAGGGTTAGGGTTAGGGTTAGGGTTAGGGTTAGGGTTAGGGTTAGGGTTAGGGTTAGGGTTAGGGTTAGGGTTAGGGTTAGGGTTAGGGTTAGGGTTAGGGTTAGGGTTAGGGTTAGGGTTAGGGTTAGGGTTAGGGTTAGGGTTAGGGTTAGGGTTAGGGTTAGGGTTAGGGTTAGGGTTAGGGTTAGGGTTAGGGTTAGGGTTAGGGTTAGGGTTAGGGTTAGGGTTAGGGTTAGGGTTAGGGTTAGGGTTAGGGTTAGGGTTAGGGTTAGGGTTAGGGTTAGGGTTAGGGTTAGGGTTAGGGTTAGGGTTAGGGTTAGGGTTAGGGTTAGGGTTAGGGTTAGGGTTAGGGTTAGGGTTAGGGTTAGGGTTAGGGTTAGGGTTAGGGTTAGGGTTAGGGTTAGGGTTAGGGTTAGGGTTAGGGTTAGGGTTAGGGTTAGGGTTAGGGTTAGGGTTAGGGTTAGGGTTAGGGTTAGGGTTAGGGTTAGGGTTAGGGTTAGGGTTAGGGTTAGGGTTAGGGTTAGGGTTAGGGTTAGGGTTAGGGTTAGGGTTAGGGTTAGGGTTAGGGTTAGGGTTAGGGTTAGGGTTAGGGTTAGGGTTAGGGTTAGGGTTAGGGTTAGGGTTAGGGTTAGGGTTAGGGTTAGGGTTAGGGTTAGGGTTAGGGTTAGGGTTAGGGTTAGGGTTAGGGTTAGGGTTAGGGTTAGGGTTAGGGTTAGGGTTAGGGTTAGGGTTAGGGTTAGGGTTAGGGTTAGGGTTAGGGTTAGGGTTAGGGTTAGGGTTAGGGTTAGGGTTAGGGTTAGGGTTAGGGTTAGGGTTAGGGTTAGGGTTAGGGTTAGGGTTAGGGTTAGGGTTAGGGTTAGGGTTAGGGTTAGGGTTAGGGTTAGGGTTAGGGTTAGGGTTAGGGTTAGGGTTAGGGTTAGGGTTAGGGTTAGGGTTAGGGTTAGGGTTAGGGTTAGGGTTAGGGTTAGGGTTAGGGTTAGGGTTAGGGTTAGGGTTAGGGTTAGGGTTAGGGTTAGGGTTAGGGTTAGGGTTAGGGTTAGGGTTAGGGTTAGGGTTAGGGTTAGGGTTAGGGTTAGGGTTAGGGTTAGGGTTAGGGTTAGGGTTAGGGTTAGGGTTAGGGTTAGGGTTAGGGTTAGGGTTAGGGTTAGGGTTAGGGTTAGGGTTAGGGTTAGGGTTAGGGTTAGGGTTAGGGTTAGGGTTAGGGTTAGGGTTAGGGTTAGGGTTAGGGTTAGGGTTAGGGTTAGGGTTAGGGTTAGGGTTAGGGTTAGGGTTAGGGTTAGGGTTAGGGTTAGGGTTAGGGTTAGGGTTAGGGTTAGGGTTAGGGTTAGGGTTAGGGTTAGGGTTAGGGTTAGGGTTAGGGTTAGGGTTAGGGTTAGGGTTAGGGTTAGGGTTAGGGTTAGGGTTAGGGTTAGGGTTAGGGTTAGGGTTAGGGTTAGGGTTAGGGTTAGGGTTAGGGTTAGGGTTAGGGTTAGGGTTAGGGTTAGGGTTAGGGTTAGGGTTAGGGTTAGGGTTAGGGTTAGGGTTAGGGTTAGGGTTAGGGTT
>CALSEQ010000021.1:282500-393300 GCA_943735955.1 Piscicola geometra | reverse complement strand
TGACAGTCTCAGAGAGCAGTTGAGCTCTAACCCTGTCCACTGCATTGTCTTCCCATCTTTCCTCTGCCTGCCTCTTCTTCATCCTCTGAACAGTGCCTTGAAGAACTCTTTTGGCCTGGAGAACGGGAGACATGACCACACCATCTCAGAATGACCACACCATCTCAGAATGACCACACCACCTCAGAATGACCCCACCATCTCAGAATGACCACACCATCTCAGAATGACCACACCACCTCAGAATGACCCCACCATCTCAGAATGACCACACCACCTCAGAATGACCACACCATCTCAGAATGACCACACCATCTCAGAATGACCACACCACCTCAGAATGACCACACCACCTCAGAATGACCACACCATCTCAGAATGACCACACCATCTCAGAATGACCACACCACCTCAGAATGACCACACCATCTCAGAATGACCACACCATCTCAGAATGACCACACCATCTCAGAATGACCACACCACCTCAGAATGACCACACCACCTCAGAATGACCACACCATCTCAGCTTCCTTCTTTTCAGTGTGGTCAGTAGGCCTTCATGGGGCCCAATAGCATTCGTAACTCTCTTTCGGACTTCATCGATGGTGAATATATCTTTGTGCTTAATTCTAAGTTCCAAATAAGCAGTGCTCGAATGACCCGGTTCCTACATGGCTGTTGAAGGAGATATCTGGAATAATTGCTCCTTTTTTAGTGAGCTTATTCAACAGGTCTTTTTCGGCAGGCAGGGTTCCGAAGTCTTTCAAGTCGGCTTACATCACGCCACTGCTTAAGAAGCCAAGTCTTAAACTCACTGAAACTTCGTCGTACAGGCCTATTTCAAACTTGAGGGTGTTGTCCAAACTCATGGAAAGATTAGTTCTCCACTAGAGGTCGGACATGGACGATTTTTCATTCCCGGTCCCGTCCCGTTCCCGGAATCTGTTTTCCCGTCCCGTCCCGTTCCCGATAGGACATCAGAATTTTGATTCCCGTCCCGTCCCGTTCCCGAAATTTTTTTTCCCGTCCCGACCCGTTCCCGAAAGCTTTTTGTTTTTTTATTCATTCTCGCTGCCGTTTTCACTAGTCCCAAACTTACTAGTTCTAACATTTCTTAAAATTTATTATTTGAAAGTCAGAGAATATTTCTTTCAATAAAATTTAAAAAACACGATTTAAATTTCAAATATTTATTGAAATGAAAGTATTGAAGTTAGTCCTTGTTTTTGAGTAATACAATCAAGTCTTTATTGCTTTTCACACGGGTTAAACCGTTAAGAGTTTCAGCTCTCAAATGAGATGGTTTTGGGTTTGAAGTTAAACGACCACATAATGAAAAATTCCGTTCACAGGGAATATAACTTGCAGATATACTAAACAAAATTTTGGCTACTTCTTGTAGTATTTTAAAATTGCTCATTTTACTTCAATGAAATAAAACATCTTTATAATCTTCTATTTTTTGGGACGTAATTGTGATTATTTGTACAATTCATCCTCTTCTGAATTTTCTTCTTCGTTCATTATTATTAATTCTTCAATAATGTTAGAAATATGTTTTTTGACAACATTCTTATTCTCCACAACTGCAAATATAAAATCATTCGTATAATTTGATAGTATAATAATTTTATTATAATTTTTACGTTATAAAAATAAACATAATAGGTCTAAATAACCATCATTTGTTTTTTTTCTCAACGGCACTGCAGCTTGGTCTGGCTGTACAAAATAGAATTAAATTTTCTCTAATGAAAGTCTTGGTATTTATTTCTTTTCTATCCCAAACTTTTTTCCTATTATTCTTTCATACTGGGGATGCAACAGACATGCTGTCATATGAATAAGATCAATGGCATCTTTTCTTTTGTCGAAATGATAAACTGAGCAATCATTTGGAAATTAATCATTCAAATTCAAAGTATTAATTTATAAAATAATAATAATATAACTAACCATTTTGATTTCATCTGAAAAGTTTTCATCATCACCCATTTGTTCTAATCTCCCTAATCTTTGGACTCATCATAACAACTTCAAATGTAGTGTTGGAGATTTTGACATTGACAATGGTGGCTTCGTTATACATTTCTATTGCATCAAAAAAAAATTATTAAATAAAATCTGAACTATTAAATAAAAAATAAACTATTAAATAAAATCTAAACTATTAGATAAAAAATAAATTATTAAAGAAAATCTAAATTATTAAAGAAAATCTAAACTATTAAAGAAAACCTAAATTATTAAAATCTAAATTATTAAAATCTAAATTATTAAAATCTAAATTATTAAAATCTAAATTATTAAAATCTAAATTATTAAAATAGAAATTATTAAAATAGAAATTATTAAAATAGAAATTATTAAAATAGAAATTATTAAAATAGAAATTATTAAAATATAAATTATTAAAATATAAATTATTAAAATATAAATTATTAAAATATAAATTTTTAAAATATAAATTATTAAAATATAAATTATTAAAATAGAAATTATTAAAATAGAAATTATTAAAATAGAAATTATTAAAATAGAAATTTTTAAAATAGAAATTATTAAAATAGAAATTATTATAATAGAAATTATTAAAATAGAAATTATTAAAATAGAAATTATTAAAATATAAATGATTAAAATAGAAATGATTAAAGTGTTCATCTCGTGTTCATCTCGTGTTCATCTCGTGTTCATCTCGTGTTCATCTCGTGTTCATCTCGTGTTCATCTCGTGTTCATCTCGTGTTCATCTCGTGTTCATCTCGTGTTCATCTCGTGTCATCTCGTGTTCATCTCGTGTTCATCTCGTGTTCATCTCGTGTTCATCTCGTGTTCATCTCGTGTTCATCTCGTGTTCATCTCGTGTTCATTGCGTGTTCATCTCGTGTTCATCTCGTGTTCATCTCGTGTTCATCTCGTGTTCATCTCGTGTTCATCTCGTGTTCATCTCGTGTTCATCTCGTGTTCATCTCGTGTTCATCTCGTGTTCATCTCGTGTTCATCTCGTGTTCATCTCGTGTTCATCTCGTGTTCATCTCGTGTTCATCTCGTGTTCATCTCGTGTTCATCTCGTGTTCATCTCGTGTTCATCTCGTGTTCATCTCGTGTTCATCTCGTGTTCATCTCGTGTTCATCTCGTGTCATCTCGTGTCATCTCGTGTTCATCTCGTGTTCATCTCGTGTTCATCTCGTGTTCATCTCGTGTTCATCTCGTGTTTATTGCGTGTTCATCTCGTGTTCATCTCGTGTTCATCTCGTGTTCATCTCGTGTTCATCTCGTGTTCATTGCGTGTTCATCTCGTGTTCATCTCGTGTTCATCTCGTGTTCATCTCGTGTTCATCTCGTGTTCATCTCGTGTTCATCTCGTGTTCATCTCGTGTTCATCTCGTGTTCATCTCGTGTTCATCTCGTGTTCATCTCGTGTTCATCTCGTGTTCATCTCGTGTTCATCTCGTGTTCATCTCGTGTTCATCTCGTGTTCATCTCGTGTTCATCTCGTGTTCATCTCGTGTTCATCTCGTGTTCATCTCGTGTTCATCTCGTGTTCATCTCGTGTTCATCTCGTGTTCATCTCGTGTTCATCTCGTGTTCATCTCGTGTTCATCTCGTGTTCATCTCGTGTTCATCTCGTGTTCATCTCGTGTTCATCTCGTGTTCATCTCGTGTTCATCTCGTGTTCATCTCGTGTTCATCTCGTGTTCATCTCGTGTTCATCTCGTGTTCATCTCGTGTTCATCTCGTGTTCATCTCGTGTTCATCTCGTGTTCATCTCGTGTTCATCTCGTGTTCATCTCGTGTTCATCTCGTGTTCATCTCGTGTTCATCTCGTGTTCATCTCGTGTTCATCTCGTGTTCATCTCGTGTTCATCTCGTGTTCATCTCGTGTTCATCTCGTGTTCATCTCGTGTTCATCTCGTGTTCATCTCGTGTTCATCTCGTGTTCATCTCGTGTTCATCTCGTGTTCATCTCGTGTTCATCTCGTGTTCATCTCGTGTTCATCTCGTGTTCATCTCGTGTTCATCTCGTGTTCATCTCGTGTTCATCTCGTGTTCATCTCGTGTTCATCTCGTGTTCATCTCGTGTTCATCTCGTGTTCATCTCGTGTTCATCTCGTGTTCATCTCGTGTTCATCTCGTGTTCATCTCGTGTTCATCTCGTGTTCATCTCGTGTTCATCTCGTGTTCATCTCGTGTTCATCTCGTGTTCATCTCGTGTTCATCTCGTGTTCATCTCGTGTTCATCTCGTGTTCATCTCGTGTTCATCTCGTGTTCATCTCGTGTTCATCTCGTGTTCATCTCGTGTTCATCTCGTGTTCATCTCGTGTTCATCTCGTGTTCATCTCGTGTTCATCTCGTGTTCATCTCGTGTTCATCTCGTGTTCATCTCGTGTTCATCTCGTGTTCATCTCGTGTTCATCTCGTGTTCATCTCGTGTTCATCTCGTGTTCATCTCGTGTTCATCTCGTGTTCATCTCGTGTTCATCTCGTGTTCATCTCGTGTTCATCTCGTGTTCATCTCGTGTTCATCTCGTGTTCATCTCGTGTTCATCTCGTGTTCATCTCGTGTTCATCTCGTGTTCATCTCGTGTTCATCTCGTGTTCATCTCGTGTTCATCTCGTGTTCATCTCGTGTTCATCTCGTGTTCATCTCGTGTTCATCTCGTGTTCATCTCGTGTTCATCTCGTGTTCATCTCGTGTTCATCTCGTGTTCATCTCGTGTTCATCTCGTGTTCATCTCGTGTTCATCTCGTGTTCATCTCGTGTTCATCTCGTGTTCATCTCGTGTTCATCTCGTGTTCATCTCGTGTTCATCTCGTGTTCATCTCGTGTTCATCTCGTGTTCATCTCGTGTTCATCTCGTGTTCATCTCGTGTTCATCTCGTGTTCATCTCGTGTTCATCTCGTGTTCATCTCGTGTTCATCTCGTGTTCATCTCGTGTTCATCTCGTGTTCATCTCGTGTTCATCTCGTGTTCATCTCGTGTTCATCTCGTGTTCATCTCGTGTTCATCTCGTGTTCATCTCGTGTTCATCTCGTGTTCATCTCGTGTTCATCTCGTGTTCATCTCGTGTTCATCTCGTGTTCATCTCGTGTTCATCTCGTGTTCATCTCGTGTTCATCTCGTGTTCATCTCGTGTTCATCTCGTGTTCATCTCGTGTTCATCTCGTGTTCATCTCGTGTTCATCTCGTGTTCATCTCGTGTTCATCTCGTGTTCATCTCGTGTTCATCTCGTGTTCATCTCGTGTTCATCTCGTGTTCATCTCGTGTTCATCTCGTGTTCATCTCGTGTTCATCTCGTGTTCATCTCGTGTTCATCTCGTGTTCATCTCGTGTTCATCTCGTGTTCATCTCGTGTTCATCTCGTGTTCATCTCGTGTTCATCTCGTGTTCATCTCGTGTTCATCTCGTGTTCATCTCGTGTTCATCTCGTGTTCATCTCGTGTTCATCTCGTGTTCATCTCGTGTTCATCTCGTGTTCATCTCGTGTTCATCTCGTGTTCATCTCGTGTTCATCTCGTGTTCATCTCGTGTTCATCTCGTGTTCATCTCGTGTTCATCTCGTGTTCATCTCGTGTTCATCTCGTGTTCATCTCGTGTTCATCTCGTGTTCATCTCGTGTTCATCTCGTGTTCATCTCGTGTTCATCTCGTGTTCATCTCGTGTTCATCTCGTGTTCATCTCGTGTTCATCTCGTGTTCATCTCGTGTTCATCTCGTGTTCATCTCGTGTTCATCTCGTGTTCATCTCGTGTTCATCTCGTGTTCATCTCGTGTTCATCTCGTGTTCATCTCGTGTTCATCTCGTGTTCATCTCGTGTTCATCTCGTGTTCATCTCGTGTTCATCTCGTGTTCATCTCGTGTTCATCTCGTGTTCATCTCGTGTTCATCTCGTGTTCATCTCGTGTTCATCTCGTGTTCATCTCGTGTTCATCTCGTGTTCATCTCGTGTTCATCTCGTGTTCATCTCGTGTTCATCTCGTGTTCATCTCGTGTTCATCTCGTGTTCATCTCGTGTTCATCTCGTGTTCATCTCGTGTTCATCTCGTGTTCATCTCGTGTTCATCTCGTGTTCATCTCGTGTTCATCTCGTGTTCATCTCGTGTTCATCTCGTGTTCATCTCGTGTTCATCTCGTGTTCATCTCGTGTTCATCTCGTGTTCATCTCGTGTTCATCTCGTGTTCATCTCGTGTTCATCTCGTGTTCATCTCGTGTTCATCTCGTGTTCATCTCGTGTTCATCTCGT
Organism: Piscicola geometra; assembly: GCA_943735955.1. NCBI lineage: Eukaryota > Metazoa > Annelida > Clitellata > Hirudinida > Piscicolidae > Piscicola > Piscicola geometra. The sequence continues at coordinate 387,045 of CALSEQ010000021.1, read as the reverse complement.
GTTCATCTCGTGTTCATCTCGTGTTCATCTCGTGTTCATCTCGTGTTCATCTCGTGTTCATCTCGTGTTCATCTCGTGTTCATCTCGTGTCATCTCGTGTTCATCTCGTGTTCATCTCGTGTTCATCTCGTGTTCATCTCGTGTTCATCTCGTGTTCATCTCGTGTTCATCTCGTGTTCATCTCGTGTTCATCTCGTGTTCATCTCGTGTTCATCTCGTGTTCATCTCGTGTTCATCTCGTGTTCATCTCGTGTTCATCTCGTGTTCATCTCGTGTTCATCTCGTGTTCATCTCGTGTTCATCTCGTGTTCATCTCGTGTTCATCTCGTGTTCATCTCGTAATCATCTCGTGTTCATCTCGTGTTCATCTCGTGTTCATCTCGTGTTCATCTCGTGTTCATCTCGTGTTCATCTCGTGTTCATCTCGTGTTCATCTCGTGTTCATCTCGTGTTCATCTCGTGTTCATCTCGTGTTCATCTCGTGTTCATCTCGTGTTCATCTCGTGTTCATCTCGTGTTCATCTCGTGTTCATCTCGTGTTCATCTCGTGTTCATCTCGTGTCATCTCGTGTCATCTCGTGTTCATCTCGTGTTCATCTCGTGTTCATCTCGTGTTCATCTCGTGTTCATCTCGTGTTCATCTCGTGTTCATCTCGTGTTCATCTCGTGTTCATCTCGTGTTCATCTCGTGTTCATCTCGTGTTCATCTCGTGTTCATCTCGTGTTCATCTCGTGTTCATCTCGTGTTCATTTCGTGTTCATCTCGTGTTCATCTCGTGTTCATCTCGTGTTCATCTCGTGTTCATCTCGTGTTCATCTCGTGTCATCTCGTGTTCATCTCGTGTTCATCTCGTGTTCATCTCGTGCTCATCTCGTGTTCATCTCGTGTTCATCTCGTGTTCATCTCGTGTTCATGTGCTCATTATAATAAGCGCGGTAGTATTAACATAAACATAAACATTGTACTATTATTATGTCTATGGGTAGTTTTTTAATATTTTAAAGTTAAAAATCGATTATCTTTTTGTTAAAAAAATATAACATTTATAAAAAAAGATTAAGTTTTTTCTTGTAATTGGGGTATGTCCGTCAGTCTCCCATAATCTTTAATCATGGATATTTATTTACTGTTAAGATATATTTTAACCACGTTTTTACTGTTGTTTTGACAAACAAAGTTAACGCAAGGCCCACTGATGCAAATTTGGAAACATCTGTAAAGACCTTAAATTTTTGAAACATTTAGTTGTCACTCAATTTATGTTTATAAGGACCCAACTTAAACTGGATGTATGAATTTAAACTCTTGGAACAGTGCGCATCAGGGGGCGAGCTCTGATAAGTAAAAGGCCGTTAGGACACCACCGTAGAACTCGAAACTGATTCTTCCATTCTTTTCGCTTTTCTGACAGTCTCAGAGAGCAGTTGAGCTCTAACCCTGTCCACTGCATTGTCTTCCCATCTTTCCTCTGCCTGCCTCTTCTTCATCCTCTGAACAGTGCCTTGAAGAACTCTTTTGGCCTGGAGAACGGGAGACATGACCACACCATCTCAGAATGACCACACCATCTCAGAATGACCACACCACCTCAGAATGACCCCACCATCTCAGAATGACCACACCATCTCAGAATGACCACACCACCTCAGAATGACCCCACCATCTCAGAATGACCACACCACCTCAGAATGACCACACCATCTCAGAATGACCACACCATCTCAGAATGACCACACCACCTCAGAATGACCACACCATCTCAGAATGACCACACCATCTCAGAATGACCACACCACCTCAGAATGACCCCACCATCTCAGAATGACCACACCATCTCAGAATGACCACACCATCTCAGAATGACCACACCATCTCAGAATGACCACACCACCTCAGAATGACCACACCACCTCAGAATGACCACACCATCTCAGCTTCCTTCTTTTCAGTGTGGTCAGTAGGCCTTCATGGGGCCCAATAGCATTCGTAACTCTCTTTCGGACTTCATCGATGGTGAATATATCTTTGTGCTTAATTCTAAGTTCCAAATAAGCAGTGCTCGAATGACCCGGTTCCTACATGGCTGTTGAAGGAGATATCTGGAATAATTGCTCCTTTTTTAGTGAGCTTATTCAACAGGTCTTTTTCGGCAGGCAGGGTTCCGAAGTCTTTCAAGTCGGCTTACATCACGCCACTGCTTAAGAAGCCAAGTCTTAAACTCACTGAAACTTCGTCGTACAGGCCTATTTCAAACTTGAGGGTGTTGTCCAAACTCATGGAAAGATTAGTTCTCCACTAGAGGTCGGACATGGACGATTTTTCATTCCCGGTCCCGTCCCGTTCCCGGAATCTGTTTTCCCGTCCCGTCCCGTTCCCGATAGGACATCAGAATTTTGATTCCCGTCCCGTCCCGTTCCCGAAATTTTTTTTCCCGTCCCGACCCGTTCCCGAAAGCTTTTTGTTTTTTTATTCATTCTCGCTGCCGTTTTCACTAGTCCCAAACTTACTAGTTCTAACATTTCTTAAAATTTATTATTTGAAAGTCAGAGAATATTTCTTTCAATAAAATTTAAAAAACACGATTTAAATTTCAAATATTTATTGAAATGAAAGTATTGAAGTTAGTCCTTGTTTTTGAGTAATACAATCAAGTCTTTATTGCTTTTCACACGGGTTAAACCGTTAAGAGTTTCAGCTCTCAAATGAGATGGTTTTGGGTTTGAAGTTAAACGACCACATAATGAAAAATTCCGTTCACAGGGAATATAACTTGCAGATATACTAAACAAAATTTTGGCTACTTCTTGTAGTATTTTAAAATTGCTCATTTTACTTCAATGAAATAAAACATCTTTATAATCTTCTATTTTTTGGGACGTAATTGTGATTATTTGTACAATTCATCCTCTTCTGAATTTTCTTCTTCGTTCATTATTATTAATTCTTCAATAATGTTAGAAATATGTTTTTTGACAACATTCTTATTCTCCACAACTGCAAATATAAAATTATTCGTATAATTTGATAGTATAATAATTTTATTATAATTTTTACGTTATAAAAATAAACATAATAGGTCTAAATAACCATCATTTGTTTTTTTTCTCAACGGCACTGCAGCTTGGTCTGGCTGTACAAAATAGAATTAAATTTTCTCTAATGAAAGTCTTGGTATTTATTTCTTTTCTATCCCAAACTTTTTTCCTATTATTCTTTCATACTGGGGATGCAACAGACATGCTGTCATATGAATAAGATCAATGGCATCTTTTCTTTTGTCGAAATGATAAACTGAGCAATCATTTGGAAATTAATCATTCAAATTCAAAGTATTAATTTATAAAATAATAATAATATAACTAACCATTTTGATTTCATCTGAAAAGTTTTCATCATCACCCATTTGTTCTAATCTCCCTAATCTTTGGACTCATCATAACAACTTCAAATGTAGTGTTGGAGATTTTGACATTGACAATGGTGGCTTCGTTATACATTTCTGTTGCATCAAAAAAAAATTATTAAATAAAATCTGAACTATTAAATAAAAAATAAACTATTAAATAAAATCTAAACTATTAGATAAAAAATAAATTATTAAAGAAAATCTAAATTATTAAAGAAAATCTAAACTATTAAAGAAAATCTAAATTATTAAAATCTAAATTATTAAAATCTAAATTATTAAAATCTAAATTATTAAAATCTAAATTATTAAAATAGAAATTATTTAAATAGAAATTATTAAAATAGAAATTATTAAAATAGAAATTATTAAAATAGAAATTATTAAAATATAAATTATTAAAATATAAATTATTAAAATATAAATTATTAAAATATAAATTTTTAAAATAGAAATTATTAAAATAGAAATTATTAAAATAGAAATTATTAAAATAGAAATTATTAAAATAGAAATTATTAAAATATAAATTATTAAAATAGAAATTACTAAAATAGAAATTATTAAAATAGAAATTATTAAAATAGAAATTATTAAAATAGAAATTATTAAAATAGAAATTATTAAAATAGAAATTATTAAAATAGAAATTATTAAAATATAAATTATTAAAATATAAATTTTAAAAATATAAATTTTAAAAATAGAAATTTTAAAAATATAAATTATTAAAATAAAAATTATTAAAATAGAAATTATTAAAATATAAATTTTTAAAATAGAAATTATTAAAATATAAATTATTATAATAGAAATTATTAAAACAGAAATTATTAAAATAGAAATTATTAAAATATAAATGATTAAAATAGAAATGATTAAAGTGTTCATCTCGTGTTCATCTCGTGTTCATCTCGTGTTCATCTCGTGTTCATCTCGTGTTCATCTCGTGTTCATCTCGTGTTCATCTCGTGTTCATCTCGTGTTCATCTCGTGTTCATCTCGTGTTCATCTCGTGTTCATCTCGTGTTCATCTCGTGTTCATCTCGTGTTCATCTCGTGTTCATCTCGTGTTCATCTCGTGTTCATCTCGTGTTCATCTCGTGTTCATCTCGTGTTCATCTCGTGTTCATCTCGTGTTCATCTCGTGTTCATCTCGTGTTCATCTCGTGTTCATCTCGTGTTCATCTCGTGTTCATCTCGTGTTCATCTCGTGTCATCTCGTGTCATCTCGTGTTCATCTCGTGTTCATCTCGTGTTCATCTCGTGTTCATCTCGTGTTCATCTCGTGTTCATCTCGTGTTCATCTCGTGTTCATCTCGTGTTCATCTCGTGTTCATCTCGTGTTCATCTCGTGTTCATCTCGTGTTCATCTCGTGTTCATCTCGTGTTCATCTCGTGTTCATCTCGTGTTCATCTCGTGTTCATCTCGTGTTCATCTCGTGTTCATCTCGTGTTCATCTCGTGTTCATCTCGTGTTCATCTCGTGTTCATCTCGTGTTCATCTCGTGTTCATCTCGTGTTCATCTCGTGTTCATCTCGTGTTCATCTCGTGTTCATCTCGTGTTCATCTCGTGTTCATCTCGTGTTCATCTCGTGTTCATCTCGTGTTCATCTCGTGTTCATCTCGTGTTCATCTCGTGTTCATCTCGTGTTCATCTCGTGTTCATCTCGTGTTCATCTCGTGTTCATCTCGTGTTCATCTCGTGTTCATCTCGTGTTCATCTCGTGTTCATCTCGTGTTCATCTCGTGTTCATCTCGTGTTCATCTCGTGTTCATCTCGTGTTCATCTCGTGTTCATCTCGTGTTCATCTCGTGTTCATCTCGTGTTCATCTCGTGTTCATCTCGTGTTCATCTCGTGTTCATCTCGTGTTCATCTCGTGTTCATCTCGTGTTCATCTCGTGTTCATCTCGTGTTCATCTCGTGTTCATCTCGTGTTCATCTCGTGTTCATCTCGTGTTCATCTCGTGTTCATCTCGTGTTCATCTCGTGTTCATCTCGTGTTCATCTCGTGTTCATCTCGTGTTCATCTCGTGTTCATCTCGTGTTCATCTCGTGTTCATCTCGTGTTCATCTCGTGTTCATCTCGTGTTCATCTCGTGTTCATCTCGTGTTCATCTCGTGTTCATCTCGTGTTCATCTCGTGTTCATCTCGTGTTCATCTCGTGTTCATCTCGTGTTCATCTCGTGTTCATCTCGTGTTCATCTCGTGTTCATCTCGTGTTCATCTCGTGTTCATCTCGTGTTCATCTCGTGTTCATCTCGTGTTCATCTCGTGTTCATCTCGTGTTCATCTCGTGTTCATCTCGTGTTCATCTCGTGTTCATCTCGTGTTCATCTCGTGTTCATCTCGTGTTCATCTCGTGTTCATCTCGTGTTCATCTCGTGTTCATCTCGTGTTCATCTCGTGTTCATCTCGTGTTCATCTCGTGTTCATCTCGTGTTCATCTCGTGTTCATCTCGTGTTCATCTCGTGTTCATCTCGTGTTCATCTCGTGTTCATCTCGTGTTCATCTCGTGTTCATCTCGTGTTCATCTCGTGTTCATCTCGTGTTCATCTCGTGTTCATCTCGTGTTCATCTCGTGTTCATCTCGTGTTCATCTCGTGTTCATCTCGTGTTCATCTCGTGTTCATCTCGTGTTCATCTCGTGTTCATCTCGTGTTCATCTCGTGTTCATCTCGTGTTCATCTCGTGTTCATCTCGTGTTCATCTCGTGTTCATCTCGTGTTCATCTCGTGTTCATCTCGTGTTCATCTCGTGTTCATCTCGTGTTCATCTCGTGTTCATCTCGTGTTCATCTCGTGTTCATCTCGTGTTCATCTCGTGTTCATCTCGTGTTCATCTCGTGTTCATCTCGTGTTCATCTCGTGTTCATCTCGTGTTCATCTCGTGTTCATCTCGTGTTCATCTCGTGTTCATCTCGTGTTCATCTCGTGTTCATCTCGTGTTCATCTCGTGTTCATCTCGTGTTCATCTCGTGTTCATCTCGTGTTCATCTCGTGTTCATCTCGTGTTCATCTCGTGTTCATCTCGTGTTCATCTCGTGTTCATCTCGTGTTCATCTCGTGTTCATCTCGTGTTCATCTCGTGTTCATCTCGTGTTCATCTCGTGTTCATCTCGTGTTCATCTCGTGTTCATCTCGTGTTCATCTCGTGTTCATCTCGTGTTCATCTCGTGTTCATCTCGTGTTCATCTCGTGTTCATCTCGTGTTCATCTCGTGTTCATCTCGTGTTCATCTCGTGTTCATCTCGTGTTCATCTCGTGTTCATCTCGTGTTCATCTCGTGTTCATCTCGTGTTCATCTCGTGTTCATCTCGTGTTCATCTCGTGTTCATCTCGTGTTCATCTCGTGTTCATCTCGTGTTCATCTCGTGTTCATCTCGTGTTCATCTCGTGTTCATCTCGTGTTCATCTCGTGTTCATCTCGTGTTCATCTCGTGTTCATCTCGTGTTCATCTCGTGTTCATCTCGTGTTCATCTCGTGTTCATCTCGTGTTCATCTCGTGTTCATCTCGTGTTCATCTCGTGTTCATCTCGTGTTCATCTCGTGTTCATCTCGTGTTCATCTCGTGTTCATCTCGTGTTCATCTCGTGTTCATCTCGTGTTCATCTCGTGTTCATCTCGTGTTCATCTCGTGTTCATCTCGTGTTCATCTCGTGTTCATCTCGTGTTCATCTCGTGTTCATCTCGTGTTCATCTCGTGTTCATCTCGTGTTCATCTCGTGTTCATCTCGTGTTCATCTCGTGTTCATCTCGTGTTCATCTCGTGTTCATCTCGTGTTCATCTCGTGTTCATCTCGTGTTCATCTCGTGTTCATCTCGTGTTCATCTCGTGTTCATCTCGTGTTCATCTCGTGTTCATCTCGTGTTCATCTCGTGTTCATCTCGTGTTCATCTCGTGTTCATCTCGTGTTCATCTCGTGTTCATCTCGTGTTCATCTCGTGTTCATCTCGTGTTCATCTCGTGTTCATCTCGTGTTCATCTCGTGTTCATCTCGTGTTCATCTCGTGTTCATCTCGTGTTCATCTCGTGTTCATCTCGTGTTCATCTCGTGTTCATCTCGTGTTCATCTCGTGTTCATCTCGTGTTCATCTCGTGTTCATCTCGTGTTCATCTCGTGTTCATCTCGTGTTCATCTCGTGTTCATCTCGTGTTCATCTCGTGTTCATCTCGTGTTCATCTCGTGTTCATCTCGTGTTCATCTCGTGTTCATCTCGTGTTCATCTCGTGTTCATCTCGTGTTCATCTCGTGTTCATCTCGTGTTCATCTCGTGTTCATCTCGTGTTCATCTCGTGTTCATCTCGTGTTCATCTCGTGTTCATCTCGTGTTCATCTCGTGTTCATCTCGTGTTCATCTCGTGTTCATCTCGTGTTCATCTCGTGTTCATCTCGTGTTCATCTCGTGTTCATCTCGTGTTCATCTCGTGTTCATCTCGTGTTCATCTCGTGTTCATCTCGTGTTCATCTCGTGTTCATCTCGTGTTCATCTCGTGTTCATCTCGTGTTCATCTCGTGTTCATCTCGTGTTCATCTCGTGTTCATCTCGTGTTCATCTCGTGTTCATCTCGTGTTCATCTCGTGTTCATCTCGTGTTCATCTCGTGTTCATCTCGTGTTCATCTCGTGTTCATCTCGTGTTCATCTCGTGTTCATCTCGTGTTCATCTCGTGTTCATCTCGTGTTCATCTCGTGTTCATCTCGTGTTCATCTCGTGTTCATCTCGTGTTCATCTCGTGTTCATCTCGTGTTCATCTCGTGTTCATCTCGTGTTCATCTCGTGTTCATCTCGTGTTCATCTCGTGTTCATCTCGTGTTCATCTCGTGTTCATCTCGTGTTCATCTCGTGTTCATCTCGTGTTCATCTCGTGTTCATCTCGTGTTCATCTCGTGTTCATCTCGTGTTCATCTCGTGTTCATCTCGTGTTCATCTCGTGTTCATCTCGTGTTCATCTCGTGTTCATCTCGTGTTCATCTCGTGTTCATCTCGTGTTCATCTCGTGTTCATCTCGTGTTCATCTCGTGTTCATCTCGTGTTCATCTCGTGTTCATCTCGTGTTCATCTCGTGTTCATCTCGTGTTCATCTCGTGTTCATCTCGTGTTCATCTCGTGTTCATCTCGTGTTCATCTCGTGTTCATCTCGTGTTCATCTCGTGTTCATCTCGTGTTCATCTCGTGTTCATCTCGTGTTCTTCTCGTGTTCATTGCGTGTTCATCTCGTGTTCATCTCGTGTTCATCTCGTGTTCATCTCGTGTTCATCTCGTGTTCATCTCGTGTTCATCTCGTGTTCATCTCGTGTTCATCTCGTGTTCATCTCGTGTTCATCTCGTGTTCATCTCGTGTTCATCTCGTGTTCATCTCGTGTTCATCTCGTGTTCATCTCGTGTTCATCTCGTGTTCATCTCGTGTTCATTTCGTGTTCATCTCGTGTTCATCTCGTGTTCATCTCGTGTTCATCTCGTGTTCATCTCGTGTTCATCTCGTGTCATCTCGTGTTCATCTCGTGTTCATCTCGTGTTCATCTCGTGCTCATCTCGTGTTCATCTCGTGTTCATCTCGTGTTCATCTCGTGTTCATCTCGTGTTCATGTGCTCATTATAATAAGCGCGGTAGTATTAACATAAACATAAACATTGTACTATTATTATGTCTATGGGTAGTTTTTTAATATTTTAAAGTTAAAAATCGATTATCTTTTTGTTAAAAAAATATAACATTTATAAAAAAAGATTAAGTTTTTTCTTGTAATTGGGGTATGTCCGTCAGTCTCCCATAATCTTTAATCATGGATATTTATTTACTGTTAAGATATATTTTAACCACGTTTTTACTGTTGTTTTGACAAACAAAGTTAACGCAAGGCCCACTGATGCAAATTTGGAAACATCTGTAAAGACCTTAAATTTTTGAAACATTTAGTTGTCACTCAATTTATGTTTATAAGGACCCAACTTAAACTGGATGTATGAATTTAAACTCTTGGAACAGTGCGCATCAGGGGGCGAGCTCTGATAAGTAAAAGGCCGTTAGGACACCACCGTAGAACTCGAAACTGATTCTTCCATTCTTTTCGCTTTTCTGACAGTCTCAGAGAGCAGTTGAGCTCTAACCCTGTCCACTGCATTGTCTTCCCATCTTTCCTCTGCCTGCCTCTTCTTCATCCTCTGAACAGTGCCTTGAAGAACTCTTTTGGCCTGGAGAACGGGAGACATGACCACACCATCTCAGAATGACCACACCATCTCAGAATGACCACACCACCTCAGAATGACCCCACCATCTCAGAATGACCACACCATCTCAGAATGACCACACCACCTCAGAATGACCCCACCATCTCAGAATGACCACACCACCTCAGAATGACCACACCATCTCAGAATGACCACACCATCTCAGAATGACCACACCACCTCAGAATGACCACACCACCTCAGAATGACCACACCATCTCAGAATGACCACACCATCTCAGAATGACCACACCACCTCAGAATGACCACACCATCTCAGAATGACCACACCATCTCAGAATGACCACACCATCTCAGAATGACCACACCACCTCAGAATGACCACACCACCTCAGAATGACCACACCATCTCAGCTTCCTTCTTTTCAGTGTGGTCAGTAGGCCTTCATGGGGCCCAATAGCATTCGTAACTCTCTTTCGGACTTCATCGATGGTGAATATATCTTTGTGCTTAATTCTAAGTTCCAAATAAGCAGTGCTCGAATGACCCGGTTCCTACATGGCTGTTGAAGGAGATATCTGGAATAATTGCTCCTTTTTTAGTGAGCTTATTCAACAGGTCTTTTTCGGCAGGCAGGGTTCCGAAGTCTTTCAAGTCGGCTTACATCACGCCACTGCTTAAGAAGCCAAGTCTTAAACTCACTGAAACTTCGTCGTACAGGCCTATTTCAAACTTGAGGGTGTTGTCCAAACTCATGGAAAGATTAGTTCTCCACTAGAGGTCGGACATGGACGATTTTTCATTCCCGGTCCCGTCCCGTTCCCGGAATCTGTTTTCCCGTCCCGTCCCGTTCCCGATAGGACATCAGAATTTTGATTCCCGTCCCGTCCCGTTCCCGAAATTTTTTTTCCCGTCCCGACCCGTTCCCGAAAGCTTTTTGTTTTTTTATTCATTCTCGCTGCCGTTTTCACTAGTCCCAAACTTACTAGTTCTAACATTTCTTAAAATTTATTATTTGAAAGTCAGAGAATATTTCTTTCAATAAAATTTAAAAAACACGATTTAAATTTCAAATATTTATTGAAATGAAAGTATTGAAGTTAGTCCTTGTTTTTGAGTAATACAATCAAGTCTTTATTGCTTTTCACAGAGTAATACAATCAAGTCTTTATTGCTTTTCACACGGGTTAAACCGTTAAGAGTTTCAGCTCTCAAATGAGATGGTTTTGGGTTTGAAGTTAAACGACCACATAATGAAAAATTCCGTTCACAGGGAATATAACTTGCAGATATACTAAACAAAATTTTGGCTACTTCTTGTAGTATTTTAAAATTGCTCATTTTACTTCAATGAAATAAAACATCTTTATAATCTTCTATTTTTTGGGACGTAATTGTGATTATTTGTACAATTCATCCTCTTCTGAATTTTCTTCTTCGTTCATTATTATTAATTCTTCAATAATGTTAGAAATATGTTTTTTGACAACATTCTTATTCTCCACAACTGCAAATATAAAATCATTCGTATAATTTGATAGTATAATAATTTTATTATAATTTTTACGTTATAAAAATAAACATAATAGGTCTAAATAACCATCATTTGTTTTTTTTCTCAACGGCACTGCAGCTTGGTCTGGCTGTACAAAATAGAATTAAATTTTCTCTAATGAAAGTCTTGGTATTTATTTCTTTTCTATCCCAAACTTTTTTCCTATTATTCTTTCATACTGGGGATGCAACAGACATGCTGTCATATGAATAAGATCAATGGCATCTTTTCTTTTGTCGAAATGATAAACTGAGCAATCATTTGGGAATTAATCATTCAAATTCAAAGTATTAATTTATAAAATAATAATAATATAACTAACCATTTTGATTTCATCTGAAAAGTTTTCATCATCACCCATTTGTTCTAATCTCCCTAATCTTTGGACTCATCATAACAACTTCAAATGTAGTGTTGGAGATTTTGACATTGACAATGGTGGCTTCGTTATACATTTCTATTGCATCAAAAAAAAATTATTAAATAAAATCTGAACTATTAAATAAAAAATAAACTATTAAATAAAATCTAAACTATTAGATAAAAAATAAATTATTAAAGAAAATCTAAATTATTAAAGAAAATCTAAACTATTAAAGAAAATCTAAATTATTAAAATCTAAATTATTAAAATCTAAATTATTAAAATCTAAATTATTAAAATCTAAATTATTAAAATCTAAATTATTAAAATCTAAATTATTAAAATAGAAATTATTAAAATAGAAATTATTAAAATAGAAACTATTAAAATAGAAATTATTAAAATAGAAATTATTAAAATATAAATTATTAAAATATAAATTATTAAAATATAAATTATTAAAATATAAATTTTTAAAATAGAAATTATTAAAATAGAAATTATTAAAATAGAAATTATTAAAATAGAAATTATTAAAATAGAAATTATTAAAATAGAAATTATTAAAATAGAAATTACTAAAATAGAAATTATTAAAATAGAAATTATTAAAATAGAAATTATTAAAATAGAAATTATTAAAATAGAAATTATTAAAATAGAAATTATTAAAATAGAAATTATTAAAATAGAAATTATTAAAATAGAAATTATTAAAATATAAATTTTAAAAATATAAATTTTAAAAATAGAAATTTTAAAAATATAAATTATTAAAATAAAAATTATTAAAATAGAAATTATTAAAATATAAATTTTTAAAATAGAAATTATTAAAATATAAATTATTATAATAGAAATTATTAAAATAGAAATTATTAAAATAGAAATTATTAAAATATAAATGATTAAAATAGAAATGATTAAAGTGTTCATCTCGTGTTCATCTCGTGTTCATCTCGTGTTCATCTCGTGTTCATCTCGTGTTCATCTCGTGTTCATCTCGTGTTCATCTCGTGTTCATCTCGTGTTCATCTCGTGTTCATCTCGTGTTCATCTCGTGTTCATCTCGTGTTCATCTCGTGTTCATCTCGTGTTCATCTCGTGTTCATCTCGTGTCATCTCGTGTCATCTCGTGTTCATCTCGTGTTCATCTCGTGTTCATCTCGTGTTCATCTCGTGTTCATCTCGTGTTCATCTCGTGTTCATCTCGTGTTCATCTCGTGTTCATCTCGTGTTCATCTCGTGTTCATTGCGTGTTCATCTCGTGTTCATCTCGTGTTCATCTCGTGTTCATCTCGTGTTCATCTCGTGTTCATCTCGTGTTCATCTCGTGTTCATCTCGTGTTCATCTCGTGTTCATCTCGTGTTCATCTCGTGTTCATCTCGTGTTCATCTCGTGTTCATCTCGTGTTCATCTCGTGTTCATCTCGTGTTCATCTCGTGTTCATCTCGTGTTCATCTCGTGTTCATCTCGTGTTCATCTCGTGTTCATCTCGTGTTCATCTCGTGTTCATCTCGTGTTCATCTCGTGTTCATCTCGTGTTCATCTCGTGTTCATTGCGTGTTCATCTCGTGTTCATCTCGTGTTCATCTCGTGTTCATCTCGTGTTCATCTCGTGTTCATCTCGTGTTCATCTCGTGTTCATCTCGTGTTCATCTCGTGTTCATCTCGTGTTCATCTCGTGTTCATCTCGTGTTCATCTCGTGTTCATCTCGTGTTCATCTCGTGTTCATCTCGTGTTCATCTCGTGTTCATCTCGTGTTCATCTCGTGTTCATCTCGTGTTCATCTCGTGTTCATCTCGTGTTCATCTCGTGTTCATCTCGTGTTCATCTCGTGTTCATCTCGTGTTCATCTCGTGTTCATCTCGTGTTCATCTCGTGTTCATCTCGTGTTCATCTCGTGTTCATCTCGTGTTCATCTCGTGTTCATCTCGTGTTCATCTCGTGTTCATCTCGTGTTCATCTCGTGTTCATCTCGTGTTCATCTCGTGTTCATCTCGTGTTCATCTCGTGTTCATCTCGTGTTCATCTCGTGTTCATCTCGTGTTCATCTCGTGTTCATCTCGTGTTCATCTCGTGTTCATCTCGTGTTCATCTCGTGTTCATCTCGTGTTCATCTCGTGTTCATCTCGTGTTCATCTCGTGTTCATCTCGTGTTCATCTCGTGTTCATCTCGTGTTCATCTCGTGTTCATCTCGTGTTCATCTCGTGTTCATCTCGTGTTCATCTCGTGTTCATCTCGTGTTCATCTCGTGTTCATCTCGTGTTCATCTCGTGTTCATCTCGTGTTCATCTCGTGTTCATCTCGTGTTCATCTCGTGTTCATCTCGTGTTCATCTCGTGTTCATCTCGTGTTCATCTCGTGTTCATCTCGTGTTCATCTCGTGTTCATCTCGTGTTCATCTCGTGTTCATCTCGTGTTCATCTCGTGTTCATCTCGTGTTCATCTCGTGTTCATCTCGTGTTCATCTCGTGTTCATCTCGTGTTCATTCGTGTCTCGTGTTCATCTCGTGTTCATCTCGTGTTCATCTCGTGTTCATCTCGTGTTCATCTCGTGTTCATCTCGTGTTCATCTCGTGTTCATCTCGTGTTCATCTCGTGTTCATCTCGTGTTCATCTCGTGTTCATCTCGTGTTCATCTCGTGTCGTGTCATCTCGTGTTCATCTCGTGTTCATCTCGTGTTCATCTCGTGTTCATCTCGTGTTCATCTCGTGTTCATCTCGTGTTCATCTCGTGTTCATCTCGTGTTCATCTCGTGTTCATTGCGTGTTCATCTCGTGTTCATCTCGTGTTCATCTCGTGTTCATCTCGTGTTCATCTCGTGTTCATCTCGTGTTCATCTCGTGTTCATCTCGTGTTCATCTCGTGTTCATCTCGTGTTCATCTCGTGTTCATCTCGTGTTCATCTCGTGTTCATCTCGTGTTCATCTCGTGTTCATCTCGTGTTCATCTCGTGTTCATCTCGTGTTCATCTCGTGTTCATCTCGTGTTCATCTGCGTGTTCATCTCGTGTTCATCTCGTGTTCATCTCGTGTTCATCTCGTGTTCGTGTTCATCTCGTGTTCATCTCGTGTTCATCTCGTGTTCATCTCGTGTTCTCATCTCGTGTTCATCTCGTGTTCATCTCGTGTTCATCTCGTGTTCATCTCGTGTTCATCTCGTGTTCATCTCGTGTTCATCTCGTGTTCATCTCGTGTTCATCTCGTCGTGTTCATCTCGTGTTCATCTCGTGTTCATCTCGTGTTCATCTCGTGTTCATCTCGTGTTCATCTCGTGTTCATCTCGTGTTCATCTCGTGTTCATCTCGTGTTCATCTCGTGTTCATCTCGTGTTCATCTCGTGTTCATCTCGTGTTCATCTCGTGTTCATCTCGTGTTCATCTCGTGTTCATCTCGTGTTCATCTCGTGTTCATCTCGTGTTCATCTCGTGTTCATCTCGTGTTCATCTCGTGTTCATCTCGTGTTCATCTCGTGTTCATCTCGTGTTCATCTCGTGTTCATCTCGTGTTCATCTCGTGTTCATCTCGTGTTCATCTCGTGTTCATCTCGTGTTCATCTCGTGTTCATCTCGTGTTCATCTCGTGTTCATCTCGTGTTCATCTCGTGTTCATCTCGTGTTCATCTCGTGTTCATCTCGTGTTCATCTCGTGTTCATCTCGTGTTCATCTCGTGTTCATCTCGTGTTCATCTCGTGTTCATCTCGTGTTCATCTCGTGTTCATCTCGTGTTCATCTCGTGTTCATCTCGTGTTCATCTCGTGTTCATCTCGTGTTCATCTCGTGTTCATCTCGTGTTCATCTCGTGTTCATCTCGTGTTCATCTCGTGTTCATCTCGTGTTCATCTCGTGTTCATCTCGTGTTCATCTCGTGTTTATCTCGTGTTCATCTCGTGTTCATCTCGTGTTCATCTCGTGTTCATCTCGTGTTCATCTCGTGTTCATCTCGTGTTCATCTCGTGTTCATCTCGTGTTCATCTCGTGTTCATCTCGTGTTCATTGCGTGTTCATCTCGTGTTCATCTCGTGTTCATCTCGTGTTCATCTCGTGTTCATCTCGTGTTCATCTCGTGTTCATCTCGTGTTCATCTCGTGTTCATCTCGTGTTCATCTCGTGTTCATCTCGTGTTCATCTCGTGTTCATCTCGTGTTCATCTCGTGTTCATCTCGTGTTCATCTCGTGTTCATCTCGTGTTCATCTCGTGTTCATCTCGTGTTCATCTCGTGTTCATCTCGTGTTCATCTCGTGTTCATCTCGTGTTCATCTCGTGTTCATCTCGTGTTCATCTCGTGTTCATCTCGTGTTCATCTCGTGTTCATCTCGTGTTCATCTCGTGTTCATCTCGTGTTCATCTCGTGTTCATCTCGTGTTCATCTCGTGTTCATCTCGTGTTCATCTCGTGTTCATCTCGTGTTCATCTCGTGTCATCTCGTGTCATCTCGTGTTCATCTCGTGTTCATCTCGTGTTCATCTCGTGTTCATCTCGTGTTCATCTCGTGTTCATGTGCTCATTATAATAAGCGCGGTAGTATTAACATAAACATAAACATTGTACTATTATTATGTCTATGGGTAGTTTTTTAATATTTTAAAGTTAAAAATCGATTATCTTTTTGTTAAAAAAATATAACATTTATAAAAAAAGATTAAGTTTTTTCTTGTAATTGGGGTATGTCCGTCAGTCTCCCATAATCTTTAATCATGGATATTTATTTACTGTTAAGATATATTTTAACCACGTTTTTACTGTTGTTTTGACAAACAAAGTTAACGCAAGGCCCACTGATGCAAATTTGGAAACATCTGTAAAGACCTTAAATTTTTGAAACATTTAGTTGTCACTCAATTTATGTTTATAAGGACCCAACTTAAACTGGATGTATGAATTTAAACTCTTGGAACAGTGCGCATCAGGGGGCGAGCTCTGATAAGTAAAAGGCCGTTAGGACACCACCGTAGAACTCGAAACTGATTCTTCCATTCTTTTCGCTTTTCTGACAGTCTCAGAGAGCAGTTGAGCTCTAACCCTGTCCACTGCATTGTCTTCCCATCTTTCCTCTGCCTGCCTCTTCTTCATCCTCTGAACAGTGCCTTGAAGAACTCTTTTGGCCTGGAGAACGGGAGACATGACCACACCATCTCAGAATGACCACACCATCTCAGAATGACCACACCACCTCAGAATGACCCCACCATCTCAGAATGACCACACCATCTCAGAATGACCACACCACCTCAGAATGACCCCACCATCTCAGAATGACCACACCACCTCAGAATGACCACACCATCTCAGAATGACCACACCATCTCAGAATGACCACACCACCTCAGAATGACCACACCACCTCAGAATGACCACACCATCTCAGAATGACCACACCATCTCAGAATGACCACACCACCTCAGAATGACCACACCATCTCAGAATGACCACACCATCTCAGAATGACCACACCATCTCAGAATGACCACACCACCTCAGAATGACCACACCACCTCAGAATGACCACACCATCTCAGCTTCCTTCTTTTCAGTGTGGTCAGTAGGCCTTCATGGGGCCCAATAGCATTCGTAACTCTCTTTCGGACTTCATCGATGGTGAATATATCTTTGTGCTTAATTCTAAGTTCCAAATAAGCAGTGCTCGAATGACCCGGTTCCTACATGGCTGTTGAAGGAGATATCTGGAATAATTGCTCCTTTTTTAGTGAGCTTATTCAACAGGTCTTTTTCGGCAGGCAGGGTTCCGAAGTCTTTCAAGTCGGCTTACATCACGCCACTGCTTAAGAAGCCAAGTCTTAAACTCACTGAAACTTCGTCGTACAGGCCTATTTCAAACTTGAGGGTGTTGTCCAAACTCATGGAAAGATTAGTTCTCCACTAGAGGTCGGACATGGACGATTTTTCATTCCCGGTCCCGTCCCGTTCCCGGAATCTGTTTTCCCGTCCCGTCCCGTTCCCGATAGGACATCAGAATTTTGATTCCCGTCCCGTCCCGTTCCCGAAATTTTTTTTCCCGTCCCGACCCGTTCCCGAAAGCTTTTTGTTTTTTTATTCATTCTCGCTGCCGTTTTCACTAGTCCCAAACTTACTAGTTCTAACATTTCTTAAAATTTATTATTTGAAAGTCAGAGAATATTTCTTTCAATAAAATTTAAAAAACACGATTTAAATTTCAAATATTTATTGAAATGAAAGTATTGAAGTTAGTCCTTGTTTTTGAGTAATACAATCAAGTCTTTATTGCTTTTCACACGGGTTAAACCGTTAAGAGTTTCAGCTCTCAAATGAGATGGTTTTGGGTTTGAAGTTAAACGACCACATAATGAAAAATTCCGTTCACAGGGAATATAACTTGCAGATATACTAAACAAAATTTTGGCTACTTCTTGTAGTATTTTAAAATTGCTCATTTTACTTCAATGAAATAAAACATCTTTATAATCTTCTATTTTTTGGGACGTAATTGTGATTATTTGTACAATTCATCCTCTTCTGAATTTTCTTCTTCGTTCATTATTATTAATTCTTCAATAATGTTAGAAATATGTTTTTTGACAACATTCTTATTCTCCACAACTGCAAATATAAAATCATTCGTATAATTTGATAGTATAATAATTTTATTATAATTTTTACGTTATAAAAATAAACATAATAGGTCTAAATAACCATCATTTGTTTTTTTTCTCAACGGCACTGCAGCTTGGTCTGGCTGTACAAAATAGAATTAAATTTTCTCTAATGAAAGTCTTGGTATTTATTTCTTTTCTATCCCAAACTTTTTTCCTATTATTCTTTCATACTGGGGATGCAACAGACATGCTGTCATATGAATAAGATCAATGGCATCTTTTCTTTTGTCGAAATGATAAACTGAGCAATCATTTGGAAATTAATCATTCAAATTCAAAGTATTAATTTATAAAATAATAATAATATAACTAACCATTTTGATTTCATCTGAAAAGTTTTCATCATCACCCATTTGTTCTAATCTCCCTAATCTTTGGACTCATCATAACAACTTCAAATGTAGTGTTGGAGATTTTGACATTGACAATGGTGGCTTCGTTATACATTTCTATTGCATCAAAAAAAAATTATTAAATAAAATCTGAACTATTAAATAAAAAATAAACTATTAAATAAAATCTAAACTATTAGATAAAAAATAAATTATTAAAGAAAATCTAAATTATTAAAGAAAATCTAAACTATTAAAGAAAATCTAAATTATTAAAATCTAAATTATTAAAATCTAAATTATTAAAATCTAAATTATTAAAATCTAAATTATTAAAATCTAAATTATTAAAATCTAAATTATTAAAATAGAAATTATTAAAATAGAAATTATTAAAATAGAAATTATTAAAATAGAAATTATTAAAATAGAAATTATTAAAATATAAATTATTAAAATATAAATTATTAAAATATAAATTATTAAAATATAAATTTTTAAAATAGAAATTATTAAAATAGAAATTATTAAAATAGAAATTATTAAAATAGAAATTATTAAAATAGAAATTATTAAAATAGAAATTATTAAAATAGAAATTACTAAAATAGAAATTATTAAAATAGAAATTATTAAAATAGAAATTATTAAAATATAAATTATTAAAATAGAAATTATTAAAATAGAAATTATTAAAATAGAAATTATTAAAATATAAATTATTAAAATATAAATTTTAAAAATAGAAATTTTAAAAATAGAAATTTTAAAAATATAAATTAGTAAAATAAAAATTATTAAAATAGAAATTATTAAAATATAAATTTTTAAAATAGAAATTATTAAAATATAAATTATTATAATAGAAATTATTAAAATAGAAATTATTAAAATAGAAATTATTAAAATATAAATGATTAAAATAGAAATGATTAAAGTGTTCATCTCGTGTTCATCTCGTGTTCATCTCGTGTTCATCTCGTGTTCATCTCGTGTTCATCTCGTGTTCATCTCGTGTTCATCTCGTGTCATCTCGTGTTCATCTCGTGTTCATCTCGTGTTCATCTCGTGTTCATCTCGTGTTCATCTCGTGTTCATCTCGTGTTCATCTCGTGTTCATTGCGTGTTCATCTCGTGTTCATCTCGTGTTCATCTCGTGTTCATCTCGTGTTCATCTCGTGTTCATCTCGTGTTCATCTCGTGTTCATCTCGTGTTCATCTCGTGTTCATCTCGTGTTCATCTCGTGTTCATCTCGTGTTCATCTCGTGTTCATCTCGTGTTCATCTCGTGTTCATCTCGTGTTCATCTCGTGTTCATTGCGTGTTCATCTCGTGTTCATCTCGTGTTCATCTCGTGTTCATCTCGTGTTCATCTCGTGTTCATCTCGTGTTCATCTCGTGTTCATCTCGTGTTCATCTCGTGTTCATCTCGTGTTCATCTCGTGTTCATCTCGTGTTCATCTCGTGTTCATCTCGTGTTCATCTCGTGTTCATCTCGTGTTCATCTCGTGTTCATCTCGTGTTCATCTCGTGTTCATCTCGTGTTCATCTCGTGTTCATCTCGTGTTCATCTCGTGTCATCTCGTGTCATCTCGTGTTCATCTCGTGTTCATCTCGTGTTCATCTCGTGTTCATCTCGTGTTCATCTCGTGTTCATTGCGTGTTCATCTCGTGTTCATCTCGTGTTCATCTCGTGTTCATCTCGTGTTCATCTCGTGTTCATCTCGTGTTCATCTCGTGTTCATCTCGTGTTCATCTCGTGTTCATCTCGTGTTCATCTCGTGTTCATCTCGTGTTCATCTCGTGTTCATCTCGTGTTCATCTCGTGTTCATCTCGTGTTCATCTCGTGTTCATCTCGTGTTCATCTCGTGTTCATCTCGTGTTCATCTCGTGTTCATCTCGTGTTCATCTCGTGTTCATCTCGTGTTCATTGCGTGTTCATCTCGTGTTCATCTCGTGTTCATCTCGTGTTCATCTCGTGTTCATCTCGTGTTCATCGTCTCGTGTTCATCTCGTGTTCATCTCGTGTTCATCTCGTGTTCATCTCGTGTTCATCTCGTGTTCATCTCGTGTTCATCTCGTGTTCATCTCGTGTTCATCTCGTGTTCATCTCGTGTTCATCTCGTGTTCATCTCGTGTTCATCTCGTGTTCATCTCGTGTTCATCTCGTGTTCATCTCGTGTCATCTCGTGTCATCTCGTGTCTCATCTCGTGTTCATCTCGTGTTCATCTCGTGTTCATCTCGTGTTCATCTCGTGTTCATCTCGTGTTCATCTCGTGTTCATCTCGTGTTCATCTCGTGTTCATTGCGTGTTCATCTCGTGTTCATCTCGTGTTCATCTCGTGTTCATCTCGTGTTCATCTCGTGTTCATCTCGTGTTCATCTCGTGTTCATCTCGTGTTCATCTCGTGTTCATCTCGTGTTCATCTCGTGTTCATCTCGTGTTCATCTCGTGTTCATCTCGTGTTCATCTCGTGTTCATCTCGTGTTCATCTCGTGTTCATCTCGTGTTCATCTCGTGTTCATCTCGTGTTCATCTCGTGTTCATCTCGTGTTCATCTCGTGTTCATCTCGTGTTCATCTCGTGTTCATCTCGTGTTCATCTCGTGTTCATCTCGTGTTCATCTCGTGTTCATCTCGTGTTCATCTCGTGTTCATCTCGTGTTCATCTCGTGTTCATCTCGTGTTCATCTCGTGTTCATCTCGTGTTCATCTCGTGTTCATCTCGTGTTCATCTCGGTGTTCATCTCGTGTTCATCTCGTGTTCATCTCGTGTTCATCTCGTGTTCATCTCGGTTCATCTCGTGTTCATCTCGTGTTCATCTCGTGTTCATCTCGTGTTCATCTCGTGTTCATCTCGTGTTCATCTCGTGTTCATCTCGTGTTCATCTCGTGTTCATCTCGTGTTCATCTCGTGTCATCTGTCATCTCGTGTTCATCTCGTGTTCATCTCGTGTTCATCTCGTGTTCATCTCGTGTTCATCTCGTGTTCATCTCGTGTTCATCTCGTGTTCATCTCGTGTTCATCTCGTGTCATCTCGTGTCATCTCGTGTTCATCTCGTGTTCATCTCGTGTTCATCTCGTGTTCATCTCGTGTTCATCTCGTGTTCATCTCGTGTTCATCTCGTGTTCATCTCGTGTTCATCTCGTGTTCATTGCGTGTTCATCTCGTGTTCATCTCGTGTTCATCTCGTGTTCACCTCGTGTTCATCTCGTGTTCATCTCGTGTTCATCTCGTGTTCATCTCGTGTTCATCTCGTGTTCATCTCATGTTCATCTCGTGTTCATCTCGTGTTCATCTCGTGTTCATCTCGTGTTCATCTCGTGTTTCGTGTTCATCTCGTGTTCATCTCGTGTTCATCTCGTGTTCATCTCGTGTTCATCTCGTGTTCATCTCGTGTTCATCTCGTGTTCATCTCGTGTTCATCTCGTGTTCATCTCGTGTTCATCTCGTGTTCATCTCGTGTTCATCTCGTGTTCATCTCGTGTTCATCTCGTGTTCATCTCGTGTTCATCTCGTGTTCATCTCGTGTTCATCTCGTGTTCATCTCGTGTTCATCTCGTGTTCATCTCGTGTTCATCTCGTGTTCATCTCGTGTTCATCTCGTGTTCATCTCGTGTTCATCTCGTGTTCATCTCGTGTTCATCTCGTGTTCATCTCGTGTTCATCTCGTGTTCATCTCGTGTTCATCTCGTGTTCATCTCGTGTTCATCTCGTGTTCATCTCGTGTTCATCTCGTGTTCATCTCGTGTTCATCTCGTGTTCATCTCGTGTTCATCTCGTGTTCATCTCGTGTTCATCTCGTGTTCATCTCGTGTTCATCTCGTGTTCATCTCGTGTTCATCTCGTGTTCATCTCGTGTTCATCTCGTGTTCATCTCGTGTTCATCTCGTGTTCATCTCGTGTTCATCTCGTGTTCATCTCGTGTTCATCTCGTGTTCATCTCGTGTTCATCTCGTGTTCATCTCGTGTTCATCTCGTGTTCATCTCGTGTTCATCTCGTGTTCATCTCGTGTTCATCTCGTGTTCATCTCGTGTTCATCTCGTGTTCATCTCGTGTTCATCTCGTGTTCATCTCGTGTTCATCTCGTGTTCATCTCGTGTTCATCTCGTGTTCATCTCGTGTTCATCTCGTGTTCATCTCGTGTTCATCTCGTGTTCATCTCGTGTTCATCTCGTGTTCATCTCGTGTTCATCTCGTGTTCATCTCGTGTTCATCTCGTGTTCATCTCGTGTTCATCTCGTGTTCATCTCGTGTTCATCTCGTGTTCATCTCGTGTTCATCTCGTGTTCATCTCGTGTTCATCTCGTGTTCATCTCGTGTTCATCTCGTGTTCATCTCGTGTTCATCTCGTGTTCATCTCGTGTTCATCTCGTGTTCATCTCGTGTTCATCTCGTGTTCATCTCGTGTTCATCTCGTGTTCATCTCGTGTTCATCTCGTGTTCATCTCGTGTTCATCTCGTGTTCATCTCGTGTTCATCTCGTGTTCATCTCGTGTTCATCTCGTGTTCATCTCGTGTTCATCTCGTGTTCATCTCGTGTTCATCTCGTGTTCATCTCGTGTTCATCTCGTGTTCATCTCGTGTTCATCTCGTGTTCATCTCGTGTTCATCTCGTGTTCATCTCGTGTTCATCTCGTGTTCATCTCGTGTTCATCTCGTGTTCATCTCGTGTTCATCTCGTGTTCATCTCGTGTTCATCTCGTGTTCATCTCGTGTTCATCTCGTGTTCATCTCGTGTTCATCTCGTGTTCATCTCGTGTTCATCTCGTGTTCATCTCGTGTTCATCTCGTGTTCATCTCGTGTTCATCTCGTGTTCATCTCGTGTTCATCTCGTGTTCATCTCGTGTTCATCTCGTGTTCATCTCGTGTTCATCTCGTGTTCATCTCGTGTTCATCTCGTGTTCATCTCGTGTTCATCTCGTGTTCATCTCGTGTTCATCTCGTGTTCATCTCGTGTTCATCTCGTGTTCATCTCGTGTTCATCTCGTGTTCATCTCGTGTTCATCTCGTGTTCATCTCGTGTTCATCTCGTGTTCATTGCGTGTTCATCTCGTGTTCATCTCGTGTTCATCTCGTGTTCATCTCGTGTTCATCTCGTGTTCATCTCGTGTTCATCTCGTGTTCATCTCGTGTTCATCTCGTGTTCATCTCGTGTTCATCTCGTGTTCATCTCGTGTTCATCTCGTGTTCATCTCGTGTCATCTCGTGTCATCTCGTGTTCATCTCGTGTTCATCTCGTGTTCATCTCGTGTTCATCTCGTGTTCATCTCGTGTTCATCTCGTGTTCATCTCGTGTTCATCTCGTGTTCATCTCGTGTTCATCTCGTGTTCATCTCGTGTTCATCTCGTGTTCATCTCGTGTTCATCTTGTGTTCATCTCGTGTTCATCTCGTGTTCATTGCGTGTTCATCTCGTGTTCATCTCGTGTTCATCTCGTGTTCATCTCGTGTTCATCTCGTGTTCATCTCGTGTTCATCTCGTGTTCATCTCGTGTTCATCTCGTGTTCATCTCGTGTTCATCTCGTGTTCATCTCGTGTTCATCTCGTGTTCATCTCGTGTTCATGTGCTCATTATAATAAGCGCGGTAGTATTAACATAAACATAAACATTGTACTATTATTATGTCTATGGGTAGTTTTTTAATATTTTAAAGTTAAAAATCGATTATCTTTTTGTTAAAAAAATATAACATTTATAAAAAAAGATTAAGTTTTTTCTTGTAATTGGGGTATGTCCGTCAGTCTCCCATAATCTTTAATCATGGATATTTATTTACTGTTAAGATATATTTTAACCACGTTTTTACTGTTGTTTTGACAAACAAAGTTAACGCAAGGCCCACTGATGCAAATTTGGAAACATCTGTAAAGACCTTAAATTTTTGAAACATTTAGTTGTCACTCAATTTATGTTTATAAGGACCCAACTTAAACTGGATGTATGAATTTAAACTCTTGGAACAGTGCGCATCAGGGGGCGAGCTCTGATAAGTAAAAGGCCGTTAGGACACCACCGTAGAACTCGAAACTGATTCTTCCATTCTTTTCGCTTTTCTGACAGTCTCAGAGAGCAGTTGAGCTCTAACCCTGTCCACTGCATTGTCTTCCCATCTTTTCTCTGCCTGCCTCTTCTTCATCCTCTGAACAGTGCCTTGAAGAACTCTTTTGGCCTGGAGAACGGGAGACATGACCACACCATCTCAGAATGACCCCACCATCTCAGAATGACCACACCACCTCAGAATGACCACACCATCTCAGAATGACCACACCATCTCAGAATGACCACACCACCTCAGAATGACCACACCACCTCAGAATGACCACACCATCTCAGAATGACCACACCATCTCAGAATGACCACACCACCTCAGAATGACCACACCATCTCAGAATGACCACACCATCTCAGAATGACCACACCATCTCAGAATGACCACACCACCTCAGAATGACCACACCACCTCAGAATGACCACACCATCTCAGAATGACCACACCACCTCAGAATGACCCCACCATCTCAGAATGACCACACCACCTCAGAATGACCACACCATCTCAGAATGACCACACCATCTCAGAATGACCACACCACCTCAGAATGACCACACCACCTCAGAATGACCACACCATCTCAGAATGACCACACCATCTCAGAATGACCACACCACCTCAGAATGACCACACCATCTCAGAATGACCACATCATCTCAGAATGACCACACCATCTCAGAATGACCACACCACCTCAGAATGACCACACCACCTCAGAATGACCACACCATCTCAGCTTCCTTCTTTTCAGTGTGGTCAGTAGGCCTTCATGGGGCCCAATAGCATTCGTAACTCTCTTTCGGACTTCATCGATGGTGAATATATCTTTGTGCTTAATTCTAAGTTCCAAATAAGCAGTGCTCGAATGACCCGGTTCCTACATGGCTGTTGAAGGAGATATCTGGAATAATTGCTCCTTTTTTAGTGAGCTTATTCAACAGGTCTTTTTCGGCAGGCAGGGTTCCGAAGTCTTTCAAGTCGGCTTACATCACGCCACTGCTTAAGAAGCCAAGTCTTAAACTCACTGAAACTTCGTCGTACAGGCCTATTTCAAACTTGAGGGTGTTGTCCAAACTCATGGAAAGATTAGTTCTCCACTAGAGGTCGGACATGGACGATTTTTCATTCCCGGTCCCGTCCCGTTCCCGGAATCTGTTTTCCCGTCCCGTCCCGTTCCCGATAGGACATCAGAATTTTGATTCCCGTCCCGTCCCGTTCCCGAAATTTTTTTTCCCGTCCCGACCCGTTCCCGAAAGCTTTTTGTTTTTTTATTCATTCTCGCTGCCGTTTTCACTAGTCCCAAACTTACTAGTTCTAACATTTCTTAAAATTTATTATTTGAAAGTCAGAGAATATTTCTTTCAATAAAATTTAAAAAACACGATTTAAATTTCAAATATTTATTGAAATGAAAGTATTGAAGTTAGTCCTTGTTTTTGAGTAATACAATCAAGTCTTTATTGCTTTTCACACGGGTTAAACCGTTAAGAGTTTCAGCTCTCAAATGAGATGGTTTTGGGTTTGAAGTTAAACGACCACATAATGAAAAATTCCGTTCACAGGGAATATAACTTGCAGATATACTAAACAAAATTTTGGCTACTTCTTGTAGTATTTTAAAATTGCTCATTTTACTTCAATGAAATAAAACATCTTTATAATCTTCTATTTTTTGGGACGTAATTGTGATTATTTGTACAATTCATCCTCTTCTGAATTTTCTTCTTCGTTCATTATTATTAATTCTTCAATAATGTTAGAAATATGTTTTTGACAACATTCTTATTCTCCACAACTGCAGATATAAAATCATTCGTATAATTTGATAGTATAATAATTTTATTATAATTTTTACGTTATAAAAATAAACATAATAGGTCTAAATAACCATCATTTGTTTTTTTTCTCAACGGCACTGCAGCTTGGTCTGGCTGTACAAAATAGAATTAAATTTTCTCTAATGAAAGTCTTGGTATTTATTTCTTTTCTATCCCAAACTTTTTTCCTATTATTCTTTCATACTGGGGATGCAACAGACATGCTGTCATATGAATAAGATCAATGGCATCTTTTCTTTTGTCGAAATGATAAACTGAGCAATCATTTGGAAATTAATCATTCAAATTCAAAGTATTAATTTATAAAATAATAATAATATAACTAACCATTTTGATTTCATCTGAAAAGTTTTCATCATCACCCATTTGTTCTAATCTCCCTAATCTTTGGACTCATCATAACAACTTCAAATGTAGTGTTGGAGATTTTGACATTGACAATGGTGGCTTCGTTATACATTTCTATTGCATCAAAAAAAAATTATTAAATAAAATCTGAACTATTAAATAAAAAATAAACTATTAAATAAAATCTAAACTATTAGATAAAAAATAAATTATTAAAGAAAATCTAAATTATTAAAGAAAATCTAAACTATTAAAGAAAATCTAAATTATTAAAATCTAAATTATTAAAATCTAAATTATTAAAATCTAAATTATTAAAATCTAAATTATTAAAATCTAAATTATTAAAATCTAAATTATTAAAATCTAAATTATTAAAATCTAAATTATTAAAATAGAAATTATTAAAATAGAAATTATTAAAATAGAAATTATTAAAATAGAAATTATTAAAATATAAATTATTAAAATATAAATTATTAAAATATAAATTATTAAAATATAAATTTTTAAAATAGAAATTATTAAAATAGAAATTATTAAAATAGAAATTATTAAAATAGAAATTATTAAAATAGAAATTATTAAAATAGAAATTATTAAAATAGAAATTACTAAAATAGAAATTATTAAAATAGAAATTATTAAAATAGAAATTATTAAAATAGAAATTATTAAAATAGAAATTATTAAAATAGAAATTATTAAAATAGAAATTATTAAAATATAAATTTTAAAAATATAAATTTTAAAAATAGAAATTTTAAAAATAAAAATTATTAAAATAAAAATTATTAAAATAGAAATTATTAAAATATAAATTTTTAAAATATAAATTATTAAAATAAAAATTATTATAATAGAAATTATTAAAATAAAAATTATTAAAATAGAAATTATTAAAATATAAATGATTAAAATAGAAATGATTAAAATGTTCATCTCGTGTTCATCTCGTGTTCATCTCGTGTTCATCTCGTGTTCATCTCGTGTTCATCTCGTGTTCATCTCATGTTCATCTCGTGTTCATCTCGTGTTCATCTCGTGTTCATCTCGTGTTCATCTCGTGTTCATCTCGTGTTCATCTCGTGTTCATCTCGTGTTCATCTCGTGTTCATCTCGTGTTCATCTCGTGTTCATCTCGTGTTCATCTCGTGTTCATCTCGTGTTCATCTCGTGTTCATCTCGTGTTCATCTCGTGTTCATCTCGTGTTCATCTCGTGTTCATCTCGTGTTCATCTCGTGTTCATCTCGTGTTCATCTTGTGTTCATTGCGTGTTCATCTCGTGTTCATCTCGTGTTCATCTCGTGTTCATCTCGTGTTCATCTCGTGTTCATCTCGTGTTCATCTCGTGTTCATCTCGTGTTCATCTCGTGTTCATCTCGTGTTCATCTCGTGTTCATCTCGTGTTCATCTCGTGTTCATCTCGTGTTCATCTCGTGTTCATCTCGTGTTCATCTCGTGTTCATCTCGTGTTCATCTCGTGTTCATCTCGTGTTCATCTCGTGTTCATCTCGTGTTCATCTCGTGTTCATCTCGTGTTCATCTCGTGTTCATCTCGTGTTCATCTCGTGTTCATCTCGTGTTCATCTCGTGTTCATCTCGTGTCATCTCGTGTTCATCTCGTGTTCATCTCGTGTTCATCTCGTGTTCATCTCGTGTTCATCTCGTGTTCATCTCGTGTTCATCTCGTGTTCATCTCGTGTTCATCTCGTGTTCATCTCGTGTTCATCTCGTGTTCATCTCGTGTTCATCTCGTGTTCATCTCGTGTCATCTCGTGTTCATCTCGTGTTCATCTCGTGTTCATCTCGTGTTCATCTCGTGTTCATCTCGTGTTCATCTCGTGTTCATCTCGTGTTCATCTCGTGTTCATCTCGTGTTCATCTCGTGTTCATCTCGTGTTCATCTCGTGTTCATCTCGTGTTCATCTCGTGTTCATCTCGTGTTCATCTCGTGTTCATCTCGTGTTCATCTCGTGTTCATCTCGTGTTCATCTCGTGTTCATCTCGTGTTCATCTCGTGTTCATCTCGTGTTCATCTCGTGTTCATCTCGTGTTCATCTCGTGTTCATCTCGTGTTCATCTCGTGTTCATCTCGTGTTCATCTCGTGTTCATCTCGTGTTCATCTCGTGTTCATCTCGTGTTCATCTCGTGTTCATCTCGTGTTCATCTCGTGTTCATCTCGTGTTCATCTCGTGTTCATCTCGTGTTCATCTCGTGTTCATCTCGTGTTCATCTCGTGTTCATCTCGTGTTCATCTCGTGTTCATCTCGTGTTCATCTCGTGTTCATCTCGTGTTCATCTCGTGTTCATCTCGTGTTCATCTCGTGTTCATCTCGTGTTCATCTCGTGTTCATCTCGTGTTCATCTCGTGTTCATCTCGTGTTCATCTCGTGTTCATCTCGTGTTCATCTCGTGTTCATCTCGTGTTCATCTCGTGTTCATCTCGTGTTCATCTCGTGTTCATCTCGTGTTCATCTCGTGTTCATCTCGTGTTCATCTCGTGTTCATCTCGTGTTCATCTCGTGTTCATCTCGTGTTCATCTCGTGTTCATCTCGTGTTCATCTCGTGTTCATCTCGTGTTCATCTCGTGTTCATCTCGTGTTCATCTCGTGTTCATCTCGTGTTCATCTCGTGTTCATCTCGTGTTCATCTCGTGTTCATCTCGTGTTCATCTCGTGTTCATCTCGTGTTCATCTCGTGTTCATCTCGTGTTCATCTCGTGTTCATCTCGTGTTCATCTCGTGTTCATCTCGTGTTCATCTCGTGTTCATCTCGTGTTCATCTCGTGTTCATCTCGTGTTCATCTCGTGTTCATCTCGTGTTCATCTCGTGTTCATCTCGTGTTCATCTCGTGTTCATCTCGTGTTCATCTCGTGTTCATCTCGTGTTCATCTCGTGTTCATCTCGTGTTCATCTCGTGTTCATCTCGTGTTCATCTCGTGTTCATCTCGTGTTCATCTCGTGTTCATCTCGTGTTCATCTCGTGTTCATCTCGTGTTCATCTCGTGTTCATCTCGTGTTCATCTCGTGTTCATCTCGTGTTCATCTCGTGTTCATCTCGTGTTCATCTCGTGTTCATCTCGTGTTCATCTCGTGTTCATCTCGTGTTCATCTCGTGTTCATCTCGTGTTCATCTCGTGTTCATCTCGTGTTCATCTCGTGTTCATCTCGTGTTCATCTCGTGTTCATCTCGTGTTCATCTCGTGTTCATCTCGTGTTCATCTCGTGTTCATCTCGTGTTCATCTCGTGTTCATCTCGTGTTCATCTCGTGTTCATCTCGTGTTCATCTCGTGTTCATCTCGTGTTCATCTCGTGTTCATCTCGTGTTCATCTCGTGTTCATCTCGTGTTCATCTCGTGTTCATCTCGTGTTCATCTCGTGTTCATCTCGTGTTCATCTCGTGTTCATCTCGTGTTCATCTCGTGTTCATCTCGTGTTCATCTCGTGTTCATCTCGTGTTCATCTCGTGTTCATCTCGTGTTCATCTCGTGTTCATCTCGTGTTCATCTCGTGTTCATCTCGTGTTCATCTCGTGTTCATCTCGTGTTCATCTCGTGTTCATCTCGTGTTCATCTCGTGTTCATCTCGTGTTCATCTCGTGTTCATCTCGTGTTCATCTCGTGTTCATCTCGTGTTCATCTCGTGTTCATCTCGTGTTCATCTCGTGTTCATCTCGTGTTCATCTCGTGTTCATCTCGTGTTCATCTCGTGTTCATCTCGTGTTCATCTCGTGTTCATCTCGTGTTCATCTCGTGTTCATCTCGTGTTCATCTCGTGTTCATCTCGTGTTCATCTCGTGTTCATCTCGTGTTCATCTCGTGTTCATCTCGTGTTCATCTCGTGTTCATCTCGTGTTCATCTCGTGTTCATCTCGTGTTCATCTCGTGTTCATCTCGTGTTCATCTCGTGTTCATCTCGTGTTCATCTCGTGTTCATCTCGTGTTCATCTCGTGTTCATCTCGTGTTCATCTCGTGTTCATCTCGTGTTCATCTCGTGTTCATCTCGTGTTCATCTCGTGTTCATCTCGTGTTCATCTCGTGTTCATCTCGTGTTCATCTCGTGTTCATCTCGTGTTCATCTCGTGTTCATCTCGTGTTCATCTCGTGTTCATCTCGTGTTCATCTCGTGTTCATCTCGTGTTCATCTCGTGTTCATCTCGTGTTCATCTCGTGTTCATCTCGTGTTCATCTCGTGTTCATCTCGTGTTCATCTCGTGTTCATCTCGTGTTCATCTCGTGTTCATCTCGTGTTCATCTCGTGTTCATCTCGTGTTCATCTCGTGTTCATCTCGTGTTCATCTCGTGTTCATCTCGTGTTCATCTCGTGTTCATCTCGTGTTCATCTCGTGTTCATCTCGTGTTCATCTCGTGTTCATCTCGTGTTCATCTCGTGTTCATCTCGTGTTCATCTCGTGTTCATCTCGTGTTCATCTCGTGTTCATCTCGTGTTCATCTCGTGTTCATCTCGTGTTCATCTCGTGTTCATCTCGTGTTCATCTCGTGTTCATCTCGTGTTCATCTCGTGTTCATCTCGTGTTCATCTCGTGTTCATCTCGTGTTCATCTCGTGTTCATCTCGTGTTCATCTCGTGTTCATCTCGTGTTCATCTCGTGTTCATCTCGTGTTCATCTCGTGTTCATCTCGTGTTCATCTCGTGTTCATCTCGTGTTCATCTCGTGTTCATCTCGTGTTCATCTCGTGTTCATCTCGTGTTCATCTCGTGTTCATCTCGTGTTCATCTCGTGTTCATCTCGTGTTCATCTCGTGTTCATCTCGTGTTCATCTCGTGTTCATCTCGTGTTCATCTCGTGTTCATCTCGTGTTCATCTCGTGTTCATCTCGTGTTCATCTCGTGTTCATCTCGTGTTCATCTCGTGTTCATCTCGTGTTCATCTCGTGTTCATCTCGTGTTCATCTCGTGTTCATCTCGTGTTCATCTCGTGTTCATCTCGTGTTCATCTCGTGTTCATCTCGTGTTCATCTCGTGTTCATCTCGTGTTCATCTCGTGTTCATCTCGTGTTCATCTCGTGTTCATCTCGTGTTCATCTCGTGTTCATCTCGTGTTCATCTCGTGTTCATCTCGTGTTCATCTCGTGTTCATCTCGTGTTCATCTCGTGTTCATCTCGTGTTCATCTCGTGTTCATCTCGTGTTCATCTCGTGTTCATCTCGTGTTCATCTCGTGTTCATCTCGTGTTCATCTCGTGTTCATCTCGTGTTCATCTCGTGTTCATCTCGTGTTCATCTCGTGTTCATCTCGTGTTCATCTCGTGTTCATCTCGTGTTCATCTCGTGTTCATCTCGTGTTCATCTCGTGTTCATCTCGTGTTCATCTCGTGTTCATCTCGTGTTCATCTCGTGTTCATCTCGTGTTCATCTCGTGTTCATCTCGTGTTCATCTCGTGTTCATCTCGTGTTCATCTCGTGTTCATCTCGTGTTCATCTCGTGTTCATCTCGTGTTCATCTCGTGTTCATCTCGTGTTCATCTCGTGTTCATCTCGTGTTCATCTCGTGTTCATCTCGTGTTCATCTCGTGTTCATCTCGTGTTCATCTCGTGTTCATCTCGTGTTCATCTCGTGTTCATCTCGTGTTCATCTCGTGTTCATCTCGTGTTCATCTCGTGTTCATCTCGTGTTCATCTCGTGTTCATCTCGTGTTCATCTCGTGTTCATCTCGTGTTCATCTCGTGTTCATCTCGTGTTCATCTCGTGTTCATCTCGTGTTCATCTCGTGTTCATCTCGTGTTCATCTCGTGTTCATCTCGTGTTCATCTCGTGTTCATCTCGTGTTCATCTCGTGTTCATCTCGTGTTCATCTCGTGTTCATCTCGTGTTCATCTCGTGTTCATCTCGTGTTCATCTCGTGTTCATCTCGTGTTCATCTCGTGTTCATCTCGTGTTCATCTCGTGT
Source organism: Piscicola geometra (assembly GCA_943735955.1). NCBI lineage: Eukaryota > Metazoa > Annelida > Clitellata > Hirudinida > Piscicolidae > Piscicola > Piscicola geometra. The sequence continues at coordinate 354,370 of CALSEQ010000021.1, read as the reverse complement.
TCATCTCGTGTTCATCTCGTGTTCATCTCGTGTTCATCTCGTGTTCATCTCGTGTTCATCTCGTGTTCATCTCGTGTTCATCTCGTGTTCATCTCGTGTTCATCTCGTGTTCATCTCGTGTTCATCTCGTGTTCATCTCGTGTTCATCTCGTGTTCATCTCGTGTTCATCTCGTGTTCATCTCGTGTTCATCTCGTGTTCATCTCGTGTTCATCTCGTGTTCATCTCGTGTTCATCTCGTGTTCATCTCGTGTTCATCTCGTGTTCATCTCGTGTTCATCTCGTGTTCATCTCGTGTTCATCTCGTGTTCATCTCGTGTTCATCTCGTGTTCATCTCGTGTTCATCTCGTGTTCATCTCGTGTTCATCTCGTGTTCATCTCGTGTTCATCTCGTGTTCATCTCGTGTTCATCTCGTGTTCATCTCGTGTTCATCTCGTGTTCATCTCGTGTTCATCTCGTGTTCATCTCGTGTTCATCTCGTGTTCATCTCGTGTTCATCTCGTGTTCATCTCGTGTTCATCTCGTGTTCATCTCGTGTTCATCTCGTGTTCATCTCGTGTTCATCTCGTGTTCATCTCGTGTTCATCTCGTGTTCATCTCGTGTTCATCTCGTGTTCATCTCGTGTTCATCTCGTGTTCATCTCGTGTTCATCTCGTGTTCATCTCGTGTTCATCTCGTGTTCATCTCGTGTTCATCTCGTGTTCATCTCGTGTTCATCTCGTGTTCATCTCGTGTTCATCTCGTGTTCATCTCGTGTTCATCTCGTGTTCATCTCGTGTTCATCTCGTGTTCATCTCGTGTTCATCTCGTGTTCATCTCGTGTTCATCTCGTGTTCATCTCGTGTTCATCTCGTGTTCATCTCGTGTTCATCTCGTGTTCATCTCGTGTTCATCTCGTGTTCATCTCGTGTTCATCTCGTGTTCATCTCGTGTTCATCTCGTGTTCATCTCGTGTTCATCTCGTGTTCATCTCGTGTTCATCTCGTGTTCATCTCGTGTTCATCTCGTGTTCATCTCGTGTTCATCTCGTGTTCATCTCGTGTTCATCTCGTGTTCATCTCGTGTTCATCTCGTGTTCATCTCGTGTTCATCTCGTGTTCATCTCGTGTTCATCTCGTGTTCATCTCGTGTTCATCTCGTGTTCATCTCGTGTTCATCTCGTGTTCATCTCGTGTTCATCTCGTGTTCATCTCGTGTTCATCTCGTGTTCATCTCGTGTTCATCTCGTGTTCATCTCGTGTTCATCTCGTGTTCATCTCGTGTTCATCTCGTGTTCATCTCGTGTTCATCTCGTGTTCATCTCGTGTTCATCTCGTGTTCATCTCGTGTTCATCTCGTGTTCATCTCGTGTTCATCTCGTGTTCATCTCGTGTTCATCTCGTGTTCATCTCGTGTTCATCTCGTGTTCATCTCGTGTTCATCTCGTGTTCATCTCGTGTTCATCTCGTGTTCATCTCGTGTTCATCTCGTGTTCATCTCGTGTTCATCTCGTGTTCATCTCGTGTTCATCTCGTGTTCATCTCGTGTTCATCTCGTGTTCATCTCGTGTTCATCTCGTGTTCATCTCGTGTTCATCTCGTGTTCATCTCGTGTTCATCTCGTGTTCATCTCGTGTTCATCTCGTGTTCATCTCGTGTTCATCTCGTGTTCATCTCGTGTTCATCTCGTGTTCATCTCGTGTTCATCTCGTGTTCATCTCGTGTTCATCTCGTGTTCATCTCGTGTTCATCTCGTGTTCATCTCGTGTTCATCTCGTGTTCATCTCGTGTTCATCTCGTGTTCATCTCGTGTTCATCTCGTGTTCATCTCGTGTTCATCTCGTGTTCATCTCGTGTTCATCTCGTGTTCATCTCGTGTTCATCTCGTGTTCATCTCGTGTTCATCTCGTGTTCATCTCGTGTTCATCTCGTGTTCATCTCGTGTTCATCTCGTGTTCATCTCGTGTTCATCTCGTGTTCATCTCGTGTTCATCTCGTGTTCATCTCGTGTTCATCTCGTGTTCATCTCGTGTTCATCTCGTGTTCATCTCGTGTTCATCTCGTGTTCATCTCGTGTTCATCTCGTGTTCATCTCGTGTTCATCTCGTGTTCATCTCGTGTTCATCTCGTGTTCATCTCGTGTTCATCTCGTGTTCATCTCGTGTTCATCTCGTGTTCATCTCGTGTTCATCTCGTGTTCATCTCGTGTTCATCTCGTGTTCATCTCGTGTTCATCTCGTGTTCATCTCGTGTTCATCTCGTGTTCATCTCGTGTTCATCTCGTGTTCATCTCGTGTTCATCTCGTGTTCATCTCGTGTTCATCTCGTGTTCATCTCGTGTTCATCTCGTGTTCATCTCGTGTTCATCTCGTGTTCATCTCGTGTTCATCTCGTGTTCATCTCGTGTTCATCTCGTGTTCATCTCGTGTTCATCTCGTGTTCATCTCGTGTTCATCTCGTGTTCATCTCGTGTTCATCTCGTGTTCATCTCGTGTTCATCTCGTGTTCATCTCGTGTTCATCTCGTGTTCATCTCGTGTTCATCTCGTGTTCATCTCGTGTTCATCTCGTGTTCATCTCGTGTTCATCTCGTGTTCATCTCGTGTTCATCTCGTGTTCATCTCGTGTTCATCTCGTGTTCATCTCGTGTTCATCTCGTGTTCATCTCGTGTTCATCTCGTGTTCATCTCGTGTTCATCTCGTGTTCATCTCGTGTTCATCTCGTGTTCATCTCGTGTTCATCTCGTGTTCATCTCGTGTTCATCTCGTGTTCATCTCGTGTTCATCTCGTGTTCATCTCGTGTTCATCTCGTGTTCATCTCGTGTTCATCTCGTGTTCATCTCGTGTTCATCTCGTGTTCATCTCGTGTTCATCTCGTGTTCATCTCGTGTTCATCTCGTGTTCATCTCGTGTTCATCTCGTGTTCATCTCGTGTTCATCTCGTGTTCATCTCGTGTTCATCTCGTGTTCATCTCGTGTTCATCTCGTGTTCATCTCGTGTTCATCTCGTGTTCATCTCGTGTTCATCTCGTGTTCATCTCGTGTTCATCTCGTGTTCATCTCGTGTTCATCTCGTGTTCATCTCGTGTTCATCTCGTGTTCATCTCGTGTTCATCTCGTGTTCATCTCGTGTTCATCTCGTGTTCATCTCGTGTTCATCTCGTGTTCATCTCGTGTTCATCTCGTGTTCATCTCGTGTTCATCTCGTGTTCATCTCGTGTTCATCTCGTGTTCATCTCGTGTTCATCTCGTGTTCATCTCGTGTTCATCTCGTGTTCATCTCGTGTTCATCTCGTGTTCATCTCGTGTTCATCTCGTGTTCATCTCGTGTTCATCTCGTGTTCATCTCGTGTTCATCTCGTGTTCATCTCGTGTTCATCTCGTGTTCATCTCGTGTTCATCTCGTGTTCATCTCGTGTTCATCTCGTGTTCATCTCGTGTTCATCTCGTGTTCATCTCGTGTTCATCTCGTGTTCATCTCGTGTTCATCTCGTGTTCATCTCGTGTTCATCTCGTGTTCATCTCGTGTTCATCTCGTGTTCATCTCGTGTTCATCTCGTGTTCATCTCGTGTTCATCTCGTGTTCATCTCGTGTTCATCTCGTGTTCATCTCGTGTTCATCTCGTGTTCATCTCGTGTTCATCTCGTGTTCATCTCGTGTTCATCTCGTGTTCATCTCGTGTTCATCTCGTGTTCATCTCGTGTTCATCTCGTGTTCATCTCGTGTTCATCTCGTGTTCATCTCGTGTTCATCTCGTGTTCATCTCGTGTTCATCTCGTGTTCATCTCGTGTTCATCTCGTGTTCATCTCGTGTTCATCTCGTGTTCATCTCGTGTTCATCTCGTGTTCATCTCGTGTTCATCTCGTGTTCATCTCGTGTTCATCTCGTGTTCATCTCGTGTTCATCTCGTGTTCATCTCGTGTTCATCTCGTGTTCATCTCGTGTTCATCTCGTGTTCATCTCGTGTTCATCTCGTGTTCATCTCGTGTTCATCTCGTGTTCATCTCGTGTTCATCTCGTGTTCATCTCGTGTTCATCTCGTGTTCATCTCGTGTTCATCTCGTGTTCATCTCGTGTTCATCTCGTGTTCATCTCGTGTTCATCTCGTGTTCATCTCGTGTTCATCTCGTGTTCATCTCGTGTTCATCTCGTGTTCATCTCGTGTTCATCTCGTGTTCATCTCGTGTTCATCTCGTGTTCATCTCGTGTTCATCTCGTGTTCATCTCGTGTTCATCTCGTGTTCATCTCGTGTTCATCTCGTGTTCATCTCGTGTTCATCTCGTGTTCATCTCGTGTTCATCTCGTGTTCATCTCGTGTTCATCTCGTGTTCATCTCGTGTTCATCTCGTGTTCATCTCGTGTTCATCTCGTGTTCATCTCGTGTTCATCTCGTGTTCATCTCGTGTTCATCTCGTGTTCATCTCGTGTTCATCTCGTGTTCATCTCGTGTTCATCTCGTGTTCATCGTGTTCATCGTGTTCATCTCGTGTTCATCTCGTGTTCATCTCGTGTTCATCTCGTGTTCATCTCGTGTTCATCTCGTGTTCATCTCGTGTTCATCTCGTGTTCATCTCGTGTTCATCTCGTGTTCATCTCGTGTTCATCTCGTGTTCATCTCGTGTTCATCTCGTGTTCATCTCGTGTTCATCTCGTGTTCATCTCGTGTTCATCTCGTGTTCATCTCGTGTTCATCTCGTGTTCATCTCGTGTTCATCTCGTGTTCATCTCGTGTTCATCTCGTGTTCATCTCGTGTTCATCTCGTGTTCATCTCGTGTTCATCTCGTGTTCATCTCGTGTTCATCTCGTGTTCATCTCGTGTTCATCTCGTGTTCATCTCGTGTTCATCTCGTGTTCATCTCGTGTTCATCTCGTGTTCATCTCGTGTTCATCTCGTGTTCATCTCGTGTTCATCTCGTGTTCATCTCGTGTTCATCTCGTGTTCATCTCGTGTTCATCTCGTGTTCATCTCGTGTTCATCTCGTGTTCATCTCGTGTTCATCTCGTGTTCATCTCGTGTTCATCTCGTGTTCATCTCGTGTTCATCTCGTGTTCATCTCGTGTTCATCTCGTGTTCATCTCGTGTTCATCTCGTGTTCATCTCGTGTTCATCTCGTGTTCATCTCGTGTTCATCTCGTGTTCATCTCGTGTTCATCTCGTGTTCATCTCGTGTTCATCTCGTGTTCATCTCGTGTTCATCTCGTGTTCATCTCGTGTTCATCTCGTGTTCATCTCGTGTTCATCTCGTGTTCATCTCGTGTTCATCTCGTGTTCATCTCGTGTTCATCTCGTGTTCATCTCGTGTTCATCTCGTGTTCATCTCGTGTTCATCTCGTGTTCATCTCGTGTTCATCTCGTGTTCATCTCGTGTTCATCTCGTGTTCATCTCGTGTTCATCTCGTGTTCATCTCGTGTTCATCTCGTGTTCATCTCGTGTTCATCTCGTGTTCATCTCGTGTTCATCTCGTGTTCATCTCGTGTTCATCTCGTGTTCATCTCGTGTTCATCTCGTGTTCATCTCGTGTTCATCTCGTGTTCATCTCGTGTTCATCTCGTGTTCATCTCGTGTTCATCTCGTGTTCATCTCGTGTTCATCTCGTGTTCATCTCGTGTTCATCTCGTGTTCATCTCGTGTTCATCTCGTGTTCATCTCGTGTTCATCTCGTGTTCATCTCGTGTTCATCTCGTGTTCATCTCGTGTTCATCTCGTGTTCATCTCGTGTTCATCTCGTGTTCATCTCGTGTTCATCTCGTGTTCATCTCGTGTTCATCTCGTGTTCATCTCGTGTTCATCTCGTGTTCATCTCGTGTTCATCTCGTGTTCATCTCGTGTTCATGTTCATCTCGTGTTCATCTCGTGTTCATCTCGTGTTCATCTCGTGTTCATCTCGTGTTCATCTCGTGTTCATCTCGTGTTCATCTCGTGTTCATCTCGTGTTCATCTCGTGTTCATCTCGTGTTCATCTCGTGTTCATCTCGTGTTCATCTCGTGTTCATCTCGTGTTCATCTCGTGTTCATCTCGTGTTCATCTCGTGTTCATCTCGTGTTCATCTCGTGTTCATCTCGTGTTCATCTCGTGTTCATCTCGTGTTCATCTCGTGTTCATCTCGTGTTCATCTCGTGTTCATCTCGTGTTCATCTCGTGTTCATCTCGTGTTCATCTCGTGTTCATCTCGTGTTCATCTCGTGTTCATCTCGTGTTCATCTCGTGTTCATCTCGTGTTCATCTCGTGTTCATCTCGTGTTCATCTCGTGTTCATCTCGTGTTCATCTCGTGTTCATCTCGTGTTCATCTCGTGTTCATCTCGTGTTCATCTCGTGTTCATCTCGTGTTCATCTCGTGTTCATCTCGTGTTCATCTCGTGTTCATCTCGTGTTCATCTCGTGTTCATCTCGTGTTCATCTCGTGTTCATCTCGTGTTCATCTCGTGTTCATCTCGTGTTCATCTCGTGTTCATCTCGTGTTCATCTCGTGTTCATCTCGTGTTCATCTCGTGTTCATCTCGTGTTCATCTCGTGTTCATCTCGTGTTCATCTCGTGTTCATCTCGTGTTCATCTCGTGTTCATCTCGTGTTCATCTCGTGTTCATCTCGTGTTCATCTCGTGTTCATCTCGTGTTCATCTCGTGTTCATCTCGTGTTCATCTCGTGTTCATCTCGTGTTCATCTCGTGTTCATCTCGTGTTCATCTCGTGTTCATCTCGTGTTCATCTCGTGTTCATCTCGTGTTCATCTCGTGTTCATCTCGTGTTCATCTCGTGTTCATCTCGTGTTCATCTCGTGTTCATCTCGTGTTCATCTCGTGTTCATCTCGTGTTCATCTCGTGTTCATCTCGTGTTCATCTCGTGTTCATCTCGTGTTCATCTCGTGTTCATCTCGTGTTCATCTCGTGTTCATCTCGTGTTCATCTCGTGTTCATCTCGTGTTCATCTCGTGTTCATCTCGTGTTCATCTCGTGTTCATCTCGTGTTCATCTCGTGTTCATCTCGTGTTCATCTCGTGTTCATCTCGTGTTCATCTCGTGTTCATCTCGTGTTCATCTCGTGTTCATCTCGTGTTCATCTCGTGTTCATCTCGTGTTCATCTCGTGTTCATCTCGTGTTCATCTCGTGTTCATCTCGTGTTCATCTCGTGTTCATCTCGTGTTCATCTCGTGTTCATCTCGTGTTCATCTCGTGTTCATCTCGTGTTCATCTCGTGTTCATCTCGTGTTCATCTCGTGTTCATCTCGTGTTCATCTCGTGTTCATCTCGTGTTCATCTCGTGTTCATCTCGTGTTCATCTCGTGTTCATCTCGTGTTCATCTCGTGTTCATCTCGTGTTCATCTCGTGTTCATCTCGTGTTCATCTCGTGTTCATCTCGTGTTCATCTCGTGTTCATCTCGTGTTCATCTCGTGTTCATCTCGTGTTCATCTCGTGTTCATCTCGTGTTCATCTCGTGTTCATCTCGTGTTCATCTCGTGTTCATCTCGTGTTCATCTCGTGTTCATCTCGTGTTCATCTCGTGTTCATCTCGTGTTCATCTCGTGTTCATCTCGTGTTCATCTCGTGTTCATCTCGTGTTCATCTCGTGTTCATCTCGTGTTCATCTCGTGTTCATCTCGTGTTCATCTCGTGTTCATCTCGTGTTCATCTCGTGTTCATCTCGTGTTCATCTCGTGTTCATCTCGTGTTCATCTCGTGTTCATCTCGTGTTCATCTCGTGTTCATCTCGTGTTCATCTCGTGTTCATCTCGTGTTCATCTCGTGTTCATCTCGTGTTCATCTCGTGTTCATCTCGTGTTCATCTCGTGTTCATCTCGTGTTCATCTCGTGTTCATCTCGTGTTCATCTCGTGTTCATCTCGTGTTCATCTCGTGTTCATCTCGTGTTCATCTCGTGTTCATCTCGTGTTCATCTCGTGTTCATCTCGTGTTCATCTCGTGTTCATCTCGTGTTCATCTCGTGTTCATCTCGTGTTCATCTCGTGTTCATCTCGTGTTCATCTCGTGTTCATCTCGTGTTCATCTCGTGTTCATCTCGTGTTCATCTCGTGTTCATCTCGTGTTCATCTCGTGTTCATCTCGTGTTCATCTCGTGTTCATCTCGTGTTCATCTCGTGTTCATCTCGTGTTCATCTCGTGTTCATCTCGTGTTCATCTCGTGTTCATCTCGTGTTCATCTCGTGTTCATCTCGTGTTCATCTCGTGTTCATCTCGTGTTCATCTCGTGTTCATCTCGTGTTCATCTCGTGTTCATCTCGTGTTCATCTCGTGTTCATCTCGTGTTCATCTCGTGTTCATCTCGTGTTCATCTCGTGTTCATCTCGTGTTCATCTCGTGTTCATCTCGTGTTCATCTCGTGTTCATCTCGTGTTCATCTCGTGTTCATCTCGTGTTCATCTCGTGTTCATCTCGTGTTCATCTCGTGTTCATCTCGTGTTCATCTGTGTTCATCTCGTGTTCATCATCTCGTGTTCATCTCGTGTTCATCTCGTGTTCATCTCGTGTTCATCTCGTGTTCATCTCGTGTTCATCTCGTGTTCATCTCGTGTTCATCTCGTGTTCATCTCGTGTTCATCTCGTGTTCATCTCGTGTTCATCTCGTGTTCATCTCGTGTTCATCTCGTGTTCATCTCGTGTTCATCTCGTGTTCATCTCGTGTTCATCTCGTGTTCATCTCGTGTTCATCTCGTGTTCATCTCGTGTTCATCTCGTGTTCATCTCGTGTTCATCTCGTGTTCATCTCGTGTTCATCTCGTGTTCATCTCGTGTTCATCTCGTGTTCATCTCGTGTTCATCTCGTGTTCATCTCGTGTTCATCTCGTGTTCATCTCGTGTTCATCTCGTGTTCATCTCGTGTTCATCTCGTGTTCATCTCGTGTTCATCTCGTGTTCATCTCGTGTTCATCTCGTGTTCATCTCGTGTTCATCTCGTGTTCATCTCGTGTTCATCTCGTGTTCATCTCGTGTTCATCTCGTGTTCATCTCGTGTTCATCTCGTGTTCATCTCGTGTTCATCTCGTGTTCATCTCGTGTTCATCTCGTGTTCATCTCGTGTTCATCTCGTGTTCATCTCGTGTTCATCTCGTGTTCATCTCGTGTTCATCTCGTGTTCATCTCGTGTTCATCTCGTGTTCATCTCGTGTTCATCTCGTGTTCATCTCGTGTTCATCTCGTGTTCATCTCGTGTTCATCTCGTGTTCATCTCGTGTTCATCTCGTGTTCATCTCGTGTTCATCTCGTGTTCATCTCGTGTTCATCTCGTGTTCATCTCGTGTTCATCTCGTGTTCATCTCGTGTTCATCTCGTGTTCATCTCGTGTTCATCTCGTGTTCATCTCGTGTTCATCTCGTGTTCATCTCGTGTTCATCTCGTGTTCATCTCGTGTTCATCTCGTGTTCATCTCGTGTTCATCTCGTGTTCATCTCGTGTTCATCTCGTGTTCATCTCGTGTTCATCTCGTGTTCATCTCGTGTTCATCTCGTGTTCATCTCGTGTTCATCTCGTGTTCATCTCGTGTTCATCTCGTGTTCATCTCGTGTTCATCTCGTGTTCATCTCGTGTTCATCTCGTGTTCATCTCGTGTTCATCTCGTGTTCATCTCGTGTTCATCTCGTGTTCATCTCGTGTTCATCTCGTGTTCATCTCGTGTTCATCTCGTGTTCATCTCGTGTTCATCTCGTGTTCATCTCGTGTTCATCTCGTGTTCATCTCGTGTTCATCTCGTGTTCATCTCGTGTTCATCTCGTGTTCATCTCGTGTTCATCTCGTGTTCATCTCGTGTTCATCTCGTGTTCATCTCGTGTTCATCTCGTGTTCATCTCGTGTTCATCTCGTGTTCATCTCGTGTTCATCTCGTGTTCATCTCGTGTTCATCTCGTGTTCATCTCGTGTTCATCTCGTGTTCATCTCGTGTTCATCTCGTGTTCATCTCGTGTTCATCTCGTGTTCATCTCGTGTTCATCTCGTGTTCATCTCGTGTTCATCTCGTGTTCATCTCGTGTTCATCTCGTGTTCATCTCGTGTTCATCTCGTGTTCATCTCGTGTTCATCTCGTGTTCATCTCGTGTTCATCTCGTGTTCATCTCGTGTTCATCTCGTGTTCATCTCGTGTTCATCTCGTGTTCATCTCGTGTTCATCTCGTGTTCATCTCGTGTTCATCTCGTGTTCATCTCGTGTTCATCTCGTGTTCATCTCGTGTTCATCTCGTGTTCATCTCGTGTTCATCTCGTGTTCATCTCGTGTTCATCTCGTGTTCATCTCGTGTTCATCTCGTGTTCATCTCGTGTTCATCTCGTGTTCATCTCGTGTTCATCTCGTGTTCATCTCGTGTTCATCTCGTGTTCATCTCGTGTTCATCTCGTGTTCATCTCGTGTTCATCTCGTGTTCATCTCGTGTTCATCTCGTGTTCATCTCGTGTTCATCTCGTGTTCATCTCGTGTTCATCTCGTGTTCATCTCGTGTTCATCTCGTGTTCATCTCGTGTTCATCTCGTGTTCATCTCGTGTTCATCTCGTGTTCATCTCGTGTTCATCTCGTGTTCATCTCGTGTTCATCTCGTGTTCATCTCGTGTTCATCTCGTGTTCATCTCGTGTTCATCTCGTGTTCATCTCGTGTTCATCTCGTGTTCATCTCGTGTTCATCTCGTGTTCATCTCGTGTTCATCTCGTGTTCATCTCGTGTTCATCTCGTGTTCATCTCGTGTTCATCTCGTGTTCATCTCGTGTTCATCTCGTGTTCATCTCGTGTTCATCTCGTGTTCATCTCGTGTTCATCTCGTGTTCATCTCGTGTTCATCTCGTGTTCATCTCGTGTTCATCTCGTGTTCATCTCGTGTTCATCTCGTGTTCATCTCGTGTTCATCTCGTGTTCATCTCGTGTTCATCTCGTGTTCATCTCGTGTTCATCTCGTGTTCATCTCGTGTTCATCTCGTGTTCATCTCGTGTTCATCTCGTGTTCATCTCGTGTTCATCTCGTGTTCATCTCGTGTTCATCTCGTGTTCATCTCGTGTTCATCTCGTGTTCATCTCGTGTTCATCTCGTGTTCATCTCGTGTTCATCTCGTGTTCATCTCGTGTTCATCTCGTGTTCATCTCGTGTTCATCTCGTGTTCATCTCGTGTTCATCTCGTGTTCATCTCGTGTTCATCTCGTGTTCATCTCGTGTTCATCTCGTGTTCATCTCGTGTTCATCTCGTGTTCATCTCGTGTTCATCTCGTGTTCATCTCGTGTTCATCTCGTGTTCATCTCGTGTTCATCTCGTGTTCATCTCGTGTTCATCTCGTGTTCATCTCGTGTTCATCTCGTGTTCATCTCGTGTTCATCTCGTGTTCATCTCGTGTTCATCTCGTGTTCATCTCGTGTTCATCTCGTGTTCATCTCGTGTTCATCTCGTGTTCATCTCGTGTTCATCTCGTGTTCATCTCGTGTTCATCTCGTGTTCATCTCGTGTTCATCTCGTGTTCATCTCGTGTTCATCTCGTGTTCATCTCGTGTTCATCTCGTGTTCATCTCGTGTTCATCTCGTGTTCATCTCGTGTTCATCTCGTGTTCATCTCGTGTTCATCTCGTGTTCATCTCGTGTTCATCTCGTGTTCATCTCGTGTTCATCTCGTGTTCATCTCGTGTTCATCTCGTGTTCATCTCGTGTTCATCTCGTGTTCATCTCGTGTTCATCTCGTGTTCATCTCGTGTTCATCTCGTGTTCATCTCGTGTTCATCTCGTGTTCATCTCGTGTTCATCTCGTGTTCATCTCGTGTTCATCTCGTGTTCATCTCGTGTTCATCTCGTGTTCATCTCGTGTTCATCTCGTGTTCATCTCGTGTTCATCTCGTGTTCATCTCGTGTTCATCTCGTGTTCATCTCGTGTTCATCTCGTGTTCATCTCGTGTTCATCTCGTGTTCATCTCGTGTTCATCTCGTGTTCATCTCGTGTTCATCTCGTGTTCATCTCGTGTTCATCTCGTGTTCATCTCGTGTTCATCTCGTGTTCATCTCGTGTTCATCTCGTGTTCATCTCGTGTTCATCTCGTGTTCATCTCGTGTTCATCTCGTGTTCATCTCGTGTTCATCTCGTGTTCATCTCGTGTTCATCTCGTGTTCATCTCGTGTTCATCTCGTGTTCATCTCGTGTTCATCTCGTGTTCATCTCGTGTTCATCTCGTGTTCATCTCGTGTTCATCTCGTGTTCATCTCGTGTTCATCTCGTGTTCATCTCGTGTTCATCTCGTGTTCATCTCGTGTTCATCTCGTGTTCATCTCGTGTTCATCTCGTGTTCATCTCGTGTTCATCTCGTGTTCATCTCGTGTTCATCTCGTGTTCATCTCGTGTTCATCTCGTGTTCATCTCGTGTTCATCTCGTGTTCATCTCGTGTTCATCTCGTGTTCATCTCGTGTTCATCTCGTGTTCATCTCGTGTTCATCTCGTGTTCATCTCGTGTTCATCTCGTGTTCATCTCGTGTTCATCTCGTGTTCATCTCGTGTTCATCTCGTGTTCATCTCGTGTTCATCTCGTGTTCATCTCGTGTTCATCTCGTGTTCATCTCGTGTTCATCTCGTGTTCATCTCGTGTTCATCTCGTGTTCATCTCGTGTTCATCTCGTGTTCATCTCGTGTTCATCTCGTGTTCATCTCGTGTTCATCTCGTGTTCATCTCGTGTTCATCTCGTGTTCATCTCGTGTTCATCTCGTGTTCATCTCGTGTTCATCTCGTGTTCATCTCGTGTTCATCTCGTGTTCATCTCGTGTTCATCTCGTGTTCATCTCGTGTTCATCTCGTGTTCATCTCGTGTTCATCTCGTGTTCATCTCGTGTTCATCTCGTGTTCATCTCGTGTTCATCTCGTGTTCATCTCGTGTTCATCTCGTGTTCATCTCGTGTTCATCTCGTGTTCATCTCGTGTTCATCTCGTGTTCATCTCGTGTTCATCTCGTGTTCATCTCGTGTTCATCTCGTGTTCATCTCGTGTTCATCTCGTGTTCATCTCGTGTTCATCTCGTGTTCATCTCGTGTTCATCTCGTGTTCATCTCGTGTTCATCTCGTGTTCATCTCGTGTTCATCTCGTGTTCATCTCGTGTTCATCTCGTGTTCATCTCGTGTTCATCTCGTGTTCATCTCGTGTTCATCTCGTGTTCATCTCGTGTTCATCTCGTGTTCATCTCGTGTTCATCTCGTGTTCATCTCGTGTTCATCTCGTGTTCATCTCGTGTTCATCTCGTGTTCATCTCGTGTTCATCTCGTGTTCATCTCGTGTTCATCTCGTGTTCATCTCGTGTTCATCTCGTGTTCATCTCGTGTTCATCTCGTGTTCATCTCGTGTTCATCTCGTGTTCATCTCGTGTTCATCTCGTGTTCATCTCGTGTTCATCTCGTGTTCATCTCGTGTTCATCTCGTGTTCATCTCGTGTTCATCTCGTGTTCATCTCGTGTTCATCTCGTGTTCATCTCGTGTTCATCTCGTGTTCATCTCGTGTTCATCTCGTGTTCATCTCGTGTTCATCTCGTGTTCATCTCGTGTTCATCTCGTGTTCATCTCGTGTTCATCTCGTGTTCATCTCGTGTTCATCTCGTGTTCATCTCGTGTTCATCTCGTGTTCATCTCGTGTTCATCTCGTGTTCATCTCGTGTTCATCTCGTGTTCATCTCGTGTTCATCTCGTGTTCATCTCGTGTTCATCTCGTGTTCATCTCGTGTCATCTCGTGTTCATCTCGTGTTCATCTCGTGTTCATCTCGTGTTCATCTCGTGTTCATCTCGTGTTCATCTCGTGTTCATCTCGTGTTCATCTCGTGTTCATCTCGTGTTCATCTCGTGTTCATCTCGTGTTCATCTCGTGTTCATCTCGTGTTCATCTCGTGTTCATCTCGTGTTCATCTCGTGTTCATCTCGTGTTCATCTCGTGTTCATCTCGTGTTCATCTCGTGTTCATCTCGTGTTCATCTCGTGTTCATCTCGTGTTCATCTCGTGTTCATCTCGTGTTCATCTCGTGTTCATCTCGTGTTCATCTCGTGTTCATTTCGTGTTCATCTCGTGTTCATCTCGTGTTCATCTCGTGTTCATCTCGTGTTCATCTCGTGTTCATTTCGTGTTCATCTCGTGTTCATCTCGTGTTCATCTCGTGTTCATCTCGTGTTCATCTCGTGTTCATCTCGTGTTCATCTCGTGTTCATCTCGTGTTCATCTCGTGTTCATCTCGTGTTCATCTCGTGTTCATCTCGTGTTCATCTCGTGTTCATCTCGTGTTCATCTCGTGTTCATCTCGTGTTCATCTCGTGTTCATCTCGTGTTCATCTCGTGTTCATCTCGTGTTCATCTCGTGTTCATCTCGTGTTCATCTCGTGTTCATCTCGTGTTCATCTCGTGTTCATCTCGTGTTCATCTCGTGTTCATCTCGTGTTCATCTCGTGTTCATCTCGTGTTCATCTCGTGTTCATCTCGTGTTCATCTCGTGTTCATCTCGTGTTCATCTCGTGTTCATCTCGTGTTCATCTCGTGTTCATCTCGTGTTCATCTCGTGTTCATCTCGTGTTCATCTCGTGTTCATCTCGTGTTCATCTCGTGTTCATCTCGTGTTCATCTCGTGTTCATCTCGTGTTCATCTCGTGTTCATCTCGTGTTCATTCGTGTTCATCTCGTGTTCATCTCGTGTTCATCTCGTGTTCATCTCGTGTTCATCTCGTGTTCATCTCTGTTGATAGCCTAGACGGCTGCTTTCTCTGTTTCCCTCGCCGGAAATTTTCCCTACTCTAGGGGATTTTTCCTACGAGAACTCTGGTGCTTTTCAGAAAATTTGTTTTCTGAACACCTCAGTATAGGATCAGAGAAGAGCTTAAGAGCCCGTCGAAACTCTGTGAGTGAGCGGATCCAAACGGTCCGGCGCCCAAAAAGTCCAACCGGCGATGGCCGCAAGATTCTTTGCTCAGTACTTCAAGGATACCGGACAAAGTGGAACAGACCTTGCTCTATGTCAACCCGGGCTAAAACCTCACAGGCTTGCATAGAGTGTAGGATCGGTCACTGCCCTTGGATGCCTATGATAGGCCGCTGATCCTTACTCCCACCCACACACATCACACATTCCGAGGCCAATATGGCGCCAATTTTTTTACTTCTTTATCTTTACTCCCCATGCACCCCCACACCAAATCCTTTTTACCCCCCAACCAAACCTACAGGCAAATGGTTGTCCTCACTGTCTCACCCTAATCCCAACCCCACACACATGGACAGCGCGAAAGATCCATGGAGGATACACCGAACACCCCCACTGTTGTCACACAGCGATTTGTCACTTTCTCTGAAAGTTTCATTTCGATCGATAGGTGCCTCACCACTCTTTTAACATTAAAAAAAAAGTTTTTAACATTCTTTTTAAAGTTTTTGACATTCTTTTTAAAGTTTTTAACATTCTTTTTAAAGTTTCTAACATTCTTTTTTAAGTTTTTAACATTCTTTTCAAAGTTTTCAACATTATTGTTAATGTTTTTAACATTCTTTTCAAAGTTTTTACCATTCTTTTCAAAGTTTTTAACATTCTTTTTAAAGTTTTTAACATTCTTTTTAAAGTTTTTAACATTCTTTTTAAAGTTTTTAACATTCTTTTTAAAGTTTTTAACATTCTTTTTAAAGTTTTTAACATTCTTTTCAAAGTTTTCAACATTTTTTAAAATGTTTTTAACATTCTTTTCAAAGTTTTTAACATTCTTTTTAAAGTTTTTTAACATTCTTTTCAAAGTTTTTAACATTCTTTTTAAAGTTTTTAACATTCTTTTTGAAGTTTTTAACATTCTTTTCAAAGTTTTCAACATTCTTTTTAATGTTTTTAACATTCTTTTCAAAGTTTTAACATTCTTTCTAAAGTTTTTAACATTCTTTTTAAAGTTTTTAACATTCTTTTTAAAGTTTTTAACATTCTTTTTAAAGTTTTTAACATTCTTTTTAAAGTTTTTAACATTCTTTTTAAAGTTTTTAACATTCTTTTTAAAGTTTTTAACATTCTTTTTAAAGTTTTTAACATTCTTTTTAAAGTTTTTAACATTCTTTTCAAAGTTTTCAACATTCTTTTTAATGTTTTTAACATTCTTTTCAAAGTTTTTAACATTCTTTTTAAAGTTTTTAACATTCTTTTCAAAGTTTTTAACATTCTTTTCAAAGTTTTTAACATTCTTTTTAAAGTTTTTAACATTCTTTTTAAAGTTTTTAACATTCTTTTTAAAGTTTTTAACATTCTTTTCAAAGTTTTTAACATTCTTTTTAATGTTTTTAACATTCTCATGTTCATCTCGTGTTCATCTCGTGTTCATCTCGTGTTCATCTCGTGTTCATCTCGTGTTCATCTCGTGTTCATCTCGTGTTCATTTCGTGTTCATCTCGTGTTCATCTCGTGTTCATCTCGTGTTCATCTCGTGTTCATCTCGTGTTCATCTCGTGTTCATCTCGTGTTCATCTCGTGTTCATCTCGTGTTCATCTCGTGTTCATCTCGTGTTCATCTCGTGTTCATCTCGTGTTCATCTCGTGTTCATCTCGTGTTCATCTCGTGTTCATCTCGTGTTCATCTCGTGTTCATCTCGTGTTCATCTCGTGTTCATCTCGTGTTCATCTCGTGTTCATCTCGTGTTCATCTCGTGTTCATCTCGTGTTCATCTCGTGTTCATCTCGTGTTCATCTCGTGTTCATCTCGTGTTCATCTCGTGTTCATCTCGTGTTCATCTCGTGTTCATCTCGTGTTCATCTCGTGTTCATCTCGTGTTCATCTCGTGTTCATCTCGTGTTCATCTCGTGTTCATCTCGTGTTCATCTCGTGTTCATCTCGTGTTCATCTCGTGTTCATCTCGTGTTCATCTCGTGTTCATCTCGTGTTCATCTCGTGTTCATCTCGTGTTCATCTCGTGTTCATCTCGTGTTCATCTCGTGTTCATCTCGTGTTCATCTCGTGTTCATCTCGTGTTCATCTCGTGTTCATCTCGTGTTCATCTCGTGTTCATCTCGTGTTCATCTCGTGTTCATCTCGTGTTCATCTCGTGTTCATCTCGTGTTCATCTCGTGTTCATCTCGTGTTCATCTCGTGTTCATCTCGTGTTCATCTCGTGTTCATCTCGTGTTCATCTCGTGTTCATCTCGTGTTCATCTCGTGTTCATCTCGTGTTCATCTCGTGTTCATCTCGTGTTCATCTCGTGTTCATCTCGTGTTCATCTCGTGTTCATCTCGTGTTCATCTCGTGTTCATCTCGTGTTCATCTCGTGTTCATCTCGTGTTCATCTCGTGTTCATCTCGTGTCATCTCGTGTTCATCTCGTGTTCATCTCGTGTTCATCTCGTGTTCATCTCGTGTTCATCTCGTGTTCATCTCGTGTTCATCTCGTGTTCATCTCGTGTTCATCTCGTGTTCATCTCGTGTTCATCTCGTGTTCATCTCGTGTTCATCTCGTGTTCATCTCGTGTTCATCTCGTGTTCATCTCGTGTTCATCTCGTGTTCATCTCGTGTTCATCTCGTGTTCATCTCGTGTTCATCTCGTGTTCATCTCGTGTTCATCTCGTGTTCATCTCGTGTTCATCTCGTGTTCATCTCGTGTTCATCTCGTGTTCATCTCGTGTCATCTCGTGTTCATCTCGTGTTCATCTCGTGTTCATTTCGTGTTCATCTCGTGTTCATCTCGTGTTCATCTCGTGTTCATCTCGTGTTCATCTCGTGTTCATCTCGTGTTCATCTCGTGTTCATCTCGTGTTCATCTCGTGTTCATCTCGTGTTCATCTCGTGTTCATCTCGTGTTCATCTCGTGTTCATTTCGTGTTCATCTCGTGTTCATCTCGTGTTCATCTCGTGTTCATCTCGTGTTCATCTCGTGTTCATCTCCTGTTCATCTCTGTTGATAGCCTAGACGGCTGCTTTCTCTGTTTCCCTCGCCGGAAATTTTCCATTATTGTTAATGTTTTTAACATTTTTTTCAAAGTTTTTACCATTCTTTTTAAAGTTTTTAACATTCTTTTTAAAGTTTTTAACATTCTTTTTAAAGTTTTTAACATTCTTTTTAAAGTTTTTAACAGTCTTTTTAAAGTTTTTAACATTCTTTTTGAAGTTTTTAACATTCTTTTTAAAGTTTTTAACATTCTTTTTAAAGTTTTTAACATTCTTTTTAAAGTTTTTAACATTCTTTTCAAAGTTTTCAACATTTTTTAAAATGTTTTTAACATTCTTTTCAAAGTTTTTAACATTCTTTTTAAAGTTTTTAACATTCTTTTCAAAGTTTTTAACATTCTTTTTAAAGTTTTTAACATTCTTTTTGAAGTTTTTAACATTCTTTTCAAAGTTTTCAACATTCTTTTTAATGTTTTTAACATTCTTTTCAAAGTTTTAACATTCTTTCTAAAGTTTTTAACATTCTTTTTAAAGTTTTTAACATTCTTTTTAAAGTTTTTAACATTCTTTTTAAAGTTTTTAACATTCTTTTTAAAGTTTTTAACATTCTTTTTAAAGTTTTTAACATTCTTTTTAAAGTTTTTAACATTCTTTTTAAAGTTTTTAACATTCTTTTCAAAGTTTTCAACATTCTTTTTAATGTTTTTAACATTCTTTTCAAAGTTTTTAACATTCTTTTTAAAGTTTTTAACATTCTTTTCAAAGTTTTTAACATTCTTTTCAAAGTTTTTAACATTCTTTTTAAAGTTTTTAACATTCTTTTTAAAGTTTTTAACATTCTTTTTAAAGTTTTTAACATTCTTTTCAAAGTTTTTAACATTCTTTTTAATGTTTTTAACATTCTCATGTTCATCTCGTGTTCATCTCGTGTTCATCTCGTGTTCATCTCGTGTTCATCTCGTGTTCATCTCGTGTTCATCTCGTGTTCATTTCGTGTTCATCTCGTGTTCATCTCGTGTTCATCTCGTGTTCATCTCGTGTTCATCTCGTGTTCATCTCGTGTTCATCTCGTGTTCATCTCGTGTTCATCTCGTGTTCATCTCGTGTTCATCTCGTGTTCATCTCGTGTTCATCTCGTGTTCATCTCGTGTTCATTTCGTGTTCATCTCGTGTTCATCTCGTGTTCATCTCGTGTTCATCTCGTGTTCATCTCGTGTTCATCTCGTGTCATCTCGTGTTCATCTCGTGTTCATCTCGTGTTCATCTCGTGTTCATCTCGTGTTCATCTCGTGTTCATCTCGTGTTCATTTCGTGTTCATCTCGTGTTCATCTCGTGTTCATCTCGTGTTCATCTCGTGTTCATCTCGTGTTCATCTCGTGTCATCTCGTGTTCATCTCGTGTTCATCTCGTGTTCATCTCGTGTTCATCTCGTGTTCATCTCGTGTTCATCTCGTGTTCATCTCGTGTTCATCTCGTGTTCATCTCGTGTTCATCTCGTGTTCATCTCGTGTTCATCTCGTGTTCATCTCGTGTTCATCTCGTGTTCATCTCGTGTTCATCTCGTGTTCATCTCGTGTTCATCTCGTGTTCATCTCGTGTTCATCTCGTGTTCATCTCGTGTTCATCTCGTGTTCATCTCGTGTTCATCTCGTGTTCATCTCGTGTTCATCTCGTGTTCATCTCGTGTTCATCTCGTGTTCATCTCGTGTTCATCTCGTGTTCATCTCGTGTTCATCTCGTGTTCATCTCGTGTTCATCTCGTGTTCATCTCGTGTTCATCTCGTGTTCATCTCGTGTTCATCTCGTGTTCATCTCGTGTTCATCTCGTGTTCATCTCGTGTTCATCTCGTGTTCATCTCGTGTTCATCTCGTGTTCATCTCGTGTTCATCTCGTGTTCATCTCGTGTTCATCTCGTGTTCATCTCGTGTTCATCTCGTGTTCATCTCGTGTTCATCTCGTGTTCATCTCGTGTTCATCTCGTGTTCATCTCGTGTTCATCTCGTGTTCATCTCGTGTTCATCTCGTGTTCATCTCGTGTTCATCTCGTGTTCATCTCGTGTTCATCTCGTGTTCATCTCGTGTTCATCTCGTGTTCATCTCGTGTTCATCTCGTGTTCATCTCGTGTTCATCTCGTGTTCATCTCGTGTTCATCTCGTGTTCATCTCGTGTTCATCTCGTGTTCATGTCTCGTGTTCATCTCGTGTTCATCTCGTGTTCATCTCGTGTTCATCTCGTGTTCATCTCGTGTTCATCTCGTGTTCATCTCGTGTTCATCTCGTGTTCATCTCGTGTTCATCTCGTGTTCATCTCGTGTTCATCTCGTGTTCATCTCGTGTTCATCTCGTGTTCATCTCGTGTTCATCTCGTGTTCATCTCGTGTTCATCTCGTGTTCATCTCGTGTTCATCTCGTGTTCATCTCGTGTTCATCTCGTGTTCATCTCGTGTTCATCTCGTGTTCATCTCGTGTTCATCTCGTGTTCATCTCGTGTTCATCTCGTGTTCATCTCGTGTTCATCTCGTGTTCATCTCGTGTTCATCTCGTGTTCATCTCGTGTTCATCTCGTGTTCATCTCGTGTTCATCTCGTGTTCATCTCGTGTTCATCTCGTGTTCATCTCGTGTTCATCTCGTGTTCATCTCGTGTTCATCTCGTGTTCATCTCGTGTTCATCTCGTGTTCATCTCGTGTTCATCTCGTGTTCATCTCGTGTTCATCTCGTGTTCATCTCGTGTTCATCTCGTGTTCATCTCGTGTTCATCTCGTGTTCATCTCGTGTTCATCTCGTGTTCATCTCGTGTTCATCTCGTGTTCATCTCGTGTTCATCTCGTGTTCATCTCGTGTTCATCTCGTGTTCATCTCGTGTTCATCTCGTGTTCATCTCGTGTTCATCTCGTGTTCATCTCGTGTTCATCTCGTGTTCATCTCGTGTTCATCTCGTGTTCATCTCGTGTTCATCTCGTGTTCATCTCGTGTTCATCTCGTGTTCATCTCGTGTTCATCTCGTGTTCATCTCGTGTTCATCTCGTGTTCATCTCGTGTTCATCTCGTGTTCATCTCGTGTTCATCTCGTGTTCATCTCGTGTTCATCTCGTGTTCATCTCGTGTTCATCTCGTGTTCATCTCGTGTTCATCTCGTGTTCATCTCGTGTTCATCTCGTGTTCATCTCGTGTTCATCTCGTGTTCATCTCGTGTTCATCTCGTGTTCATCTCGTGTTCATCTCGTGTTCATCTCGTGTTCATCTCGTGTTCATCTCGTGTTCATCTCGTGTTCATCTCGTGTTCATCTCGTGTTCATCTCGTGTTCATCTCGTGTTCATCTCGTGTTCATCTCGTGTTCATCTCGTGTTCATCTCGTGTTCATCTCGTGTTCATCTCGTGTTCATCTCGTGTTCATCTCGTGTTCATCTCGTGTTCATCTCGTGTTCATCTCGTGTTCATCTCGTGTTCATCTCGTGTTCATCTCGTGTTCATCTCGTGTTCATCTCGTGTTCATCTCGTGTTCATCTCGTGTTCATCTCGTGTTCATCTCGTGTTCATCTCGTGTTCATCTCGTGTTCATCTCGTGTTCATCTCGTGTTCATCTCGTGTTCATCTCGTGTTCATCTCGTGTTCATCTCGTGTTCATCTCGTGTTCATCTCGTGTTCATCTCGTGTTCATCTCGTGTTCATCTCGTGTTCATCTCGTGTTCATCTCGTGTTCATCTCGTGTTCATCTCGTGTTCATCTCGTGTTCATCTCGTGTTCATCTCGTGTTCATCTCGTGTTCATCTCGTGTTCATCTCGTGTTCATCTCGTGTTCATCTCGTGTTCATCTCGTGTTCATCTCGTGTTCATCTCGTGTTCATCTCGTGTTCATCTCGTGTTCATCTCGTGTTCATCTCGTGTTCATCTCGTGTTCATCTCGTGTTCATCTCGTGTTCATCTCGTGTTCATCTCGTGTTCATCTCGTGTTCATCTCGTGTTCATCTCGTGTTCATCTCGTGTTCATCTCGTGTTCATCTCGTGTTCATCTCGTGTTCATCTCGTGTTCATCTCGTGTTCATCTCGTGTTCATCTCGTGTTCATCTCGTGTTCATCTCGTGTTCATCTCGTGTTCATCTCGTGTTCATCTCGTGTTCATCTCGTGTTCATCTCGTGTTCATCTCGTGTTCATCTCGTGTTCATCTCGTGTTCATCTCGTGTTCATCTCGTGTTCATCTCGTGTTCATCTCGTGTTCATCTCGTGTTCATCTCGTGTTCATCTCGTGTTCATCTCGTGTTCATCTCGTGTTCATCTCGTGTTCATCTCGTGTTCATCTCGTGTTCATCTCGTGTTCATCTCGTGTTCATCTCGTGTTCATCTCGTGTTCATCTCGTGTTCATCTCGTGTTCATCTCGTGTTCATCTCGTGTTCATCTCGTGTTCATCTCGTGTTCATCTCGTGTTCATCTCGTGTTCATCTCGTGTTCATCTCGTGTTCATCTCGTGTTCATCTCGTGTTCATCTCGTGTTCATCTCGTGTTCATCTCGTGTTCATCTCGTGTTCATCTCGTGTTCATCTCGTGTTCATCTCGTGTTCATCTCGTGTTCATCTCGTGTTCATCTCGTGTTCATCTCGTGTTCATCTCGTGTTCATCTCGTGTTCATCTCGTGTTCATCTCGTGTTCATCTCGTGTTCATCTCGTGTTCATCTCGTGTTCATCTCGTGTTCATCTCGTGTTCATCTCGTGTTCATCTCGTGTTCATCTCGTGTTCATCTCGTGTTCATCTCGTGTTCATCTCGTGTTCATCTCGTGTTCATCTCGTGTTCATCTCGTGTTCATCTCGTGTTCATCTCGTGTTCATCTCGTGTTCATCTCGTGTTCATCTCGTGTTCATCTCGTGTTCATCTCGTGTTCATCTCGTGTTCATCTCGTGTTCATCTCGTGTTCATCTCGTGTTCATCTCGTGTTCATCTCGTGTTCATCTCGTGTTCATCTCGTGTTCATCTCGTGTTCATCTCGTGTTCATCTCGTGTTCATCTCGTGTTCATCTCGTGTTCATCTCGTGTTCATCTCGTGTTCATCTCGTGTTCATCTCGTGTTCATCTCGTGTTCATCTCGTGTTCATCTCGTGTTCATCTCGTGTTCATCTCGTGTTCATCTCGTGTTCATCTCGTGTTCATCTCGTGTTCATCTCGTGTTCATCTCGTGTTCATCTCGTGTTCATCTCGTGTTCATCTCGTGTTCATCTCGTGTTCATCTCGTGTTCATCTCGTGTTCATCTCGTGTTCATCTCGTGTTCATCTCGTGTTCATCTCGTGTTCATCTCGTGTTCATCTCGTGTTCATCTCGTGTTCATCTCGTGTTCATCTCGTGTTCATCTCGTGTTCATCTCGTGTTCATCTCGTGTTCATCTCGTGTTCATCTCGTGTTCATCTCGTGTTCATCTCGTGTTCATCTCGTGTTCATCTCGTGTTCATCTCGTGTTCATCTCGTGTTCATCTCGTGTTCATCTCGTGTTCATCTCGTGTTCATCTCGTGTTCATCTCGTGTTCATCTCGTGTTCATCTCGTGTTCATCTCGTGTTCATCTCGTGTTCATCTCGTGTTCATCTCGTGTTCATCTCGTGTTCATCTCGTGTTCATCTCGTGTTCATCTCGTGTTCATCTCGTGTTCATCTCGTGTTCATCTCGTGTTCATCTCGTGTTCATCTCGTGTTCATCTCGTGTTCATCTCGTGTTCATCTCGTGTTCATCTCGTGTTCATCTCGTGTTCATCTCGTGTTCATCTCGTGTTCATCTCGTGTTCATCTCGTGTTCATCTCGTGTTCATCTCGTGTTCATCTCGTGTTCATCTCGTGTTCATCTCGTGTTCATCTCGTGTTCATCTCGTGTTCATCTCGTGTTCATCTCGTGTTCATCTCGTGTTCATCTCGTGTTCATCTCGTGTTCATCTCGTGTTCATCTCGTGTTCATCTCGTGTTCATCTCGTGTTCATCTCGTGTTCATCTCGTGTTCATCTCGTGTTCATCTCGTGTTCATCTCGTGTTCATCTCGTGTTCATCTCGTGTTCATCTCGTGTTCATCTCGTGTTCATCTCGTGTTCATCTCGTGTTCATCTCGTGTTCATCTCGTGTTCATCTCGTGTTCATCTCGTGTTCATCTCGTGTTCATCTCGTGTTCATCTCGTGTTCATCTCGTGTTCATCTCGTGTTCATCTCGTGTTCATCTCGTGTTCATCTCGTGTTCATCTCGTGTTCATCTCGTGTTCATCTCGTGTTCATCTCGTGTTCATCTCGTGTTCATCTCGTGTTCATCTCGTGTTCATCTCGTGTTCATCTCGTGTTCATCTCGTGTTCATCTCGTGTTCATCTCGTGTTCATCTCGTGTTCATCTCGTGTTCATCTCGTGTTCATCTCGTGTTCATCTCGTGTTCATCTCGTGTTCATCTCGTGTTCATCTCGTGTTCATCTCGTGTTCATCTCGTGTTCATCTCGTGTTCATCTCGTGTTCATCTCGTGTTCATCTCGTGTTCATCTCGTGTTCATCTCGTGTTCATCTCGTGTTCATCTCGTGTTCATCTCGTGTTCATCTCGTGTTCATCTCGTGTTCATCTCGTGTTCATCTCGTGTTCATCTCGTGTTCATCTCGTGTTCATCTCGTGTTCATCTCGTGTTCATCTCGTGTTCATCTCGTGTTCATCTCGTGTTCATCTCGTGTTCATCTCGTGTTCATCTCGTGTTCATCTCGTGTTCATCTCGTGTTCATCTCGTGTTCATCTCGTGTTCATCTCGTGTTCATCTCGTGTTCATCTCGTGTTCATCTCGTGTTCATCTCGTGTTCATCTCGTGTTCATCTCGTGTTCATCTCGTGTTCATCTCGTGTTCATCTCGTGTTCATCTCGTGTTCATCTCGTGTTCATCTCGTGTTCATCTCGTGTTCATCTCGTGTTCATCTCGTGTTCATCTCGTGTTCATCTCGTGTTCATCTCGTGTTCATCTCGTGTTCATCTCGTGTTCATCTCGTGTTCATCTCGTGTTCATCTCGTGTTCATCTCGTGTTCATCTCGTGTTCATCTCGTGTTCATCTCGTGTTCATCTCGTGTTCATCTCGTGTTCATCTCGTGTTCATCTCGTGTTCATCTCGTGTTCATCTCGTGTTCATCTCGTGTTCATCTCGTGTTCATCTCGTGTTCATCTCGTGTTCATCTCGTGTTCATCTCGTGTTCATCTCGTGTTCATCTCGTGTTCATCTCGTGTTCATCTCGTGTTCATCTCGTGTTCATCTCGTGTTCATCTCGTGTTCATCTCGTGTTCATCTCGTGTTCATCTCGTGTTCATCTCGTGTTCATCTCGTGTTCATCTCGTGTTCATCTCGTGTTCATCTCGTGTTCATCTCGTGTTCATCTCGTGTTCATCTCGTGTTCATCTCGTGTTCATCTCGTGTTCATCTCGTGTTCATCTCGTGTTCATCTCGTGTTCATCTCGTGTTCATCTCGTGTTCATCTCGTGTTCATCTCGTGTTCATCTCGTGTTCATCTCGTGTTCATCTCGTGTTCATCTCGTGTTCATCTCGTGTTCATCTCGTGTTCATCTCGTGTTCATCTCGTGTTCATCTCGTGTTCATCTCGTGTTCATCTCGTGTTCATCTCGTGTTCATCTCGTGTTCATCTCGTGTTCATCTCGTGTTCATCTCGTGTTCATCTCGTGTTCATCTCGTGTTCATCTCGTGTTCATCTCGTGTTCATCTCGTGTTCATCTCGTGTTCATCTCGTGTTCATCTCGTGTTCATCTCGTGTTCATCTCGTGTTCATCTCGTGTTCATCTCGTGTTCATCTCGTGTTCATCTCGTGTTCATCTCGTGTTCATCTCGTGTTCATCTCGTGTTCATCTCGTGTTCATCTCGTGTTCATCTCGTGTTCATCTCGTGTTCATCTCGTGTTCATCTCGTGTTCATCTCGTGTTCATCTCGTGTTCATCTCGTGTTCATCTCGTGTTCATCTCGTGTTCATCTCGTGTTCATCTCGTGTTCATCTCGTGTTCATCTCGTGTTCATCTCGTGTTCATCTCGTGTTCATCTCGTGTTCATCTCGTGTTCATCTCGTGTTCATCTCGTGTTCATCTCGTGTTCATCTCGTGTTCATCTCGTGTTCATCTCGTGTTCATCTCGTGTTCATCTCGTGTTCATCTCGTGTTCATCTCGTGTTCATCTCGTGTTCATCTCGTGTTCATCTCGTGTTCATCTCGTGTTCATCTCGTGTTCATCTCGTGTTCATCTCGTGTTCATCTCGTGTTCATCTCGTGTTCATCTCGTGTTCATCTCGTGTTCATCTCGTGTTCATCTCGTGTTCATCTCGTGTTCATCTCGTGTTCATCTCGTGTTCATCTCGTGTTCATCTCGTGTTCATCTCGTGTTCATCTCGTGTTCATCTCGTGTTCATCTCGTGTTCATCTCGTGTTCATCTCGTGTTCATCTCGTGTTCATCTCGTGTTCATCTCGTGTTCATCTCGTGTTCATCTCGTGTTCATCTCGTGTTCATCTCGTGTTCATCTCGTGTTCATCTCGTGTTCATCTCGTGTTCATCTCGTGTTCATCTCGTGTTCATCTCGTGTTCATCTCGTGTTCATCTCGTGTTCATCTCGTGTTCATCTCGTGTTCATCTCGTGTTCATCTCGTGTTCATCTCGTGTTCATCTCGTGTTCATCTCGTGTTCATCTCGTGTTCATCTCGTGTTCATCTCGTGTTCATCTCGTGTTCATCTCGTGTTCATCTCGTGTTCATCTCGTGTTCATCTCGTGTTCATCTCGTGTTCATCTCGTGTTCATCTCGTGTTCATCTCGTGTTCATCTCGTGTTCATCTCGTGTTCATCTCGTGTTCATCTCGTGTTCATCTCGTGTTCATCTCGTGTTCATCTCGTGTTCATCTCGTGTTCATCTCGTGTTCATCTCGTGTTCATCTCGTGTTCATCTCGTGTTCATCTCGTGTTCATCTCGTGTTCATCTCGTGTTCATCTCGTGTTCATCTCGTGTTCATCTCGTGTTCATCTCGTGTTCATCTCGTGTTCATCTCGTGTTCATCTCGTGTTCATCTCGTGTTCATCTCGTGTTCATCTCGTGTTCATCTCGTGTTCATCTCGTGTTCATCTCGTGTTCATCTCGTGTTCATCTCGTGTTCATCTCGTGTTCATCTCGTGTTCATCTCGTGTTCATCTCGTGTTCATCTCGTGTTCATCTCGTGTTCATCTCGTGTTCATCTCGTGTTCATCTCGTGTTCATCTCGTGTTCATCTCGTGTTCATCTCGTGTTCATCTCGTGTTCATCTCGTGTTCATCTCGTGTTCATCTCGTGTTCATCTCGTGTTCATCTCGTGTTCATCTCGTGTTCATCTCGTGTTCATCTCGTGTTCATCTCGTGTTCATCTCGTGTTCATCTCGTGTTCATCTCGTGTTCATCTCGTGTTCATCTCGTGTTCATCTCGTGTTCATCTCGTGTTCATCTCGTGTTCATCTCGTGTTCATCTCGTGTTCATCTCGTGTTCATCTCGTGTTCATCTCGTGTTCATCTCGTGTTCATCTCGTGTTCATCTCGTGTTCATCTCGTGTTCATCTCGTGTTCATCTCGTGTTCATCTCGTGTTCATCTCGTGTTCATCTCGTGTTCATCTCGTGTTCATCTCGTGTTCATCTCGTGTTCATCTCGTGTTCATCTCGTGTTCATCTCGTGTTCATCTCGTGTTCATCTCGTGTTCATCTCGTGTTCATCTCGTGTTCATCTCGTGTTCATCTCGTGTTCATCTCGTGTTCATCTCGTGTTCATCTCGTGTTCATCTCGTGTTCATCTCGTGTTCATCTCGTGTTCATCTCGTGTTCATCTCGTGTTCATCTCGTGTTCATCTCGTGTTCATCTCGTGTTCATCTCGTGTTCATCTCGTGTTCATCTCGTGTTCATCTCGTGTTCATCTCGTGTTCATCTCGTGTTCATCTCGTGTTCATCTCGTGTTCATCTCGTGTTCATCTCGTGTTCATCTCGTGTTCATCTCGTGTTCATCTCGTGTTCATCTCGTGTTCATCTCGTGTTCATCTCGTGTTCATCTCGTGTTCATCTCGTGTTCATCTCGTGTTCATCTCGTGTTCATCTCGTGTTCATCTCGTGTTCATCTCGTGTTCATCTCGTGTTCATCTCGTGTTCATCTCGTGTTCATCTCGTGTTCATCTCGTGTTCATCTCGTGTTCATCTCGTGTTCATCTCGTGTTCATCTCGTGTTCATCTCGTGTTCATCTCGTGTTCATCTCGTGTTCATCTCGTGTTCATCTCGTGTTCATCTCGTGTTCATCTCGTGTTCATCTCGTGTTCATCTCGTGTTCATCTCGTGTTCATCTCGTGTTCATCTCGTGTTCATCTCGTGTTCATCTCGTGTTCATCTCGTGTTCATCTCGTGTTCATCTCGTGTTCATCTCGTGTTCATCTCGTGTTCATCTCGTGTTCATCTCGTGTTCATCTCGTGTTCATCTCGTGTTCATCTCGTGTTCATCTCGTGTTCATCTCGTGTTCATCTCGTGTTCATCTCGTGTTCATCTCGTGTTCATCTCGTGTTCATCTCGTGTTCATCTCGTGTTCATCTCGTGTTCATCTCGTGTTCATCTCGTGTTCATCTCGTGTTCATCTCGTGTTCATCTCGTGTTCATCTCGTGTTCATCTCGTGTTCATCTCGTGTTCATCTCGTGTTCATCTCGTGTTCATCTCGTGTTCATCTCGTGTTCATCTCGTGTTCATCTCGTGTTCATCTCGTGTTCATCTCGTGTTCATCTCGTGTTCATCTCGTGTTCATCTCGTGTTCATCTCGTGTTCATCTCGTGTTCATCTCGTGTTCATCTCGTGTTCATCTCGTGTTCATCTCGTGTTCATCTCGTGTTCATCTCGTGTTCATCTCGTGTTCATCTCGTGTTCATCTCGTGTTCATCTCGTGTTCATCTCGTGTTCATCTCGTGTTCATCTCGTGTTCATCTCGTGTTCATCTCGTGTTCATCTCGTGTTCATCTCGTGTTCATCTCGTGTTCATCTCGTGTTCATCTCGTGTTCATCTCGTGTTCATCTCGTGTTCATCTCGTGTTCATCTCGTGTTCATCTCGTGTTCATCTCGTGTTCATCTCGTGTTCATCTCGTGTTCATCTCGTGTTCATCTCGTGTTCATCTCGTGTTCATCTCGTGTTCATCTCGTGTTCATCTCGTGTTCATCTCGTGTTCATCTCGTGTTCATCTCGTGTTCATCTCGTGTTCATCTCGTGTTCATCTCGTGTTCATCTCGTGTTCATCTCGTGTTCATCTCGTGTTCATCTCGTGTTCATCTCGTGTTCATCTCGTGTTCATCTCGTGTTCATCTCGTGTTCATCTCGTGTTCATCTCGTGTTCATCTCGTGTTCATCTCGTGTTCATCTCGTGTTCATCTCGTGTTCATCTCGTGTTCATCTCGTGTTCATCTCGTGTTCATCTCGTGTTCATCTCGTGTTCATCTCGTGTTCATCTCGTGTTCATCTCGTGTTCATCTCGTGTTCATCTCGTGTTCATCTCGTGTTCATCTCGTGTTCATCTCGTGTTCATCTCGTGTTCATCTCGTGTTCATCTCGTGTTCATCTCGTGTTCATCTCGTGTTCATCTCGTGTTCATCTCGTGTTCATCTCGTGTTCATCTCGTGTTCATCTCGTGTTCATCTCGTGTTCATCTCGTGTTCATCTCGTGTTCATCTCGTGTTCATCTCGTGTTCATCTCGTGTTCATCTCGTGTTCATCTCGTGTTCATCTCGTGTTCATCTCGTGTTCATCTCGTGTTCATCTCGTGTTCATCTCGTGTTCATCTCGTGTTCATCTCGTGTTCATCTCGTGTTCATCTCGTGTTCATCTCGTGTTCATCTCGTGTTCATCTCGTGTTCATCTCGTGTTCATCTCGTGTTCATCTCGTGTTCATCTCGTGTTCATCTCGTGTTCATCTCGTGTTCATCTCGTGTTCATCTCGTGTTCATCTCGTGTTCATCTCGTGTTCATCTCGTGTTCATCTCGTGTTCATCTCGTGTTCATCTCGTGTTCATCTCGTGTTCATCTCGTGTTCATCTCGTGTTCATCTCGTGTTCATCTCGTGTTCATCTCGTGTTCATCTCGTGTTCATCTCGTGTTCATCTCGTGTTCATCTCGTGTTCATCTCGTGTTCATCTCGTGTTCATCTCGTGTTCATCTCGTGTTCATCTCGTGTTCATCTCGTGTTCATCTCGTGTTCATCTCGTGTTCATCTCGTGTTCATCTCGTGTTCATCTCGTGTTCATCTCGTGTTCATCTCGTGTTCATCTCGTGTTCATCTCGTGTTCATCTCGTGTTCATCTCGTGTTCATCTCGTGTTCATCTCGTGTTCATCTCGTGTTCATCTCGTGTTCATCTCGTGTTCATCTCGTGTTCATCTCGTGTTCATCTCGTGTTCATCTCGTGTTCATCTCGTGTTCATCTCGTGTTCATCTCGTGTTCATCTCGTGTTCATCTCGTGTTCATCTCGTGTTCATCTCGTGTTCATCTCGTGTTCATCTCGTGTTCATCTCGTGTTCATCTCGTGTTCATCTCGTGTTCATCTCGTGTTCATCTCGTGTTCATCTCGTGTTCATCTCGTGTTCATCTCGTGTTCATCTCGTGTTCATCTCGTGTTCATCTCGTGTTCATCTCGTGTTCATCTCGTGTTCATCTCGTGTTCATCTCGTGTTCATCTCGTGTTCATCTCGTGTTCATCTCGTGTTCATCTCGTGTTCATCTCGTGTTCATCTCGTGTTCATCTCGTGTTCATCTCGTGTTCATCTCGTGTTCATCTCGTGTTCATCTCGTGTTCATCTCGTGTTCATCTCGTGTTCATCTCGTGTTCATCTCGTGTTCATCTCGTGTTCATCTCGTGTTCATCTCGTGTTCATCTCGTGTTCATCTCGTGTTCATCTCGTGTTCATCTCGTGTTCATCTCGTGTTCATCTCGTGTTCATCTCGTGTTCATCTCGTGTTCATCTCGTGTTCATCTCGTGTTCATCTCGTGTTCATCTCGTGTTCATCTCGTGTTCATCTCGTGTTCATCTCGTGTTCATCTCGTGTTCATCTCGTGTTCATCTCGTGTTCATCTCGTGTTCATCTCGTGTTCATCTCGTGTTCATCTCGTGTTCATCTCGTGTTCATCTCGTGTTCATCTCGTGTTCATCTCGTGTTCATCTCGTGTTCATCTCGTGTTCATCTCGTGTTCATCTCGTGTTCATCTCGTGTTCATCTCGTGTTCATCTCGTGTTCATCTCGTGTTCATCTCGTGTTCATCTCGTGTTCATCTCGTGTTCATCTCGTGTTCATCTCGTGTTCATCTCGTGTTCATCTCGTGTTCATCTCGTGTTCATCTCGTGTTCATCTCGTGTTCATCTCGTGTTCATCTCGTGTTCATCTCGTGTTCATCTTGTGTTCATCTCGTGTTCATCTCGTGTTCATCTCGTGTCATCTCGTGTTCCTTTCTTTATCAACACCTTGGAACTGGTGATGAGGCTCAGACCGGAGGTGCAGAAAGGGTCACTGGTGTTGATAATAAGCTACAACCCTTGAACACCAACACGAAATGATTTGATCCATACCATTATTCAACCACTCACTGTGTTTTTTCGTTGTAATTTCATGACTTTGTCTAATTTGTATCGACAATTTAACAATCTTATCAGATGTGAAATATCATTTATAGTTTCGGTTTTACAGCATTATAAAATTTTTAGTAAAGTTCGCGAGCGTATGGATCGAAATGATCCATGAAATTGATAACACGAATTGAATAGCTGAATTTTAATTTTTTTTTAAATTTTTATAACAAAATTAGGAGTTTGTTCATTCATAGTTAGCAAAATTAATACTTAATGTACATTTTCGACAACGTTAGACAGTTTTGTTTTGAATGCATTTTCTGCAGCACAAACGACTACCTGTCACGGCTGATGAGTTAGAAAGTACTGGGTGATTAAGAATAATTTTATATTGCTTTTATCATCATATTATGAAAAGCTGCTTTTTCTTCACAATTTTCACACTTAAATAAAAGATAAAAATATTGATTGTTCAAACGTCTATCACATGTTTAAAAAACATTTTGGCTAACGATATGTTTCTTTTCTACTAATATATGCCATACACATGATAGTAACACTAACTAGTTTTTCTTTTTTCTCTGTAACTTCTTTGGTTAATACTCGAAGATTTATGCATACAGTCCTCACTAATCCAATACAGCGATTATGCCTTTCACGGAGAAATTCTAGTGAATAAAAATTATTCGTAAAAACTGTTAGTCAAGCATCCAGATGTTCTATCAGGTTGATCACAACAGCCATTCCCAAATTTTTGAATTGGCTCACCTCCGTGATCATTACAAAAATGACTTCATTTTCAAACAGTAACCTGTTTAGGCATCACAAAGGCACCAAATTTCAAGTCATATTTTCCCGATTCAGATGGCATGTGCTGTTCTAAACTAAAACGACTCCAAAAGGGTAAAAACTTTTCATCCACCC
Organism: Piscicola geometra; assembly: GCA_943735955.1. Lineage (NCBI taxonomy): Eukaryota > Metazoa > Annelida > Clitellata > Hirudinida > Piscicolidae > Piscicola > Piscicola geometra. The sequence continues at coordinate 322,023 of CALSEQ010000021.1, read as the reverse complement.
TTACATACTTTGTGAAATTTGATAGTTTTTATTGCCACATGTCATGATCAGCGCCCATTGGAGCAAACTTTGTTTTTTGGCTTCAAAAACTTCTGATATTAATTTAATCAAATCTTAGACATTAAGATATTAATTCACATACATTTCGTGATATAAATTGGCTAATACACAGACTTTGACCACAATGCCTGTAATGATTCACCTCTAACATTATAAACCTCTATTAGGATAATGACATCCTTTTAAAAGAGAAGTAAATTCTGATAATTATTTATACAAATATATGAAAATGTTATTAAAAATCACTATAACTCAAAAAAATAACTTGTTAATGAAAACATCATTGGCGTCTGCATGGGTCAATTCGACGTTATTTTTTTGATTGGTGTTTAAGGGTTTGAGTCCATGCCAAGACTGAAACTGTTGTTGCTGTGGCTGGTTCTTCTGTGGTCTTACAGCTTCAACTGACTGGAAACGACCAACATTCAAAAAACCCTTAAATGAAGACTATTTTATTATTATTCAAAGTTATCATTTAAAAATAGTATACCCAAAACCATTTGGCATTGCTTCTTCTAGCAGAGATTTGCAGATTCATCTTTCACAGATGGGCTGACCATTGGTTTAATGGCCAAATCTACAATGCAGATGATTATCAGAAGTTTCTGCGGCCTCATAACAGATCGCAGAAGTAAAATATTCGAAAACAAGCTTCGCCCAACTGTTGGTGGTGCCAAGCTTCTTGAATTAACCCAAACATTGAATACATTTTTAGATGTTTTGTAAAAATCAATATTCATCGATTTATGACCAAAAAATGAAGTTACAAAAACTAATAACTTATGAATTCAATAAAATATATAATAAACAATGCGTATTCATAATGCGCCAAGGCACGCAACTAGGCACCACTCACACAACATAAGTCGTGAAACACCGCATCATATACACTAGGTATATGATAGCTCACGGTTGGCTGAAAAGGAATTCGAACTGGCGACCTTTAAGTTGCAGGTCCAACGACTTACCATCTAAGCCAACCCGCTCGCCAAGAAACAAACAGACACATAGAATTACACACATACACAGAGACATCAAAATGTATGAAATAGATGTTTAAATAAATAACATCCCTCACATAATGAAATACACATACACATACACACACACACACACACACACACACACACACACACACACACACACACACACACACACACACACACACACACACACACACACACACACACACACACACACACACACACACACACACACACACACACACACACACACACACACACACACACACACACACACACACACACACACACACACACACACACACACACACACACACACACACACACACACACACACACACACACACACACACACACACACACACACACACACACACACACACACACACACACACACACACACACACACACACACACACACACACACACACACACACACACACACACACACACACACACACACACACACACACACACACACACACATACATACATACAGACGCACACGGATATATAAATACACGCATGGAGGAATGTTTTCTGCTCGGTGTAGCTGGTTACAAGGTTGCACAGCCTGCTTGCTTTTCGCCTGGCAAACTTGTAAGAGTAGTTTAAAGGAAAACAAATAACATAAATAATAATAATAATAATAATAATAATAATAGAAATAATAACATGAATTTATCTGATAAATTAATTCAAGCATGTGCCAATGGAAAATTGTAAATTGTGAATGAATGCAAGAAAAGACCTACAACCAGGCAACTACCAGCAGAACGTTCCACTATCCCTTGACTGCTCCTACAAGTTGCCTTTCACTGCGCAGGACTACACTGAGTACTTGCACCTCTTCCAAGTATTCCTTTGTACTGTGAAATAATGTTTATAACCTTGTGCTAAAAGCTCACGATCGTTTCAGTGTTACATTGGCATGAGTTCTCGAGGGCAACAGCTTGTGTCTTTCATGTCTCTCATTTGCTTGTGATAAGACCCTTTAGTTAACACGTCTTTACTGCCTTCAGAAGTAGTTAGGGCTATTCACGGGCTTCCAAATAAGCAGTGCTCGAATGACCCGGTACCCACATGGCTGTTGAAGGAGATATCTGGAATAATTGCTCTTTTTTTAGTGAGCTTATTCAACAGGTCTTTTTCGGCAGGCAGGGTTCCGAAGTCTTTCAAGTCGGCTTAAATCACGCCACTGCTCAAGAAGCCGAGTCTTAAACTCACTGAAACTTCGTCCTACAGGCCTATTTCAAACTTGAGGGTGTTGTCCAAACTCATGGAAAGATTAGTTCTACACAGAGTAGTCAATTACTTCACAGAATCTCATCTTTTTCCTCCCTTGCAGTCAGCTTACCGTCGTCATCATTCGACAGAAACTGCTATTTGACAGATCACAACAACCCAAAAATTCACTGCTCATTTCTTCCATTCAACAACTTCTTGTTTTCTAAATTTATCTTTATTTTAATGATTTATTTATTATTTATTAATGGTTAATAATAATTTTAAAATAATATTAATTATTAATATCATTATTTACTTTTCCATATCTAAGTGGTCTTGAAGCCCTTGCGGATTTACGCCACTATAATCTTACTCGCTTTGTAGTGTATTGTATTTAAAATTCTCATTAGAAAGTAGCGGTTGATGCCGTCAGGCTTGATGAAAATCAAAATAAAGAGATAAATGAAATCATGACTTTAAATGTTAGCAAAATTTACCTGAACACAGTGCTATTACTTCCATTGCAAGCGATAAGCTTCTGCGTATGACACTCGCATCACCAAAGTGCCTCCTTGACGCCCAGAGAGGCCCATTGACGTCAGAGAGGCTCATTGACGTCAGAGAGACCCATTGACGTCAGAGAGGCCCATTGACGTCAGAGAGGCCCATTGACGTCAGAGAGACCCATTGACGCCAGAGAGGCCCATTGACGTCAGAGAGACCCATTGACGCCAGAGAGGCCCATTGACGTCAGAGAGACCCATTGACGTCAGAGAGGCCCATTGACGTCAGAGAGGCCCATTGACGTCAGAGAGGCCCATTGACGTAAGAGAGGCCCATTGACGTCAGAGAGGCCCATTGACGTCAGAGAGACCCATTGACGTCAGAGAGGCCCATTGACGTAAGAGAGACCCATTGACGCCAGAGAGGCCCATTGACGTAAAAGAGACCCATTGACGTCAGAGAGGCCCATTGACGTCAGAGAGACCCATTGACGTCAGAGAGACCCATTGACGTCAGAGAGACCCATTGACGCCAGAGAGGCCCATTGACGTCAGAGAGACCCATTGACGCCAGAGAGGCCCATTGACGCCAGAGAGGCCCATTGACGTCAGAGAGATCCATTGACGTCAGAGAAACCCATTGTCGCCAGAGAGGCCCATTGACGTCAGAGAGACCCATTGACGCCAGAGAGGCCCATTGACGTAAGAGAGACCCATTGACGCCAGAGAGGCCCATTGACGTAAGAGAGACCCATTGACGTCAGAGAGACCCATTGACGTCAGAGAGACCCATTGACGCCAGAGAGGCCCATTGACGTCAGAGAGACCCATTGACGCCAGAGAGGCCCATTGACGCCAGAGAGGCCCATTGACGTCAGAGAGACCCATTGACGTCAGAGAGACCCATTGACGCCAGAAAGGCCCATTGACGCCAGAGAGGCCCATTGACGTCAGAGAGACCCATTGACGTCAGAGAGACCCATTGACGTCAGAGAGGCCCATTGACGTCAGAGAGGCCCATTGACGTCAGAGAGGCCCATTGACGCCAGAGAGGCCCATTGACGTCAGAGAGACCCATTGACGTCAGAGAGGCCCGTTGACGTCAGAGAGACCCATTGACGTCAGAGAGACCCATTGACTTCAGAGAGGCCCATTGACGTCAGAGAGGCCCATTGACGTCAGAGAGGCCCATTGACGTAAGAGAGGCCCATTGACGTCAGAGAGGCCCATTGACGTCAGAGAGACCCATTGACGTCAGAGAGACCCATTGACGCCAGAGAGGCCCATTGACGTCAGAGAGACCCATTGACGTCAGAGAGGCCCATTGACGTCAGAGAGGCCCATTGACGTCAGAGAGGCCCATTGACGTAAGAGAGGCCCATTGACGTCAGAGAGGCCCATTGACGTCAGAGAGACCCATTGACGTCAGAGAGGCCCGTTGACGTCAGAGAGACCCATTGACGTCAGAGAGACCCATTGACGCCAGAGAGGCCCATTGACGTAAAAGAGACCCATTCACGTCAGAGAGGCCTATTGACGTCAGAGAGACCCATTGACGTCAGAGAGACCCATTGAGGTCAGAGAGACCCATTGACGCCAGAGAGGCCCATTGACGTCAGAGAGACCCATTGACGCCAGAGAGGCCCATTGACGCCAGAGAGGCCCATTGACGTCAGAGAGATCCATTGACGTCAGAGAGACCCAGCAGCAAAATTGAAAATATTCATAAGAATATTGATAATCTCCTATCACAACCTCAAAACGAACAGTTCACACACACTCATAGAAAAAACATCATTGACCCCATATCTAACTTTAAACCAACAACATCTGAAGATATATTACAAATCATTCATGCTACATGCACGAAGACATCGCCCATAGATCCTTTTCCTCACCAAGTTATAAGACAATGTAGCTCAATATTGTCAAAAGCCATCTCACAGCTCGTCAACTTATCTTTCCAAGAAGGATGTTTTCCATCTACTTTCAAAGCAGCCCAAATTACACCAATATTAAAGAAAGCCAACCTCGACACAACCAATCCAGCAAATTATCGACCTATTTCCAACCTGTCCACCATATCAAAAATTATGGAAAGGGCCGTATTAAAACAACTACAACCTCACATCACCTCCAATCCAAACTATCCCAGTCACCAATCAGCCTATAGACCTTACCACTCTACAGAAACAGCCCTACTCCATCTAACTGACCACATTTTCAACGGATGCGACTCAAAAAATACCACCCTCCTCGCATCACTCGACCTATCAGCAGCCTTCGACACCATCAGCCATTCCATCCTCATAAACAGACTTCATAAAGAATTTGGAGTTGATGGAACAGCTTTAAACTGGCTGTCATCTTATTTAGAAAATAGACATTATCAAGTTAAATTAGGTACACACATCTCATCACCAACCAATATACAACACGGCGTTCCTCAAGGCTCTGTTCTTGGACCGCTTCTTTTCACCACATACATCTCACCTATCTCAAATATAGTCAACCAATTCAATATAACCTACCATAAATATGCTGATGATATACAACTTCTTCAATTCATCACACCTAATACATCCAACCAAGCTACTAGTAACCTCACATCTTGCATACAAACCATGGAAACTTGGTTTCTCAATAACTATCTCCAGTTTAACACCACTAAATCAGAAATAATAAAACTAGGCACCCCTTATCAATTAAATAGTTTAAACACAATATCATCTGTCAACATCAACTCAGATAAAATCCCCATCAATAACACTCTCAAAATACTCGGAGTCACCCTAGACAGCAAACTCACTTTCAAAAACCACATCACATCTATCATCCAATCATCACACTATCATCTCAAAGCAATCAAACACATACGCCCATTCATTACTACTGATCTCTCCGCCTCACTTTCCCGATGTCTAATACTAAGTAGACTTGACTACTGTAACTCGCTATTATATAATATCACCAATCAAGAAAGAAATCGTCTACAATCAGTTTCAAACAAGGCGGCTAGAATCACACTCAACTGTGATTACCCAGGCCATCACCTTGTTCAATCATCAAAGGAAAATCTTATAAAACTCCACTGGCTTCCTATAGACTTTCGAATATCTTTTAAAATAGCCATCACCACATTCAAAATTCTTCAAACCTCAATACCGTCATATCTTAGCAAACTCATAACTAAAAAAACATCAAACAAACAACTGCGTTCATCTTCATCTCTTCTCCTCAACCAAGAATCCACTACAAACAACTTCTCAAAAAGAGCATTCCGTCATGCAGCTCCAACAACTTGGAATGCCCTTCCACCTGCACTTCGAAGCATCAACCAATTTTCGACTTTCAAAGCCAAACTGAAAACTCATTACTTTAACTTAGCCTATCATTCTTAATAATTACTCCATGCTACTCTTTGCTCTCCTTTTCATAACATTACTATTATAATTATTTTTATTTCTTTATTGCATTACGACGCAGTGAAAGCGCTTCAGTTGCGTGCCCGGGCGCTATACAAAAATGACAATTATTAATTATTATTATTATTGTCGCCAGAGAGGCCCATTAACGTCAGAGAGACCCATTGACGCCAGAGAGGCCCATTGACGTAAGAGAGACCCATTGACGCCAGAGAGGCCCATTGACGTAAGAGAGACCCATTGACGTCAGAGAGACCCATTGACGTCAGAGAGACCCATTGACGCCAGAGAGGCCCATTGACGTCAGAGAGACCCATTGACGCCAGAGAGGCCCATTGACGCCAGAGAGGCCCATTGACGTCAGAGAGACCCATTGACGTCAGAGAGACCCATTGACGCCAGAGAGGCCCATTGACGCCAGAGAGGCCCATTGACGTCAGAGAGACCCATTGACGTCAGAGAGACCCATTGACGTCAGAGAGGCCCATTGACGTCAGAGAGGCCCATTGACGTCAGAGAGGCCCATTGACGCCAGAGAGGCCCATTGACGTCAGAGAGACCCATTGACGTCAGAGAGGCCCGTTGACGTCAGAGAGACCCATTGACGTCAGAGAGACCCATTGACGTCAGAGAGGCCCATTGACGTCAGAGAGGCCCATTGACGTCAGAGAGGCCCATTGACGTAAGAGAGGCCCATTGACGTCAGAGAGGCCCATTGACGTCAGAGAGACCCATTGACGTCAGAGAGGCCCATTGACGTAAGAGAGACCCATTGACGCCAGAGAGGCCCATTGACGTAAGAGAGACCCATTGACGTCAGAGAGGCCCATTGACGTCAGAGAGACCCATTGACGTCAGAGAGGCCCATTGACGTAAGAGAGACCCATTGACGTCAGAGAGACCCATTGACGTCAGAGAGACCCATTGACGCCAGAGAGGCCCATTGACGTCAGAGAGACCCATTGACGCCAGAGAGGCCCATTGACGCCAGAGAGGCCCATTGACGTCAGAGAGACCCATTGACGTCAGAGAGACCCATTGACGCCAGAGAGGCCCATTGACGTCGGAGAGACCCATTGACGCCAGAGAGGCCCATTGACGTAAGAGAGACCCATTGACGCCAGAGAGGCCCATTGACGTAAGAGAGACCCATTGACGTCAGAGAGACCCATTGACGTCAGAGAGACCCATTGACGCCAGAGAGGCCCATTGACGTCAGAGAGACCCATTGACGCCAGAGAGGCCCATTGACGCCAGAGAGGCCCATTGACGTCAAAGAGACCCATTGACGTCAGAGAGACCCATTGACGCCAGAGAGGCCCATTGACGCCAGAGAGGCCCATTGACGTCAGAGAGACCCATTGACGTCAGAGAGACCCATTGACGTCAGAGAGGCCCATTGACGTCAGAGAGGCCCATTGACGTCAGAGAGGCCCATTGACGTCAGAGAGGCCCATTGACGCTAGAGAGGCCCATTGACGTCAGAGAGACCCATTGACGTCAGAGAGGCCCATTGACGTCAGAGAGGCCCATTGACGTCAGAGAGACCCATTGACGTAAGAGAGACCCATTGACGTCAGAGAGGCCCATTGACGTAAGAGAGGCCCATTGACGTAAGAGAGACCCATTGACGTCAGAGAGGCCCATTGACGTAAGAGAGACCCATTGACGTCAGAGAGGCCAATTGACGTCAGAGAGACCCATTGACGTCAGAGAGACCCATTGACGTCAGAAAGACCCATTGACGTCAGAGAGACCCATTGACGTCAGAGAGGCCCATTGACGTCAGAGAGACCCATTGACGTCAGAGAGACCCATTGACGTCAGAGAGGCCCATTGACGCCAGAGAGGCCCATTGACGTCAGAGAGACCCATTGACGTCAGAGAGGCCCATTGACGTCAGAGAGGCCCATTGACGTCAGAGAGACCCATTGACGTCAGAGAGACCCATTGACGTCAGAGAGGCCCATTGACGCCAGAGAGGCCCATTGACGTCAGAGAGACCCATTGACGTCTGAGAGGCCCATTGACGTCAGAGAGGCCCATTGACGTCAGAGAGACCCATTGACGTCAGAGAGACCCATTGACGTCAGAGAGACCCATTGACGCCAGAGAGGCCCATTGACGCCAGAGAGGCCCATTGACGTCAGAGAGACCCATTGACGTCTGAGAGGCCCATTGACGTCAGAGAGGCCCATTGACGTCAGAGAGACCCATTGACGACAGAGAGACCCATTGACGTCAGAGAGACCCATTGACGCCAGAGAGACCCATTGACGTTCAGATAAGCAAAATTGATAGCTGAGTGGCCATTCATAACTCATTGTGGCTGAAAGAAATTAAATAAAAGATTTTTCTAAATCATTAATTTTATCTTGTTTTTTTTACCAAACGGCTTTTTACTTTGATCGTTATCATCCCTCATGACAACCGAAGTGACGGCAATTATTATACCTATATGACACATGTCCTATTTTTTCATTTCTTCTCGCCAAATGTTTTGTAATTTTCATTCAGCTGCATTTTTTTTGCATGATATTTGAAATAAACTTATTAAATAGATTAAATTCTTAATTGAAAATAATGAAATAAACATTCTCACATTTCACATATACGATATACACCACTAACAACAACACCAACAACAACAACACCAACAACACCAACAACACCAACAACAACACCAACAACAACACCAACAACAACAACACCAACAACAACAACACCAACAGCAACACCAACAACAACACCAACAACAACAACAACAACGCACACCTCCGAACTACGAGCTGATGTCGCCTCCTTCGAACGCGAGCAGTTCCTTCAACAAACAACTGCACTCCGTCGACCCGAACAACAACAACTCCGCATGCGGCCATGAGGTACCTCTTTCCTTCCCTCTTCTTCTTCTTCATTACTCTCTCACCTTGAAGCTCGTTCGCGTTTGCGCCACGTTAATTTTATCTTTTTGTATTTTATTGTATTTTATTGTATTTTATTGTATTTTATTGTAATGTATTTTATTTTATTGTATGTATTGTATTGTATGTATTGTATTGTATTGCATTGCGTTGTATTGTATTTTTCTGTATTTTATTGTGTTTTTTTATTGTATTGTATTTTATTGTTTTGTACTGTATTGTATTTTATTGTTTTGTATTTTTCTGTTTTGTATTTTTTTTATATCATCGTTTTCTATTCTGTATTTTTAATATTATAAATAGTATTATATATAATTTCAATAATAATGGTTAATATAGATTAGCTGAGATCATCCCAATAATAAGCGTGAATAATCACCATTTATAAACTTTAATCATAATTACCTTGCAGGGCTCGCGCTGAGCCTACATTTTTAGGGTCAAATTTGTAAAAAAAAGTCCCATGTATTATGCGCACTTTTATATTTCATTTAACTCACCTTGAATGAGCACCTAGTCGGCTTTTAATCAATAAACCCCCACATAGAAAATGTCTTCTTCGTTTTATAATTATTCAAAAAAAAATTAAGTGAGCATTAAATGTGCATTTAAGGCAATGAAGAAACCCATTTTTTAATATCTTTAATCTAAGGCGACTTTAATGACCTAACGGCATTACAAAGTATACAATATAAGTATATTGGCTTATATAGATTGATCGAGTCTGCACGTAGATGACCGGATTAAAACACGAGGCTAATTTAGATTGGCTCAAATTCAATAACAACTTGTTCCCACAAGATCCCTTCAGACAAAGAAACATCTAAAAAAATGTCACAATTGAATTTGGAAAAAATGCAACAAAATTCATTGGGGCCAATCAGGATTCTTTCAGGCAAATTTTGAGAAAGGTGGCCCTCGACAGCGCGAGCCCTGCCTTGTCACTGTGATCTTTATACATCAGATGTAGTTGCCTCAAGTAGTATAATTTAACATGCTCATCTAATTAAAGGTGAATAATTTTATCAAAAAAATGCATCATTCTTTTAATAACAACCACCCGCATTAAAATATAATTCTGCAAACTACTTGAAGCTACCACTACTCAATATGCCACCACCACCAATACCATCTCACTCACCGCTGCAACCAACAAACTGTAGCGTATCGTTTTGAAATATGGAAGAGAGAGAGCGTTTATTAATCCAAAGGCTCCTTATATACAGTATGAGACAAAGGGGACTAAGGAGTGGCCGTGTGCACATAGCGTACACGGCACGCTACAATAGTCCCCTCGCAGATGGCGGAGCCAATGAGTAGTAAAAAATTATTATTAAATCATATTTCTTTTAAATTGTATTTCTTTTAAATTGTAATTCTTTTAAAATGTAATTCTTTCAAATTTTATTATTTTTAAATTTTATTTCTTTGTGTATTCTTTTGTATTTCTATGTGTTCTACTGTTGTTCTTCCGTTGTTCTTCTGTTGTTCTTCTGTTGTTCTTCCGTTGTTCTTCCGTTGTTCTTCTGTATCGGTACCAGAAAGCGCATCTGCCACAATATTTTCAAAAAAAATCACGTATGTACTCAAATGAGCAGACGTATTCTGAAATATGTGGCGGATGGCGTTGCTGGCGATCAGACTTCAGTGGAGTTTGGTTGTAGAAGGCATTCACCAGGGGTTTGTGATTTTGAAAACGGTAAGGGAGTGATCAATGCAGGAAAAGAACTCTTGAGTTCGGGCTCAGATTGGCGTTCTCGGTCCGTTACAAGATGAAGCGGAATGCCAAAACGAGAAACCCACGTGGTCGGAAAAACATCTGCCTCTCTTTGTTTTTTTTTCTTCTTGTTGTTGTTTAGTTGTTTTTTTATAAAGCTTATTTTTGTTGTTTTTGCTTCTCTTGTTTTTTTTGTCTTAGTTGTTGCTACTCTTTATGCGGTTGAACTGCGGCAGTCTCTGTAACTTCTCCAAGAATGAGATGTAGTTCTTAGAAATGTTGTTGGAGAGTCCACGAGGTTGAAACGTCGGGGTCACCAATTGAAGCGTATCGTTTTGAAATATGGAAGAGAGAGAGCGTTTATTAATCCAAAGGCTCCTTATATACAGTATGAGACAAAGGGGTCTAAGGAGTGGCCGTGTGCACATAGCGTACACGGCACGCTACAAAACCATCACAACCATCACACTTCAATATAGTGCAGCATTTTAAAAATCTGGAAAAATTGTCCAAACTCATGGAAAGATTAGTTCTCCACAGAGTAGTCAACTACCTCGCAGAATTTCATCTTTTCCCTCCCTTGCAGTCAGCCTACTGTCGTCATCATTCGACAGAAACTGCCATAACCAAAGTCTTTTCAGACATCGTTAGGGCAGCAGATGACGGTAAGCTCACATTGTTAGTTTTGCTTGATCTATCGGCAGCTTTCGATCTGGTAGATCACGCAACACTGCTCCGAAGACTGCACATCTCCTATGGTTTCTCTGACTTTGCGTTAGAATGGTTTAGGGACTACTTAAATGACAGATGTTTTGACATCCACTGTAGTGGGACAAAATCGACAATGTTGGTTTCCGCTGTAGGAGTCCCCCAAGGTTCAGTCCTTGGTCCTTTACTGTTCTCTTTGTACACTGGAGATTTGGAAAGAATAGCAGCTAGACATGCGCTCGCTTTTCATCAGTACGCTGATGACACCCAGATTTACGGTCACTGCATTAAAGGTCATCAGGCTGACCTGCAAGAAAGGGTGTCATCATGCATTGATGAAATTGCTGCTTGGATGGGTGCCAATCAACTGAAACTTAACTCCAGCAAAACTGAAGTTATCTGGCTCTCATCCCGTCGAAACTCTACTCACACTCCCAAAGATCCAGTTCGCATTTGTCAGAACGAGATAATTCCTTCCGATAGTGTCAGAAACCTAGGAGTTTATCTCGACAAAGACCTCACCATGACGACACACATCAACAAGATGACTCAAACCTGCTTTGCTTCATTACGCCAAATACGATCCATAAGATGGTTATTGACCAAGGACTCACTGAGAACATTGGCTTCTGCTTTGGTTCTCAGTCGAATTGACTATGGCAATATCATTCTTACTGGGTCGCCAATGACGCAGCTGCAGAAAATTCAGTCTATAATCAACACCACAGCTAGGCTCATAACAGGTGCTAGAAAGTATGATCACATCAGCCCTGTTCTCAAGGAGCTTCACTGGCTCCGTGTTGAAAATAGAATTGAACATCTTGTTAATGCACAAGTGTCTGTCTAATGAGTGCCCAGATTATTTGTCGAGCAGCATTGTCATGAGAGCAAGTCTTCCCCAGAGAGAAAGACTCAGGTCTGCTAGGTCAAGAGATGTAGTTCCACAGAGCTACAAACTCAAGTATGCAGGTGCAAGAAGCTTTTTTGTTGCAGCGCCGACTCTTTGGAATAGTCTTCCCAATAGACTCAAATCCCCGAGCTCGACCGCGACATTCAGCCGTTCCCCGAAAACGTACTTGTTCGACCGATAACAATAACTTACAAATTTACTGCTCATTTTTCATTAATCAATTTCTTGCATGACTGTTCTTCCACCAGATCGACGTATGTGTCAGACCAATAATACCGCTCATTTTCAGGACTAGTTAAATTTATTTTCATCAGAAAATATTACACAGTTCCATTTATCTCTAAAATCCACATGATTTTTGTCCATTCTAATCTTGCATGACATGAATTTGTTTCAATGCAAAGTATGCTGTCTCTATGCATATTTGAAAAACTTTTTCCCGATTTTTTATATCTTTCACACACTGCAGTCGAATTGAAGATCGTTTTCGTCACTTTGGCGCTGATTTTTCTTTTGCAGCTTCCCTCACCAATCTTGAGATTCGTCTTTGCCAAATCTTTTTGGTCTTCCTGTTTTTTTATAGTAGCATTTTTTTTGGATCTTTTAAAATTAAATTTGTACTAAATTTTACTCAATTTGTCAGTAATAATAATCAACAAATAAATAATCAACAAGTCAGCAATTTGCTTAATTATCAGATTTTAATAACAAAATGTTAAATAGTTTTTTTATCTTTTCCCATTATTTACATAATTACAACTTTTGTAAATAATTCACTAATTGTTAGTTTATATACAAAATAAAAGTAAGAAAAAAAGATGGCATTTAAATTTTGTTTGTTTAAAAGCAGACGACACAAAAACTGTAGTCTTTTTGTTTTAATCCCTCTGAACAATAAAAAAAGAACTAATGAATAAATTTTGTAAATTTGAATCGTATGCATTTTGAATTGAAAAAATAAAATGTGGAATTGTAAATTAAAAAAACTGTTGTTCCTATTATTTTGAGTTGCACTGTATCACAATACAACACACCACCACAACCAATCCTCACAACACACCACCACAATCAAAAGCACCAACCCACAACACAACCAAACACACCACAAACCAACACACACCACCACACAACAGGGAGTGAGCGGCTTGAGTCTGAACATAGCACTCTCTGACTCGATGCTGAACATCTTCAAGGACCAGAACTTCGACAGCTGCACCTTGTGCGCCTGCAACCGCAACATCGAAGGCAGTGACATCCACATGTACCTCTCGCCTGCCGCCTTCGTTGCAGACTCCACTGACGACCAGTTCCGCTGCACCTGTGCCTTCAGCGCCATCATCAACCGCCGGTCGGTCGGTGTGGTTGTGGTTAGTTTGGTGTTATGGTGGTGTATCGGGGGCCTTGGGTGAGTTAGTGCTATGATAGCATAAAGTGGGGGAATGATGGTGGTGAAAAAGTTTAAAGTTTAGTTCAAGTTTAAGGGAAAGACAGTAGATTGATCGGTTGACTATACGAAGTTTTGTGTGGTCATTATACATTGCATTGTATGAGTCAACAAGATGATGCTATTACAACACCATCTTCATGCACAGGTATGGCCACAACTCTGGTCTCTTCTACGAAGACGAGGTTGACATCACAGGCCACTACCACGATAGATTCGACAACACTCACAAAACTCCCCTCCTAAAACTCAACAACAACCCACCTGATAACAACAAAATCGACAATATTAGCAATGATATTAGCAACCTAAACAACAACAGCCTCATCAACAATGGCTCTTATTCATTCAACAACAATTCAAACAACAACACCAGCAATAACAACAGTAACAACAACAACACCATTACCATCACCAACAACAACAACAACAGCAACAACAACAATAACAACAACAGCAACAACAACACTCTTTTCAACAACGGCGACATCTCGCCTGAAGTGTTTTCACTCTTCAGGGAGCAGTTCTCAGCGCAGTTTCCCGCGCCCTACATCGTCTCCAACTACAACCAGCAGGCAGACGTCAACAAGTTCAGCAACGATGATGATGACGTCAATGAACTCGAAATGAGAGGTATGCATCGTCATCAACATTACCACTTCAATCATCCTCACCATCACTAACATAATAATAATAATAATAATAATAATAATAATAATAATCATCATCATCATCATCATTATTATTATTATCATCATCATTAACAACACAATCATCATTAACATCATCATTATCATCATCTTCATTTCTATCATTCATATTATGACGAGCATTATTATAGTGGCGTATAACTCGAATGGGCTTCCAGGCCACTTAGGCTGCATATTTTCGTTTGCGCCTTTGGTTACTAGTTGCACTTGAACCTAGGACCTTTTATCATTGGTCAAAGCCGAGAGTCTTTGCCGACTCAGCTACCCGTTCACCCGTTCATTTTATCCTTAACTTAAGAATAAAGCTCTTGAATAATATAATAATACCGTAAAATATCGATATAGGCGCACACTTTTAAATATTTCTTTTTTTAAAATCCGAAAACATTATTTTCGGTCTTATTACCACTGGTAGACATTCTAGTTTTTCAAGTTTATGTCCGAACTAAGGGCTCAACAAAATAAATTTAAAAGAAAAGTGTCAAAACATTTTTACGGTAATAATAATGAACTGCATTAATGTAGTGGCTACTCGTTCACGCAATATAAACCAACCTAATGAGGAGCACTACTAGGTCCATCCTGTCCATCACGCTTGCAGACTGCAGTCAAGTGTGCCATTCAGCCCTCGGTCTCAGCAGACCTTCAAAGGCAGGCAAGCAGTCCTCGGAACTCCTGTGTGTTCACAAGTGGTCCTTCTACCAAGGTGCTTGTTGTCCTGTGGTCGCCATCATCATGAAATACTTGTTGAGGCTTTACCACTATAACTACCACTATCAACAATTATCACAGCAGCAACATCACCTACCAGCATCCTCCATCACGACAGCTTCAGCTCCGCTAGCTTCAAACTCGCGCGAAGTGGTTCGTTTGTTGAAGAAGTTGCAGCCGCTCCTGCAGGACGCCATCCAGAAGAGACGCACCACTCGCACATGGGAGTCAGTCTACACCATCTCAGGCCCCCTCACTTGGAAGGACTTCCACTTGCTGGCTGGAAGAGGTTGTTGCTTGTTTGTGTGTGCCAGCACTGTAACTACCTCCACTGCAGTACCACAACTAACACCACTGCAGTACCACAACTAACACCAGCACCATTGCACCACCAGAACTACCACTGTAACTACTACTGCAACTCCACCACTGCACTATCACCACAACCACTACTACCACCACTGCACAGGATCGAGGGAAACTTCGGAGCCCAAGTCTCTTCCCTGCCTGTTGGTGGGCCATGAGAAACAGTGGCTCAACATCGCCCCTCACTCCGTCAGACATTGGGTTCGTGCCAGCAGCTTGCTTGCTTGTGCTTGCTTGGTGCCTGCTTGGTGCCTGCTTGTGCTTGCTTGTGCTTGCTTGGTGCCTGCTTGTGCCTGCTTGGTGCTTGCTTGTGCTTGCTTGGTTATTTATTATGCATAGTTTTGCTTTCTAAGTGTCGTTTTTATAGAATAAGCACTCGATCAATTAAAAGGATAACAAGTTCTAAAGTAAAAGTCATTTTCATCAAAAACAACAACAACAGGACAGCATGATGCTAGGTCCTCTGGGTGAAGCGAAGGACGTCCTCTACTTGGCGATTGCACCCGACAACGACCTGGTCATCAGCCAAGCCTCCCTCTTCCTCGCTCAGCTGGCCAGCGTGTACGAGCAGTGCCGCCTGGGCAAGCATCGGCCCTTGAGCGACAAACTTCGGGATGGCATCATGAGGGTGAACAGGAAGTCCGATGAGATGCTGCCTGACGAAGTGGACGACCAGTGGTTCAGGGAGATTGGTGCGTTGGTGATGGAGTGTTGGTGCGTTGGTGGGTAGTGCGTAGGCTGTTTCATTATCAATAAGTTCTCGGTCGTTTGTAACTAGGTCTAAGGTGCGAATAATAATAATAATAATAATAAGATGCCTGAATCATTCTTGCTTTCTCCTCACAGGTGACTCCTCCACTGCTGCCAAATTAAGACTTTACGCTAAAATCTGCTGCAAATTACTAGGTTCGTTGTGTATCCACTAATCGCTTCAAGTTTTCAACCCATCAACAAACCAAACCAACCCCGTTGCCCCACCTATCCAACCTCTGTTATCCCCCCCATCTACCCCCTTATATGTAGATGGTTCAGATGGAGCGGAAGTTAGGATGATGTGTAGGGGGGATAGTTTGACGGTAAGGAATAATGCAATTGCGCGCTGGAAGTATGAGAAGGAGGATAGGAAGTGTGTTTGTGGAGAGGAAGAGAATGAGAGTCACGTATTGCTGGAGTGTGGGTTGTAGAATGGCTGACGGTTAGGAGAAGGGAGCGTGGAGAACAGGACCCGATGGAAGGGGTTCTTGGATACCAGGAGGAGGATCGGAGGATGAAAGAAGTGGTGCTGGGAAGTGTGGGAGTGATCTGGAGACAGAGGGAGAGGAGAGAAAGGGGGAGATGAAGAGAAATATATGGAGTGTCGATACAAAGGCACTATGAAGACTAATACTAATACCTTAAATGAGCACCTAGTCAGCTTCAAATCAATAAAACCCCCACATAGAAAATGTCTTCTTCGTTTTATAAGTATTCAACTTTTTTTACTTTTTAAAAAAAGTGAGCGTTAAATGTACTTTTAAGGCAATGAAGAAACCTATTTTTCATATCTCTTTAATCTAAAACGATGACCTAACTGTATTACAAAGTAGGCAATATAAGTAATTGGCTTATATAGATGCACGTAGATGACCGGATTAAAACACGAGACTAATTTAGATTGGCTCAACTGTTTAATAACAACTTGTTCCCACGAGATCCCTTTAGACAAAGAAACATCTAAAAAATGTCACAATTGAATTAGGAAAAAATGCAACAAAATTCATTGGGGCCTATCAGGATTCTTTCAGGCTAATTTTGAGAAAGGTGGCCCTCGACAGCGCGAGACCTTCATTCCACCCATCCTAATATTCAAACCACCCAACCTGCCCATCAAACTCACCCGACCCCCTTAACCATCCTCCCACCCACTCACCCTTCTTAAACTTGCCTTCTTCGCAGTGAACTTGATAATAAAGAACCTGCACGAGAAGCGCAAGGTGTATGAGGAGGCGCCGAGGCGTCAGTCGATGGAGGGAGGCAACCGCTTCTCCATCTCCAACCCCGACCTGCCCCCCTTCTCCTACTACCACAACAACAACAACGCATCCAGCAACAACATGCCACCCCCCTTCAGTCAACAAAACAACACCCTGAGCAGCAACAACATTAACAACAATCTTAGCAATAACAACAACTCGATAAACCCGTTGCAGTATTCTTCTCAACACTCGAGTGACTACCAAGGCAACAACAACAACAATGCCTACTACGACAAGAAAGGTTGCCTTCCCTCTTCATTCAGTTCAACCATGCATTTCATTCGTTCTTTTGAAGGGGCCCCATTCCAATGACCATTCTGTACTCAATCAACACACTTCACCACAATCTTCAACACACTTCCCACAATCTTCAACACACTTCACCACAATCCTCAGCACACTTCACCATAATCCTCAACACACTTCACCACACTCCTCAACACACTTCACCACAATCCTCAACACACTTCACCACACTCCTCAACACACTTCACCACACTTCTCAACACACTTCACCACACTTCTCAACACACTTCACCACACTCCTCAACACACTTCACCACAATCCTCAACACACTTCACCACAATCCTCAACACACTTCACAACACTCCTCAACACACTTCACCACAATCCTCAACACACTTCACCACAATCCTCAACACACTTCACCACACTCCTCAACACACTTCACCACACTCCTCAACACACTTCACCACACTCCTCAACACACTTCACCACAATCCTCAACACACTTCACCACAATCCTCAACACACTTCACCACACTCCTCAACACACTTCACCACAATCCTCAACACACTTCACCACAATCCTCAACACACTTCACCACACTTCTCAACACACTTCACCACAATCCTCAACACACTTCACCACACTCCTCAACACACTTCACCACAATCCTCAACACACTTCACCACACTCCTCAACACACTTCACCACACTTCTCAACACACTTCACCACAATCCTCAACACACTTATTATCCATCTCTCTCATTCAATCTGCTTCACTCCACCCACTCCACAGACACTAGTGGTGTTGCTGGAATGAGCGGAGCTTTATTGAATGACGTCACAGAGCATGACTCATTCGACCAATCAGACTTGAGCAGCGAAGTTGTCATGGCCGGTCAAATGCCTTATGTCGTCCTTTACATTATCGACCCATTCGACTACAACTACCAAACACCCTCATCATCATCATCAACACCCTCATCATCATCGTCATCATCAACACCCTCATCATCATCGTTATCATCAACACCATCATCATCATCAACATCATCATCGTCGTCGCGTCTTGGGGTACTTGGTATACTGAGGTGCTTCCAGAACATGGTTAAGTTGATGCCTGCGAACATGCAGTCATCCATCCAACTGCAGGTCTGTATGCCTATTGTGGTGTTGTTTGATGGGGTTGTTTTAAGAGCTGGTTGTGGTTGTAAATTTGTGGTTGATAGTGGTTGCGGTTGTAAGTTAGAGGCTGTGGTTGTTCTCTGGTGGCTGAGGTGGTTGCAGTCTAGCATTTTCAGTGTGGTTTTCAACGCGTTCCAGTGTCTTAAAGTTCACATCTTTGGTGTGATGGTGCGCTATAGAAAGGATTTGTTAATATATTTTATATATATGCCAATACGGTTGCCTTTTAAATTTGACAAGTTTTAGACCTTTTTATTCGTAAATTACATATTTTTAAGATAATATTTTTTAAAAATTAGCTTAGATTAATTATTTCTATTCATGTTTAGGTAAATTTTGTATTTACGAGTTTTTATATATATAAATAGTTGTTTGTTATCAACCTGCCGGTAAGTTAAATTGATTTAATTTAACTATATATTGTGTCAATCAAAGACCGGTGAGTTGATTAAAACCTATTTAATTACAAATTTTCTTTTTCCCATTATATTAATTTCTCTAACAAAATCTAAAATCCTTTCCCATAGTTTCACCTAACATAACACTGCTCTTTTTAGTCTCTAAACTATATTATTATTATTATTATTGTTCTATCCTATGCAAATTTATTCAAAAGAATTTTTTTTACAATTTAATAATAACAATAATGGGGAGCTTAGTGCAGAGGCTAGAGTGACCATCAACAGACTAGGATTGGCAAGGCACCGCCAGCATTGGCATTATCGTGGTAGACGAGGCGGAAAACTTGTAAAGGAACGCCAAAGCCGGCACGCTCTCAGAAACCATGAGCCAGTTGTCCATGAGAAAGTTGATCGGCACAAATGCTAGAAGAGTGGGCCTCCAGTCGTGCTGGGCCTACTCAACACTAGGTCTCTCCACAATAAGGTGGATGATATTCTGGAGACCATGAAAGAGTACAAGATAAACGGACTGTTTCTGGTTGAAACTTGGCATGATTCTGAGTCAGTCTGTATCAGCCGACTTCGGCAGGAGGGCTTGGTAGTGGTCGAAAGATCAAGGCCCAGGCTCTCCAATACAGTTAACCACAGGGGAGTTGTAGTCGTGGCTGACTCTGGATTCCAAGTTGCACCATTGGACACAGAAGTTCAGTTCTCAAGTCTCGAGCATCTTTGTGTCAGGATCACTTCTGGTTCAAGGGCGGTCATTGGTTTACTTGTTTATCGAACAGGTTAAGCTTCTAGTGTGTTCTTCAAGGATTTCAATGAAATCATGAGCACCTTGCCCACATACAGTGAAGAAGTATTAATCCTGGGAGATTTCAACCTCCACCTTGAAAATCCAAGTGATAACGATACTCAGACGTTTCAGAATATCCTGAGCTCTCATGGTTCCCAGACATCAGTCAACCAACCAACCCATAGACATGGAGGGTGGCTTAATGTTGTTGTCTCGAGAAAGAGTCTTGATGTTGACTCTTTTGAGGTAGGCTTTTCTGACCACAAACTTTTGGTCTGCAAGTGTCAACTGGCCAAACCCCCTCTTGTGTACAAAAAAACTTCTAGTAGATGC
This sequence comes from Piscicola geometra, assembly GCA_943735955.1. Classification (NCBI taxonomy): domain Eukaryota; kingdom Metazoa; phylum Annelida; class Clitellata; order Hirudinida; family Piscicolidae; genus Piscicola; species Piscicola geometra. The sequence continues at coordinate 301,359 of CALSEQ010000021.1, read as the reverse complement.
TGGAAACTCTTAGATAGAACAGAGTTTGCTCAACAGGTTCGAGTGTCTCCACTCTCGTCTAGCACTGACCTTGATTTAGACACAGCTGCTGACCTCTACAGCTTTGACTAGCATTCTCGATGAGTTGATTCCTTTTAAGACTGTTAGAGTGCACCAGAGGCCTTCGGACCCCTGGTTTGACCATGAGTGTCGCGCCTCTAAACGCCTTAAGAGAAGTTTTGAGAGAAGCTACAGTAAGTCAAAAATGAGCAAGCACGTACTGCCTGGGTCAAGCAGTTGAAAGTTTACAAGAGTATATGCAGACGTAAGCGAGAGCAGTTCTGGAACTTGAAGCTTTCTCAATCCAAAGGGAAGACAGCTGATACTTGGAAACTCACAAACAGCATCGCGGGCAGAAATAAGACGTCGCCAGTCTCAGTCATCAGTGCCGATGACTATCACGCATACCTCACAGGGAAAGTTGTGCTGGCGAGAAGGTCAATCAATGCCCAAGATGACCCAACATTTTCGTTTTGCGAGCACGGGCTCAGTTTGAATGGGTTCAGCATTGTCGACGATGAAGAAGTAGTCAGAGCTATTCAAGGGCTTCCAAATAAGTAGTGCTCGAATGACCCGGTTCCTACATGGCTGTTGAAGGAGATATCTGGAATAATTGCTCCTTTTTCAGTGAGCTTATTCAACAGGTCTTTTTCGGCAGGCAGGGTTCCGAAGTCTTTCAAGTCGGCCTACATCACGCCACTGCTTAAGAAGCCGAGTCTTAAACTCACTGAAACTTCGTCCTACAGGCCTATTTCAAACTTGAGGGTGTTGTCCAAACTCATGGAAAGATTGGTTCTCCACAGAGTAGTCAACTACTTCGCAGAATTTCATCTTTTCCTTCCCTTGCAGTCAGCCTACCGTTGTCATCATTGGACAGAAACTGTCATAACCAAAGTCTTTACAGACATCCTTAGAGCAGCAGATGACGGTAAGCCTACATTGTTAGTGTTGCTAGATCTATCAGCAGCTTTCGATTTGGTAGATCACGCAACATTGCTCCGAAGACTGCACATCTCCTATGGTTTCTCTGACTGCGTTAGAATGGTTTAAGGACTACTTAAATGACAGATGTTTTGACATCCGCTGGAGTGGGACAAAATCGACAATGTCGGTTTCCGCTGTAGGAGTCCCCCTAGGTTCAGTCCTTGGTCCCTTACTGTTCTCTTTGTACACTGGAGATTTGGAAAGAATTTCTCGACAAAGACCTGACCATGACGACACACATCAACAAGATGACTCAAACCTGCTTTGCTTCTTTACGCCGAATACGATTCATAAGATGGTTATTGACCAATGATTCACTGAGAACATTGGCCAGGTCAAGAGATGTAGTTCCACAGAGCTATAAACTAAAGTATGCAGGTGCAGGAAGCTTTTTGTTGCAGCGCCGACTCTTTGGAATAGTCTTCCCAATAGACTCAGATCCCCGAGCTCGACCGCGACATTCAGCCGTTCCCTGAAAACGTACTTGTTCGACCGATCACAATAACTTACAAATTTACTGCTCATTTTCCATTAATCAATTTCTTGCTTCCTAATTTCATCCTTTTTTATATCTATACTAATGGTCAATAATAATTGTAAAATAAATAATAATAATAATATTATATATATATAAATATATATTGATATATATACGATCAATAATTATTGTAAAATTAATCATAATAATAATATAATATAGATATATACTCTTATCTTAAATTTATTGTTATTATTATTTCAGTTCAATCTTTAAAATATATATATGTATATAAATGATTATATTGTTAAATTTCAATAATTAACTTTACCTATACTTACCATTTATTGATCTATCATTATTAATATTATTATCCAATTTTCCATAACCAAGTGGTCTTGAAGCCCGACCGGGTTTACGCCACGTTAATAACAGTCGTTGTTGTATTGTATTGTCTTGTTAATGTTGTTTCTACTGTAGAATAGTCTCAAGTAATGTTCAAGTTAAACAAGATAGCTAGTTCACATCGGCACTGAGAATAGTTCTTGAAACTGTTATCCTTCAGAAAGCACTTCTCACCTCACTAAAACATCCTGCTGCAGATCATCCCACAGAAGAATCTCCTCAATCCGTGCCAGCACCAGAGCAACCAGCACCTGAAGAACCTCAGCTTCTCGGTGTACGCAGCGTGCAGGAGGCAGCTCAGGCACCAGGTGCTGGGCAGGACGCTCACCAGCTTCGGACCCGCCTTCTCCGCAAACAACCAAATCAAACGCGTCTCGCAACAACTGCAACAACAACAATTACAACAACAACTGGTACTCCACAACAGCCACACAGAATCACCGATCTACTTGAACAACATAAAGTTGAGCCAGGGCAGCATCTTCACGTCGAGTCTCTACTGTCCTCCCTTCGTGCTTGCCCCTGCCTACTGCCAGGTCTCCTCCATCCTGCAGCACGAGAACTGGAAGGAGCACGTGGAGAAGAGTGGCATCCTCCTGTGTGCCTACTGCCTCAGCCACGACCAGCGCTTTTTACTCGCCTCGGTGGTCGACAACACGGGAGAACTGCTCGAGACGACGTGCATCAACATCGAAGTGGCGAATAGGCGACTGAGGAGGAAGGCCACAGTGCGCAGGTACGCCCTGCACAAGATGTGGGAGTTCGTCATGGGCGTCGTCTCGACCACCACCCGCTCCTGGAGACTGGTCATCGGCAGGTTTGGTCGGTTGGGGCATGGCGAGTTGAAGGGCTGGTCGACCATCCTCAGCAAAAAGAACCTCCTGGCCAGCAGTCAGCAGCTCAAGAAGATGTGTCTCTCGTGCAACAACAACACCACCTCTTCTTCTTCTAACTCCTCCACCACCTCTTCCTCCTCCCTCTTCAGCCAGTGTCCCAGCATCTTGAGTGCGTGTCTGGTGTCGACTGAAGTGCATCCCTTCATCCACATCATGTTGGACTCGGTGAAGAAGGAGGAGAGTCAGAGCAGCAAGAGGCAGTTGAGCACTCCGCGAGACGCCTCCTGCTCACACATCCTCGTCTACCCCACCTCCGCCACTGCATAGTTACTTGTGTGTGTGTGTGTGTGTGTGTGTGTGTGTTTATGTATGTGTGTGTGTGTGTGTTTGTGTGTGTGTGTGTGTGTGTGTGTGTGCGTGTGTGTGTGTGTGTGTGTGTGTGTGTGTGTGTGTGTGTGTGTGTGTGTGTGTGTGTGTGTGTGTGTGTGTGTGTGTGTGTGTGTGTGTGTGTGTGTGTGTGTTTTTGCTTTTTGCTTTTTGCGTCTTTTGTAGGGCCTGCTTCTTCAAAGTTGTACTTATTTCTAGACTTCAAATTATAGCATGATCCAATACTTAATACGAACTCTTGAGATCACCAAAGCAATGCTTGTTATTGACAATGCCACTTTGAGCCTCTTCTGACAGCAGATCTCCCTCCCCAACCTCCGCTGCCTGCTCTACCTTTCCAACCTTCTGCACCTCACCCACCTCCCACCACTGCACAGGCAACAGACAGCAACACGTCAGACACGCACATGGACTTCTCGACGAACGAACTTCTCAACGAAGAGGAACTTCTGAACGGCATCGAGCCAGAAGATCCCGAGATGATCAACGACTTCTGGTTCAACCTGGACGACCGACTAGACGACGACTCGCACAACAACAACCACTTCGACACTGCTTCGGTTGACCCCTCTTCGCAGCAGAACAGGTCAGGCGCTGCTGCATCGACGATCGCCTCCCTTGAGTTGGAGGAGAGCAACTCATCGAACCTGCTGCAGCAACCGCAGGCCATGGGCTTCTACGTGTCGACAGCCCCTCCAGGCCCCCTGCCTCAGTGGTTCTGGTCTTCGTGTCCACACCGCAAGAACTACCTTCCTGTCTGCTTTAAGGTTGTTTCATTGAAGCTTCAGGAAGATTTGATAGTTGTCTTCAACATCACTTCTTTCTGTATTCTGAATCATCATCTTTTTCTAAACCACCACTGCAGGCCTCTCTGCACCTGCACTCGCCTTCAGTGCAGCAGAACCAAGACGACCTGATCCACCACTCCTCCAGCCACAAGAAGACTTCCCACCCTCTCGACTCCTACCTCACGTGCGACGTCCTCAGGTGCCTTGCTTGCTGTCCTTTCAATCGTTTTAATATTAGATTAGGGAGGGAGGGCATTGGTTGCACTTGAACCTAGGACCTTTCATTATTGGTCAAGCCGAGAGTCGTTGCCGACTCAGCTATCCGTTCGCCCACTCACCTACCCGTTCCGCCCACTTGGAATATGGTTCACTAGATTATTTCATGAATATTTAATTATGGAAGTTGGTACTTTTGATAAAACCCCCCCTCTCCCCACACCCAAAAAACTAAATCGAAGATTTAGGCTTAAGCTTCAGCGTTTTCAAGTAAAAAGAAATCATTAGATAATTTAAAGAACTCAAATTTTACGATAATAAGGTTACTTAAATTAATACTTTAAATAATCTAATATTATAAATATTATAAAAAAATATTTGTGCCGCCCACACTACACTGGGCTTCAGCAGTGGCATGAATAAAATTCCGCAATTAGTTGAAACGGATATAAAGATATATCAGGTTTTACGAAGTTTTATGGTGAGAATAAACGTTTAGAGAAAAAATAAAAGTGTAGTTTGACATGCACTTGACATGTGTCTTCAGCTGGTGGCTCCTGAGCTCAGCTAAACCCAGGAACCGATTCAATGAGTTTCTTCTCTACCTTGAGTAAATAATGGGATCCAGTGGGCTAATTCGGTTTTTTTCCGAGGCAACAACAATTCCTATTCACCCCTTTAATGATCTCACTGAGTTCTCAAGCTAGAATCCACAGATAAACAATCGCCAAGGCTGTCTAGTAAGAAAAGTTATGGAACCTCCCTGTTTCAAGTTGTTCTTCTGGGGTTTTTACCTATGAAGTACCCGTGAGCAGGCTTCTGAAATCGATGACTTTCTTGTTCACCACCTTGGAATGGAGAGGCAGTGTGGTAAGGTGAACCATAGACTAAAGAAACTAGTAAATTGAATGCAGTCAGTAGATCCATCATCCTATAAAAGAGCCAGCAGCCTAGAGATGGACAGATCCCGTCTTACGGAGGCTTCAAAGCAACGGGTCAAACAAAAAAAACAGTCAAACTTAACTAGAGTAAAAAAAAGGAAACTAAGTTTTTTTTAACCAAAAATTTAAAAAAATTTGGTTTATAGAAAAAAGCGAAAAGACTTAAACTTTTATGTCTGTTGAAATCAAAAAATGATCCTTCCACTGAAAATGAAGAAGTTTAAAAAATTTGAAAATGAAAGTATCAACCAAGAAAAATTAAAATATATATAAAAACAAAAAAGTTTGAAGAAATGTGATTTTCTAGTGAATAAAAGGTTTAACATCTCCCATTTTGTGTGTTTGTTTTTCAATCGCGGGTGGGGGGGACGTTATTTTTGACATAAAAAATTAGTTATGCCCCTCCCCCCCTAGTAAGATCCTCATACTACCACCTGCCACATCACATCACTACACATACCACACCACACATACCACCACCTACCACATCACCACTTTACCACCTACCACACTACACCAAATCACCACTATACCACTTCACACCACACCACATCACCACTATACCACACCACATTGCATGCCACACCACATCACTACATACCCTACCACACACACCACCACACACACACACATACCACACCACACACACCACACAACACACACCACACACACCACACCACACACACCACACACACCACACCACACCACACACACCACACATACTCTACCACACACACCACCACACATACCCTACCACACACACCACCATACACAACACACATAACACACACCACACATAACACCACATACCACACCACCACATACCACACCACCCATAACACCCCACACATGCCACACGACACACGACACACGATGCAGATACGTGCTGGAGACTTACAACGCCTTGTCGTGGCTCACCATCGACCCTTGCACCAACGACAGACGCTCTTGCCTGCCCGTCCACATGCTCGTTCTCATGCAACTCTACCACGGCATCCACGAATTCATCTGTTTCTCATGATGATGATCTTCCATGGTCATGATGATGATCTTCCATGGTCATGATGATGATTCCGTTAGCATCTTGGTCCTTACCTAAAGGCTTAGTTTCAGTTTTGTATATGCTGGGTGGAGAGGCTGTTGTTGTTGTTGTTGATGCAATTGATTTTCACGATTGTACAAATTGTCTTCTTCATTGTATATCGCCATCATTATATTTATTGTGTACATTTCAACAACTACAACAATATTCATGTACTTCCATAAAGACTAAAGGTGATGATGATGATGATGAATATGATGGGGACTGAGAATGGGCGAAAGTAGTTTGTATTATGGCCACATGTGACTTCAACTGGTGCATGCATGCCTTCTCATTAGTAGCTGACCAGTTGTCCTTGCTGCAAGCCTCTCTCCATTCCTCTCTCTCTCCATCTCTCCATCCTTCTCTCACTGAGCCTCTGTGCAGTTTTCATGCAGCTCTCACCCAACCCTACCACACTCACCACGGCGCACACTACTATCATGCAGCCATTTTGAAACTTTTGCAAGCCTGCCTCACTCAGTGTATTCTTCTCTAGCATTGCCACTTGTATTACTTTCGTTGCTGCTTCACACAAGAAGACAACACATTCAAGCATCAATCAGTTCCGCGCATGCATCTGCCGCACACGCCATCTAGCGACATGCACCTTTGCTTCCTCGCTGACGTTCTCCTCCAGGCCTTTTGGGCACGATGACGTCAGTTCCACTCTCAAGCGCCTTCAGACTTTTATAGCGCTATATAAATACAATCATCATCATCACACTCATCATTATTACCTTCATGCCAGCCACAACTGCATACACGTGCCCTTCGAGAGCGCCTTCGTCATCCTTCTCTTTCTTTCTCCATTCTTCCCTCTCTTTCTCCATCCTTCTCTCCCTTTCTCCTTCTTTCTTTTCTCTCTTTCTCCTTCTTTCTCTTTCTCCTTCTTCTTTCTCTCTCTTTCTCCTTCTCCTTCTTCCTTCTCTCTCTTTCTCCTTCTCCCTTTTCTCTCTTTCTCCTTCCTTCTCCCTCTTTCTCCTTCCTTCTCTCTCTTTCTCCTTCCTTCTATCTCTTTCCTTCTCTCTCTTTCTCTTTTCCCTTCTCTCTCTCTTTCTTCTTTTCTTTCTTTCCTTCTTATCTTTTTTTAATTTATGAAAAAATCTATTCATCTTCAATCTACCTTATTATCTTTTCGAGCCACCTCCTTCCTTCCATACTCTACCCATGTGAATACCCACTCTGTCTCTTAGGCCAGTCCGCCATCCCCTCTCACCACCCTCCCACACCTCGGCTCCTTTTTCCTTGATCAACTAACTTATGTGCTCAAACGCACACACACACACACACACACACACGTTTTGATTGGAAGCATACGAATAAATTAGATATGTATATAGGACATTATTTTTATGACCTCATTTAGCGCTTGAAAAACTTGACTAACATACATATGGTGTAAATCATGTCTTAAGTGGAGGCTTGCCACCAATAGAAAATGATGGTAGAATGATGATCTTGGAGAGTTTCTTGTATTATTCTTTCTAGGTAAATGTTGAAAAGAACAGAAGAAAGCAGATCCCTTGGCGAACTCCCACTGATTTTTGAAAAATTCTTCTTACTGCCCATTGAGAAGTACTGGAATGTTAGCATTTTTATAGAGATCTTCGATTATATGTAGCCTTTCATCAAAGTTGTAATCTTTCATTATGTGAGCAAACTGGCAATGCCAGTACTGGCATACGATTTACAAAAATGTTGTCGGCTAGTGTAATTATTTAATGTATTAATTTATGAGTAAAACTTTTGTGCTCATTTTATTTATACATTTAAATTTAAGTTAAAATTATAATTTTTTTACATATGTGTTTGAAGTATTTATAAAAAATAAACGCGTCCTATTTATACTCTTGATATTTTTGGAATACTTTTTTACGGATAATATATTAATTTTAAATTGATAAAAAAGAAAACTTTCTTCAATCATAGTTCTCTATTTGAACAGTTTTACGGAATAAAAAAATATTTTTAGAAATATTTGAACACTAATTAACTATTTTCCAAAGGTGCACTTCCCTCATCTAAAGAAACCGAAGATTATATCCTGCGACAATATTGTCGCAGGATAGCGTAGCCGCGCGGTTGGTGTTATCCTGCGTCCAGATTTTATAATCTAGTAATTTAGTGAATTTGTAATTTTAAGTTATGAATTAATTGGGAATAAATTCATAATTATATTTTTATGTAGTTCTTTCAAAATTTAAATAGATTCACCATTAAATTCTACGTGATTTTCATTATAACATCAAATTTGCAAAAGTTTAAGTTGCTTAGCGCTTGCATCATAGTCTGCCTATCACTAAGCTCTGGGTTCAATTCCCGGTAATAATATTTTGTAAAAAAAATATTTTTAAATGTTTAAATATTTTTTAAAGGATTTAATTCATGTTTTAAAGGATTTAATTCATGTTTTAAAGGATTTAATTCATCTTTTAAAAAAATTTAACTCGTTTTTTAAACTATTTATTTATTCATTATATTTATAATGAGTAAAATAACAAAAATTAGATGATTAAAATAAAAATAAAAAATAAATTTAATTATTAGATTAATTTTCGATAAATTATGTATTATAAATATTTTTTTTTATTTAGAGTGAGGTTATGGTTAAGTTAAGCCTTAACTGTTAAGGGTTAGTTTACGAAAATTCAATGATTATTACGAATTATAAAAAAAAATATTTAACAAAGAAAAAAAATTTTATTATTATTTTACGAAAATTCACTAAATATAAATAAATAGGAACAAAAGATTGTTAAAAGTATCTCGCTAAAATCTGGACGCAGGATAACACCAAGCAAAGAAAACTAAGTATAACATTTATACTATAAATCATTATTTTAAACCTTGTCAATTATGTATCTAAAACTGCTATATTTTTTGAAAAAATAAATGTACTGTTTCAACTTTGTAGCTACTTTTCAACTTCTTTAAGTCTTAAAGTTTAAGCCTTAAAGTTTAAGGACTCTAAAGGTGAACTGGTAGCCCAGTGTGTATTGACTTCTAGTTTGACCAATGGTTAATGGTCTAAGGTTTGAGCACAACTAGCAGCCATGGGGCGAAGAAAAATTTGCAGCTTGAGTGACCTAGAAGACAGTTTGGGATACATGCCAATATATTATGATGATGAGCATTACTATAGTGACTATTTTAATTCTCATCAGTCATATTGTTGTTATTATTAAGCTTTTCTGACCCTGATTTTCATTTAATTTAAATTTTCTAAACTTATAACTTTTCCTTTGAAGTGACTTCATAACAAATACAATGCCGTCACTATTGTCTCATCAGCACAAACACTTGACTACAGCTTGAGCATGTCGATCGTGCCCTTGTACATGGCGAAGGACATGAAGGACCTCAACCAGAAGGCACATGTGCCGCACGAGAAGAGGAGCCCTAAAATGTAATCTGCTCTCATGTGCTATCTTTCATAGTATATTGTAAACTGTGTTGTCATCTGTTATAATAAGTTGTAAACTGTGTTGAACTGTTATAATAAGTTGTAAACTGTGTTGAACTGTTATAATAAGTTGTAAACTGTGTTGAACTGTTATAATAAGTTGTAATGTATTTTAATGTGTTGTAATATGTTATAATGTATTGTAATGTGTTGTAACATGTTATAATGTATTGTAATGTGTTGTAACTTGTTATAATGTATTGTAATGGGTTGTAACATGTTATAATGTATTGTAATGTGTTGTAACATGTTATAATGTATTGTAATGTGTTGTAAGAAGTTATAATGTATTGTAATGTGTTGTAACATGTTATAATGTATTGTTATGTGTTGTAACATGTTATAATGTATTGTAATGTGTTGTAACATGTTATAATGTATTGTAATGTGTTGTTACATGTTATAATGTATTGTAATGGATTTTAATGTGTTGTACCACATTGTAATTTGAATGGAGGAGGTTCGCATGCAAAGCATTCATATTGTCAAAATGGCATCCATAAGTGCACAGCTCTTTTTCCTTCTATTTCATCTTTGATATCTTCAATTTCCTTTTCTCCATCAACCCCCTCCAATCCATCCAACCAAACAATCCATTAACTACTCAATCAGCTAATCTCAGACTTTCTTTAGCAACCCATCAACAATATCAACCACTCCATCATCCAACCACTTCTGCCAACCAACCACTCCATCATCCAACCAACCACTCACAACCATCCACTCCAACCAACCACTTCACCAACCACTCCATCATCCAACCAACCACTCCCAAACAACCACTCCATCAACCAACCAACCACTCCCAACCAGCAACAACCAACCAACCATTCTCAACCAAAAACCAACCAACCAATCCCAACCAACTAACCACTTATCCAATTCACCACTCAACTAACCAACCAACCATTCTTCAACCACTCTCAACCAACCACTCCACCAGCCACTCCTAACTAGCAACAACCAACTATTCTCAACCGAACAACCACCCGCCAAATAACCACTCCACCAACCAACTAGTCAACCAACAACCAACCAATCCCATCCAATCAACCAACCAACCACTCCATCATCCAACCAACCAACTAACCAACCAACCAACCACTCCATCATCCAACCAACCAATCCCATCCTATCAACCAACCAACAAACCAACCAACCAACCAATTCCATCCAACCAACCAACCAACCAATCCCATCCAATCAACCAACCATCCAACCAACCAACCAACCAACCAATCCCATTCAACCAACCAATCAACCAACCAATCCCATCCTATCAACCAACCAACAAACCAACCAACCAACCAACCAATCCCATCCAACCAACCAACCAACCACTCCATCATCCAACCAACCAACTAACCAACCAACCAACCACTCCATCATCCAACCAACCAATCCCATCCTATCAACCGACCAACAAACCAACCAACCAATTCCATACAACCAACCAACCAACCAACCAATCCCATTCAACCAACCAACCAACTAACCAATCCCATTCAACCAACCAACCAACCAACCAATCCCATCCAATCAACTAACCAACCAATCAACCAATCCCATCCAATCAACTAACCAACCAATCAACCAATCCCATCCAACCAACCAACCAATCCCATCCAACCAACAAACCAATCCCATCCAACCGACCAATCCCAACCAACCAACCAATCCCATCCAACCAACCAATCCCAACCAACCAACCAATCCCATCCAACCAACCAATCCCAACCAACCAACCAATCCCATCCAACCAACCAATCCCAACCAACCAACCAATCCCATCCAACCAACCAATCCCAACCAACCAACCAATCCCATCCAACCAACCAATCCCAACCAACCAACCAATCCCATCCAACCAACCAATCCCAACCAACCAACCAATCCCATCCAACCAACCAATCCCAACCAACCAACCAATCCCATCCAACCAACCAATCCCAACCAACCAACCAATCCCATCCAACCAACCAATCCCAACCAACCAACCAATCCCATCCAACCAACCAATCCCATCCAACCAACCAATCCCAACCAACCAACCAATCCCATCCAACCAACCAATCCCAACCAACCAACCAATCCCAACCAACCAACCAATCCCATCCAACCAACCAATCCCAACCAACCAACCAATCCCATCCAACAAGCAACCAATCCCAACCAACCAACCAATCCCATCCAACCAACCAATCCCAACCAACCAACCAATCCCATCCAACCAACCAATCCCATCCAACCAACCAATCCCAACCAACCAACCAATCCCATCCAACCAACCAATCCCAACCAACCAACCAATCCCATCCAACCAACCAATCCCATCCAACCAAGCAATCCCAACCAACCAACCAATCCCATCCAACCAACCAATCCCAACCAACCAACCAATCCCAACCAACCAACCAATCCCATCCAACCAACCAATCCCAACCAACCAACCAATCCCAACCAACCAACCAATCCCATCCAACAAGCAACCAATCCCAACCAACCAACCAATCCCATCCAACCAACCAATCCCATCCAACCAACCAATCCCAACCAACCAACCAATCCCATCCAACCAACCAATCCCATCCAACCAACCAATCCCAACCAACCAACCAATCCCAACCAACCAACCAATCCCATCCAACCAACCAATCCCAACCAACCAACCAATCCCATCCAACCAACCAATCCCAACCAACCAACCAATCCCATCCAACCAACCAATCCCAACCAACCAACCAATCCCATCCAACCAACCAATCCCAACCAACCAACCAATCCCAACCAACCAACCAATCCCATCCAACCAACCAATCCCATCCAACCAACCAATCCCATCCAACCAACCAATCCCAACCAACCAACCAATCCCATCCAACCAACCAATCCCAACCAACCAACCAATCCCATCCAACCAACCAATCCCAACCAACCAACCAATCCCAACCAACCAACCAATCCCATCCAACCAACCAATCCCATCCAACCAACCAATCCCATCCAACCAACCAATCCCAACCAACCAACCAATCCCATCCAACCAACCAATCCCATCCAACCAACCAATCCCAACCAACCAACCAATCCCATCCAACCAACCAATCCCAACCAACCAACCAATCCCATCCAACCAACCAATCCCATCCAACCAACCAATCCCATCCAACCAACCAATCCCAACCAACCAACCAATCCCAACCAACCAACCAATCCCAACCAACCAACCAATCCCATCCAACCAACCAATCCCATCCAACCAACCAATCCCATCCAACCAACCAATCCCATCCAACCAACCAATCCCAACCAACCAATCCCAACCAACCAACCAATCCCATCCAACCAACCAATCCCATCCAACCAACCAATCCCAACCAACCAACCAATCCCAACCAACCAACCAATCCCAACCAACCAACCAATCCCATCCAACCAACCAATCCCATCCAACCAACCAATCCCAACCAACCAACCAATCCCATCCAACCAACCAATCCCAACCAACCAATCCCATCCAACCAACAAGCAACAAGCACTCGACAGGCTGCTCACCTCGAGTGGCAAGCTCTTGAAGGAAGCAGTCGAGTCACTTGGCAGGTGCTGAATGTAATAATAATAATAATAATACTAATAATAATTATATTAATTATAATAATAATCTAATAATAATTATATTAATTATAATAATAATACTAATGATAATAATGATAATAAAACTAAGAAGAGTTTGATGTTGAAACAGACTTATTATAGTTGCCTTGGACATGTTCGGACACTTTTGGCCAGACCCCAGAGAAGAACAGCCCTGATAGGTCAAGAACTCACCAGATACGGCATCGACATCGCAGCCTTGAGCGAGACCAGGCTTGCGGAAGAAGGAGAGCTCTGCGAAAGAGGCTCTGGCTACACATTCTTCTGGAGTGGCAGACCCGGCGAAGAGCGACGTGAAGCAGGTGTTGGCTTTGCAGTTAAGACAACTCTTGTCGAAAAGCTGGCAGGACTTCCCAAAGGAGTGAACGACAGGCGCATGACCATGAAACTCTCACTGATGGTTGGAAGGATGCATCTTACCATCATCAGTGCCTACGCCCCAACCATGACCAACCCAGATGAAGTAAAAGCAAAGTTCTATGAAGAACTTCACACTGTCATTGCCGACGTTCCAAAGGGGGACAAACTCGTCCTGCTAGGTGACTACAATGCAAGAGTTGGCAAGGACAACGCTGCCTGGGAAGGAGTCCTCGGACATCATGGAGTGGGCCACTGCAACAGCAACGGCCTTCTCTTGCTCCAGACTTGCGCTGAACATGATCTTGTGATCACAAACACGATCTTCCGCCTTCCTACTCTTAATCTACTCTTGCACCACCTGGCACCACTTGCATCACCTGGCACCACTTGCATCACCTGGCACCACTTGCATCACCTGGCACCACTTGCATCACCTGGCACCACTTGCATCACCTGGCACCACTTGCATCACCTGGCACCACTTGCATCACCTGGCACCACTTGCATCACCTGGCACCACCTGGCACCACTTGCACCACCTGGCACCACTTGCACCACCTGGCACCACTTGCATCACCTGGCACCACTTGCACCACCTGGCACCACTTGCACCACCTGGCACCACTTGCATCACCTGGCACCACTTGCACCACCTGGCACCACTTGCACCACCTGGCACCACTTGCATCACCTGGCACCACTTGCACCATCTGGCATCACCTGGCACCACTTGCATCACCTGGCACCACTTGCACCACCTGGCACCACTTGCACCACCTGGCACCACTTGCATCACCTGGCTTATTATCATGAACACCTCAAACACTTGTTCCATTATCGCACTACCCTATTAATCATAACATCACCACCATCATCAGCATCAGCATCTCACCACCACCATCATCATCATTACTACCAACACTATCATCATCACCGCCTTCAGGTACGAAGAGAAGAAGGCATTGGAAGTGAGTGAGAGATTGAGGAGGTTGGAGGTGCACACTGGAGAAGGTGGGGGAGGGAAGGAGAGGGCAGAGAGTGAAGGAAGGGAGGAGAGAGAGAAAGGGGGGGAAAGAGATAAAGGGAAGGGGGTAGTGCTGAATGGGGGAGTGGATGGAGAGAAGAAGGAGAGCTTGTTGCAGCAGTACCGTAGTAAAATGACTGGCATTCTGTATGGTGAGTGTCTGTCGTTATCAGATCCATTCTGTCGCCATTGCTTTCCATCACCACCATCACTCCATCACTACCACCACCAACACTCCATCACTACCACCACCACCACTTCATCACTACCCCCACCACCACTCCATCACCACCACCACTCCATCACTACCACCACCACCACTCCATCACCACCACCACTCCATCACTACCACCACCACCACCACCACTCCATCACCACCACCACTCTATCACCACCACTACCTCTCCATAACCACCACCACTCCACCACCACCACTCCATCACTACCACCACCACCACCATTCCATCACTACCACCACCACCATCACCACTCTATCACCACAACCACTCCCTCACAACCACCACTCCATCACCACCACCCCATCACCACCACCACTCCATCACCACCACCACTCCACCACTACTACACAACCACTACCACCACTACATCACCACCACCACTCCATCACCACCATCACTCCATCACTACCACCACCACTACATCACCACCACCACTCCATCTTTACCACCACCACTCCATCTTTACCACCACCATTCAACCACCACCTCTCCACCATTACCAACCACTACCACCACTACATCACCACCACCACTCCATCTTTACCACCATCACTTCTTCACCAACACCACTCCACCACCACTCCACCACCACTACACAACCACTACCACCACTACATCACCACCACCACTCCATCTTTACCACCACCTCTCCATAACCACCACCACTCCACCATTACCACTCCATCACCACCACCACTCCATCTTTACCACCACCTCTCCATAACCACCACCACTCCACCATTACCAACCACTACCACCAACACCACTCCATCCTTACCACCACCACTTATTCACCAACACCACTCCACCACCACTCCATCACCACCACTCCACCACCACCACCACTTCATCACTACCACCACTACACTACTACCACCACTACTACACTTCTACCACTACCACTCCATCCTTACCACCACCACACTACCACCACCACACCACACTACCACCACCACACTACCACCACCACACCACCACCACCACACTACCACCACCACACCACCACCACACTACCACCACCACACCACCACCACCACCACACCACCACCACCACACCACCACCACTCCATCACTACCACCACTACACTACTACCACCACTACTACACTTCTACCACTACCACTCCATCCTTACCACCACCACACTACCACCACCACACCACCACCACCACCACTACACCACCACCACTCCCTGTTATGATGACGATTATCTGCTACTTTTGCCTTGTGGCATCAATACTATCATATACACCAACCTCATTCATCATTATCATTACTACTTTTTCCCAGCTTTTCATACCACCTTCTACCACCACCATGATCCTCATGATCATCATCATCAGCACCATCACTCACAGATCCTCAGTCACCAGCAGGCTGGATCAGTGCCAAGAAGTTCTACAAGCTGTGCACCAACCCTCCACCAAGCCCTGTCCTTGCCTCCTCCTCCTCCTTCTCCTCCTCCTCCTCCTTCTCCTCCTCATCACCATCATCATCAGCACCACCCGTCTCGATCTTATTGATAGACGTGAGAAAGAAGGAGGAGTTTGAAGAATGCCACATCACCATTACGTCCCATCTCATCAACATAAGCCATGCCGTACCAGGGTGGGTGAGCGGGCCAGGGTGGGTGAGCGGGCTCCCCACTTTTTTCCCTTTTGTATTTAACAATTTCTATTTTGATATGAGCATAATCGTCAACCATGGCATAAAAGTGGATGTTTATACAGTAATACATTGTGAGTATGTGTAGTTATAGTGATAGCTGTCTAAAACAAAAATATTTTTTTCTTAATTAAATGCTCCTTCACCTAGTTTTTTTAATCTCTATGGCGTAGGCGGGAATCCTGAGGGGGTCCTGGGGTTCACCTCCTCACTCTTAAAAATACACATTTCTCAACTCTTATTTTGATACGAGCCTAATCGTCAACCATGGCATAAAAAAATGATAATGCAGTAATACATTGTGAGTATGTATGGGCAGCGATGCTAGGGGGTCCTGGGGTCCATCTTAACATGGACCCCCCTCAGTTTTACTAATACAATAATTTTTCAACTCCTATCTTAATACAAGCATAATCGTCAACCACATCATGAAACAGAATTTTATTCAGTAATATATTTTGGGTAGGTGTAGTTATAGTGATAGCTGCCTGAAGTAAAACTATTCTTTGCTTACTCAAATACTTATCCACCTACTCTTCTTTCTATATTTATGGATTTAAATTAATAAAATATATTTATAAAAATTAAATTTCTGATTTTTCGATTTTCGCAAGCAGACATTCAGAATGCTTTTCAGAAAATATCGTTTCACTTTTTGCAAGCAGACAGATTTACATTTTTATAAAAAAATCATTCATATTGGGCTACTTATTTTGTATGGACGATAATCATAGAGGGGTTCTGAGGTCCTCTTCAATATCGACCCTTTCAATTTTTTTGATGAACCAAAGTTAATGAATTTCAAAAGGCTTCGAACATTAACTAAAGTTTTGGTTAAATCAAACTACAAGTTTTATATCACATAACTGCCAAAATGAAATTCTGAGGCCTTTAGCTCCTTCTACCGTTAGAAACACTGTGTGCACTGTTAATGCCGAACCAAGCCAAATTGGTGTTGTGGTTAACGGCACACAATACTGCAATGGGTTAGAGCAGGAATCGATATGCATTCGTTTTTTTGATGAAGCTCTGAATGTTAATACACAGTTTATTGGTTTATTCAGCCCACCAGACACGATTGGAAAAACATTTTCTGCTGTAGTGAAAGATGTTCTGATCAGAATTATGCTACCTATAGAAAAACTAAGAGCTCAGACTTATGACGGCGCTGCTTACATGAGCGGCCGATATAACGGTTGTCAGGCTATTATCAGCAGTGAGCATCCGCTTGCATTGTTTTTCCACTGTTCTGCACACTGTGCAAATCTTGTTGCCCAGCACAAGGCTGCCGCAAATTCCTTTGTGAAAAATTCACTTCAGTTTGTCCAAGAGTTAGGTGCTTTTTACAATCGTTCAGGGAAGGTCAAGAAGCAGTTTAGTGATGCTTTAGTGTCTTTTATAATTGACTTTCCTGATGAGTCACTGAATAAAAAGTATAGTATAAAACTTCTTTGTCCTACATAATGGCTGACCAGAATTTCTGCAGTGTCTTCTGTGCTAAAACATTATGAAGTGGTACTTGTTAGCTTAGAATCATTTGCTTCCATTGGTACTGCTGATAAAGCAGCTGTAAAGGCTCGAGGCTTTTTTTCAACAGGGCACTACTGCACTGGCCCTCAAGGTAGTTGTTTTGGTGTTTTCACTTCTGGAACAGTTAAACAAGTCGTTGCAATCAGCAAGTGCCAAAGTCAGTGGAATGATTGCAGCGACTGATTCAGTTGTGCAAGAACTGCGTCGCCTACGATCAGATAGGCAGTTTAACGCCATTTTCATAGATGTCAACAGTATGGTTTTGGCATATGATCTCGAGTCGATTGCTGTACTTCGGGTGCAAAAGCCGCCACAAAAGTATTGTGGGCTGGGCCCAGATTATGTAGCAACAACACGAGAAGAAAATTATCGAGCAGCATATTACGCTGTCATAGACATTGAAATCATGCAACTCACAAAAAGGTTCAATCGAGATTCTCCTGGTTTGCGTTCATACTTGCAGCTGGAGACAATGTTGCTAACTGGTGAAGTGAACCACGATATTTGCAAGCAGTATCGTGAGTTAAATGAGACTGGTCTTTGTTCACAGTTAACTATGTTTAAAGACCAGTATGAACTTTAGCACAAACGCAAAAAATAATGGAAGCTATGATCACGGAAGTCAGACATCTGTTTCCTTAGGTTGAAAGATTGATCAGGTTGATGCTTGTGTGTCCACTAACGTCATGTACTGCAGAAAGATCTTTTAGTGCTTTGCGGCGTCTTAAGACTTGGTTGCGTGCACCTATGACACAGCCTCGCTTGAAT